>JAAKBH010000426.1:0-320463 GCA_019776075.1 Amaranthus palmeri | reverse complement strand
TCATTGGTCCATGTTCACTGTTTAGCATCAATTGCTCATTGTTCATTATTTAATTCATTGTTCATTGTGCATTGTTCTTTGTTCACCGTTCTTTGTTCATTAATCAATTGTCCTTGCTCATCGTTCACCGTTGAATATTCATTGATCATTATTCATCATTCATTGTTCATCGTTCATAGATCATTGATCATTATCTTTGCTCCTTGTTTATCACTCATTGTTCGTTATTCATCATTCGTTGTTCATCGATCATTCATCCTTGTTCATTGTTCATCGTTCATTGTTCATTGATCATTGATCCCTGTACATTGCTCATCATTCATTGTTCATTGATCATTGATCCTTGTTCATTGTTCATCACTCGTGTTCATCGTTTATTGTTCATTGATCATTGATCCTTGTATGGTTCATCATTAATCGCTCTTTGTCATCATTCATTTTTCAATTATCATAGATCATATATCCTTGTTCATTGTTCTTCATTAATCGTTCATTGTTCATTAATCAATGGTCCTTGTTGATTGTTCATCGTTCAATATTCAATGATCCTTATTCATCATTCATTGTTCATCGTTCATAGATCATTGATCATTGATCCTTGCTCCTTGTTCATCACTCATTGTTCATTATTCATCGTTTGTTGTTCATCGATAATTGATCCTTGTTCATTGTTCATCGTTCATAGCTCATTGATCATTGATCCTTGTTCATTGCTCATCATTCACTGTTCATCGATAATTGTTCATTGATCATTGATCCTTGTTCATTGCTCATCACTCGTGTTCATCGTTTATTATTCACTGATTATTGATCCTTGTATGGTTCATCATTAATCGCTAATTGTTCATCATTCATTTTTCATTGATCTGGATCATTGATCCTTGTTCATTGTTCAACATTAATCATTCATTTCTTATCATTCATTGTTCTTCGTTCATAGATCATAGATCATTGATCATTAATCCTTGTTCATTCTTCATCATTCATTGTTCATTGTTCATCATTCTTTGTTCATTGATCATTGGTGCATATTCATTGTTTATCATCAATTGCTAATTGTTCATTATTTATAATCATTGTTCATTGTGCATCGTTCAATATTCATTATTCTTTGTTCACCGTTCATTGTCCATTAATCAATGTTCCTTGTTCATTGTTCATCGTTCAATATTCATTGATCCTTATTCATCATTCATTGTTCATTGTTCATAGATCATTGATCATTAATCCGTGCTCCTTGTTCATCACTAATTGTTCATCATCGTTGTTCATAGATCATGGATCCTCGTTTATTGTTCATCGTTCATTTTTCATTGATCATTGATCCTTGTTCATTGGTCATCTTTCATTGTTCATCGATCATTGTTTATTGATCAATGATCCTTATTCATTGCTCATCACTCGTGTTCATCATTTTCATTGATCATTTATCCTTATATGGTTCATCATTAATCGCTCATTGTTCATCATTCATTTTTCATTGATCATAGATCATTATCCTTGTTCTTTGTTCATCATTAATCGTTCATTATTTATCGTTCATTGTTTATTTATCATTAATTCATTTGCTTTTCTCATCGGTCGTTGTTAATTGATCCTTTTTCATTGTTCATCATTCATTTTTCATTGATCATAGAACATTGATCCTTGTTCATTGTTCTTGATTAATCGCTCATTATTCATCATTTATTTTTCTTTAGACGTTGATCCTTTTTATTTACTTACCAGTCATTGTTCATCGCTCATTATTTATTGTTCCATATTCATTGTTTATCATCAATTGCTCATTGTTCATTATTTATAATTCATTGTTCATTGTGCATCGTTCAATGTTCATTATTCTTTGTTCACCGTTCATTGTCCATTAATCAATGTTCCTTGTTCATTGTTCATCGTTCAATATTCATTGATCATTATTCATCATTCATTGTTCATCGTTCATAGATCATTGATCATTATCCTTGCTCCTTGTTTATCACTCATTGTTCGTTATTCATCATTCGTTGTTCATCGATCATTGATCCTTGTTCATTGTTCATCGTTCATTGTTCATTGATCATTGATCCCTGTACATTGCTCATCATTCATTGTTCATTGATCATTGATCCTTGTTCATTGTTCATCACTCGTGTTCATCGTTTATTGTTCATTGATCATTGATCCTTGTATGGTTCATCATTAATCGCTCTTTGTCATCATTCATTTTTTATTGATCATAGATCATATATCCTTGTTCATTGTTCATCATTAATCGTTCATTATTCATCGTTCATTGTTCATTAATCAATGGTCCTTGTTGATTGTTCATCGTTCAATATTCATTGATCCTTATTCATCATTCATTGTTCATCATTCATAGATGATGCAAACCCAGGCCCTTGATGTGGACTTGGTGTTGCAAGGAAGCAGCAAAAGGATTGTAAGGCCTAAAAGCCCCTTGATAACTCTTCAAACAGAAGATCCAAGGTGCGCTGTTATTCAACCTGGCAACCAAGAATCGCTAATTGTTCATCATTCATTTTTCATTGATCTGGATCATTGATCCTTATTCATTGTTCATCATTAATTATTCATTATTCATCATTCATTGTTCATCGTTCATAGATCATAGATCATTGATCATTAATCCTTGTTCATTCTTCATCATTCATTGTTCATTGTTCATAATTCTTTGTTCATTGATCATTGATCCTTGTTCATTGTTTATTGATCATTGATCCTTGTTTATTGCTCATCATTCTTTTTTCATCGATCATTGTTCTTTGATCATTGGTCCTTGTTAATTGTTCATCATTAATTGTTCAATTATCCTTGTGCATCATTAATTGCTCATCGTTCATCTTTCATTTTTCATTGATCATCGATCATTGATCATTGATCCTTCTTCATTATTCATCATTAATCACTCTTTGTTCATCATTCATTTTTCATTGATCATAGATCATTGATCCTTGTTCATTGTTCTTGATTATTCGCTCATTATTCGTCGTTTATTTTTCTTTAGACGTTGATCCATTTTATTTACTTACCAGTCATTGTTCATCGCTCATTATTTATTGGTCCATATTCATTGTTTATCATCAATTACTTATTGTTCATTATTTATAATTCATTGTTCTTTGTGCATCGTTCAATGTTCATTATTCTTTGTTCACTGTTCATTGTCCATTAATCAATGTTCCTTGTTCATTGTTCATCGTTCAATATTCATTGATCCTTATTCATCATTCATTGTTCATTGTTCACAGATCATTGATCATTAATCCTTGCTCCTTGTTCATCACTAATTGTTAATCATCCTTGTTCATTGTTCATTGTTCATTTTTCATTGATCATTGATCCTTGTTCATTGGTCATTTTTCATTGTTCATCGATCATTGTTTATTGATCAATGATCCTTATTCATTGCTCATCACTCGTGCTCATCATTTTCATTGATCATTTATCCTTGTATGGTTCATCATTAATCGCTCATTGTTCATCATTCATTTTTCATTGATCATAGATCATTATCCTTGTTCATTGTTCATCATTAATCGTTCATTATTTATCGTTCATTGTTTATTTAGCTGTAACACCCCGAGATTTAATGACGTAATTAAGTCATATTTTAATAACTTTTAAAGATTTTACAAATATATTTAATTATTTTGAATTAGTTTAATAAATTTCTTTCTCATACGAATTTAAATGTTATATATATATTGAAAATGTAGTCACGATTTCTAAGATAAAGAGGTCCGAATCATACGACTATAATCGTATTAAAAAAAAATATATATATATATGAACAAAACGAATGTGAGTTTTCTTAATTTGGTCTTGTGAGAAAATTAAGCTAGAAGAGTAAATAAATAAGATAATTAAAATGAGTTAGGGTTTTATTACTTGAGTGAGACCAAACCCTCATTTCTTTCAAGAGTAGCCGTCCCTCCTTTCTTCTCCTTTCCCTCTCATTTTACCTCTTCCTCACAACACTCAAAGGAACAGCAACTCCGGCACGCACGCCACCAGCAGGACGGCCATCTCCCTTCCTCCTCCTCCACCGTGAGCGGCCATACCGAGCTAGCACAGCAGCTGCCCTGCAGTACCGCCCAAAACAGCAGCTACTGCTGTACTTTCGTGCACCACCAACAGCAGCTGCGGCTGGCTGCACCACCACCAAGGCCCACCGTGGTGTCTTGTCCCTCCTAAGCAACCACTACTACTTTAAACACTTGTCATCTCATCCCTCTTTTGTTTTGCTCTCCCATTGTAAGCCATCTCTTTTCTCTAATTAATTCTCTAGTTGCTATTGGAATTTTATTAGTTTTATGAGTTTGGTGTCGATTTGTATGATTGTCATTGAATCTTGTTATGGGTAAGAATTGGATTAATGTTTGAATGTACTTATTAATTGGATTTTTGAAATATGAATGAAAAGTAGTAAACTTTGTAGTATTTTAATTGAATCCTTTTGTGGGTAATAGTGTGTTTGGTGAATTAAACATGTTTATGACTAGAGTTTGAAGTATGAATGAAAATAATGGTTGTGTGCTATTTTGATGGTGTTTTAGTACATGAGTGAAACAGCCCAAATCAGCGAAAACAGTATAATAATATTGTCCACTAAACACAGCGGAAGACATACAGATGTTTGGACTGAATCTAACCTATGATTCGATGATCATAGCAACCAATATCAGAGTTAATGAAAACTTTTTACAAACTTAACTTAAATTTAATTGTATAAAATATATCTACAACTTTAAAGTCTTAATTTACAATACGAAAATAAGAGAACGTTTACATAACCAGAAGTAAAAAGGGAGTAAATATAGAATGGAAATCCATGTCGCGCACGTAGCATTTAATACTTATAGGCATCGCCTTCACAGTAGAGCTAACCTGAAAATGGATCTACCCCCCGTAAGGGATAGGCCCCATCAAGGACTGTCAACAATTGAATTGTTGAGTAATGCAACAAACAATGCAACATTTAAATAAGAAAATCATTTGAAAGTAAATATTTTAATCCTTTGCTCATTTAGGTAAATCCCCTTTTTAATCAAATTCTTTCAATCAACTTTTGTTTGGCGACACATAAAAACTATATTACATCACAATGTAATATTTAACGTTAAAGAACACATTCTTTAATAAACAAATATGGCTAAGAACTACGTAAGTTCAAAGCTAACATTTTGAGGTAAATTCCTCACAAAAGACAAAATATTTGTCAAAGCATCAAAACAATACTTAAGACAATATTTTAAAACATAATAAAAATTATACGGAAACAGGGAATATTTAGTGACCGCCAGAAGTAGGCTTGATCTAACATTCTGGTAAACGGGTGATCGTCATCACCTAAACGGCTCTTGCAAGAACTAAACGGGATCGGGGGCTCGAGGCCGATCCTAAAAGGTACCTGGAATCAAGCTCTAGGGTTTTCACACAAAACCGTTTACAAAGTATCCGTTGTCGAATTCCCAAAACGAAAAACATTTATAATGACTAATACTTTATACAAAACTTTAAGTAAAACATGCTTTTGTTTTATCTTTAAAAACAATGATAACACGGTAAATTTCATTAAAACCATTTTACAAAGCTAATAGTATCATTACATAAACAAAATGATAAATAATTAGTTAGAATGCTAAAAGATTCAACCTCAACCATGAAGGAGTTTAACCAATGTTTAAACAAATCCCAAATACGAAACTTATATCATAATCCAAATAACATCAACTAACCATATAAGAAAAAAAAACTCATCAAAACCAATCTATAAAACCCAAATCCAAGAATTCGTCACTAAACTGAAGTAAGCAAACCTATTATAAGTTTAAAGATCAATCCCAAGTTAATAATAAAGTTTACACACTTACCCAAGCAATACCCAAGCTTAGTGGAATCATTACACTCTTGTAACCACTTGTATGAAGACACATGCTCACTCAAAGGCTTATAAATAAAATTATAATCAATATTTCTCAGTAATTCCAATTGGATGATAAATTAGACTTCCATACGGTCGTAACGACTATAAATATGCCTAAATCCGATTCCGGACGAAGAAGATATCGCGTTTACAAAACAGGGTAGAAAGCTGCCAGCTACTGACTTCAACAGCATAAGTTGCTCGTTCGAGCACTCTATGTGCTCGTTCGAGCACAATCTTCCAGAACCTACTGTCCACTTCTAATTTAGTTTACTGACTTCAACAATATAAAGTGCTCGTTCGAGCGATTCATATGCTCGTTCGAGCACAACCCAGAAACTCAACGCAACAAATCCAAACGCAATTTCGACACCACAAACACTTCTAATCCAACCTATAACAACAATCAAACTCAACAAATACCACCTTAATCTACCTAAGCCAAACCATGAAAATCACATAACTTCAAAACAACATGAAATTCTCAATTGTCAAGTTATAACAAGATCAACTTAAATTAAAAGCTTAGATGAACAAACTTAATTTACTTAAAATCAAGTTGTAAAACAACTTTAAAACACTTTAAATGAATCATTGAATTGTGTCTTACCACTAAATGGATAATTCACCATGAAAAGCTTGTGAAACCATGAAAACACCATTGTTAACATAAGAAAGCTTCATGCATGTAGTTCAAACACCATGGATGACCAACCTTCAACCTTGGACAGCTCTAACACCCCACAAATGAACTCTAGATCCTCAAATCATCAACAAATCAAACATTTGATCACAACTCTTCACTCAAACAAGCTTTAACATCAAATACAATCCAAAGTCAACTTCAATTCAGCTCCATACCACATATAAATTTTGTAGAGATTGAAATTGAACTTCAAGAAGCTTTTTATGTCAATAAGGATTATCTATAGTAAGGAGATACTAATAATCTCTTCATGATTTCTGAAATTATGAGATAAAATGGTGGAATATAGATTTTTAGTTTCTTGCTCACTTGGGATAAGATCAACTTTAGGATTTTGCTTTACTTGTTCACTTGGAGAAAAGAATTTCTGATTTTGGACTTACTTATACACTTGGAAAAGGTAGGAATTCAGATTCTTTGTTTGTAGAAATGATGGAAATGTATCCCATGTATAAGAAGGAGGAAAGGGGTAGAGTGTTGGGTGAGTATGGATTGAGGGGGCATCACTTACCCATTCAAAAAAAACTTGAGGTGTATTAAAATACCCGTATATTCGTCATGCAATTTATTTTGTTCCCAATTTAATACAACTGATACCCAAAGATAATATTCAATAATAATTAATCCAAATAAAATGACACCATCAAAATTTAATAATCCCAAAAAAACTCAATTAATTACAGTTAATTAAGCCGCTAAAATTAGAGCTATTTCATTCTCCCCAACTTAAAATGATTTCGTCCCGAAATCAAGACAACATTCATCTCAGCAACTTCGCAAATACTTAGGGTCTCCCCAACTTAAGTTAAACTTCAACTACATAAACTCAACCTCACGGGTTTTTCTTCAACTCTTGGTGATCATCCAAGTTTAAAACAAATGTTTTTATAGTGTACGAAAAATTTGATAAAGTTTCCCTTCGAATAAAGACTATTCAATATTATATTTTCATAATCAAATATGTTTTTACGTCAAACTAACTTACTAAATCAGTTTCAACTAATTTACTTAAACACAAATTAAATATAGTTTTAACCAAATGTTAACTATTTTAAATTCAAATTTTTTTTTTATCTATAGGATATATTCTTTATAAAATAATCTTTTTCTTGAAAATGATAACAAGTAAAATACTTGATTCATATTATATAATACTCAGATAACTTACTCAGAATCCCATATTAGCTTAATGACATTTAATTATGCCAAATAAAATAGTGATTGATTCATTCTTCTCAGTTTAGAGTAATTGCATTCTCTAACGTGGACACTTATTTCCAATCGTACATTTCATAACGTACATATTAACACTCCTTGATATAACTCTAGCCATAACTTTATATATTTCCCACCTTCTATACAACCTTAAAAATTAACTTCTAAATCTCCACATAAACTCTTACGTTATACTCGAGTACTTGTTTTAATCAATTCAACCTTTTTATATCGTCAATTTGAAAAATTGATTCCCTAAATTACTTGATTTTCCCAAGTGACAACAAAACTTAGGAACTCTTATAGCCCCTGATATACTTCGAAATTATCACTTTAAAGCACACAATTCATTTCTCATAATCAAATAATTTAAACCTCAAATTATTAGAAAATTTCCTTGATCACTTTCGACTTTCAACCTTTGATAACTTAAAAACTCAATCTTTATCGTTTAACTTGCACTCATAATACATTCATATCCATCTTTAGAACGTGACCCTCAATACCTTAAGCTTCAAACACATCTTTGCCAAATAGCTTTCATACCCTAGACATTCAATTTCATACGATTCTAAACCTTTATTTCCGATCATTCGGTTCACCATTAATAGAATTTTACACAACTTAGCTGATTCAACTTTTATCCTTTAGTATTTCATCCAATCAAGGTTTAAACAAACACTTTTGTTCCCCTAATCATTAGCTTTTCGATCACATCAACACAATTAGCTTCAATACAATTAGCTTCTAATTAAATATTCATTTTCCATAAGTACAATTTAACTTTAAATATCTCCATACATGTAATTCAAGGCTTCCATAACTTTTATCTTATTCTTTCTTTTTTTGACGTATGAACTTCAACTCAACTATGAATAAGGCTCGACATAATTTGAACCATTCAAACATTTTGATTCTCAAAGTTATCCTTTCAACATCGTAAATCATTTTTGAATATTCTCCATCACATATTTACATTTACCTCAATACGTATAGACTGCTCAATAGGTTTACCACCATATAAACTTTACGAGATTCATATTCTTATTCACCCTTATTTTTTATTTTTGCAACTTCCCTTAATTGAAATTCTCATCAAAACATCATACTGATGAACATGTTGCAAATATTTTTTTTTTTACATTCTTTATTCCTTGATTGATTTTCAATCTTTACACACAATTAACTTATAACTTTCAATATTCCCAAAATGCTTCTTTTGAGTTCTTTGCATTGAATCTTTCTTGCACAAAGTCATCGCAATTCTCGATAAGCTTGGTCCACGACTCCTTATATCAGTTATCCGAGTATATATAATATCTTTTGTAAAACAATTTCAAGAATACTTAATTCGAATATATATTTCAAGTTGAAGTTTTAAGCTCCTTTAAAAACAATTTTTTTTAAACAAGACATATATACAATCACACAAAATTTCAAATAAGATTAATTAAATCCACCAATCAAGATTCAAATGAAAAAAAGTACTCAACTTAACTTTAGTTAGCTTTAAAACTCCTTTCACCAAACTTCAAAGTTCCAAATTCATAATCCGGACTTAGCTCTTTTCCTTTGGCATGACTCTTACTAAAAGAGGATTCACAACACATAAGGAAACTTCAAGATTTTCTTAGCACATAAGCACATTACACATCACACATATAACACATAGTCACATTCATAACCCCTGATTCTCAGAGGTAACACCCTAAGACTCGACTACCGCGCTCTCTCGGGTTTTCGAAATTCATTTTTCAAAAATTTTGTACTCGAATATGAGGATTCGAGTACTCCAGAAACAACAAGGCTCTGATACCAATTGAAACAGCCCAAATCAGCGAAAACAGTATAATAATATTGTCCACTAAACACAGCGGAAGACATACAGATGTTTGGACTGAATCTAACCTATGATTCGATGATCATAGCAACCAATATCAGAGTTAATGAAAACTTTTTACAAACTTAACTTAAATTTAATTGTATAAAATATATCTACAACTTTAAAGTCTTAATTTACAATACGAAAATAAGAGAACGTTTACATAACCAGAAGTAAAAAGGGAGTAAATATAGAATGGAAATCCATGTCGCGCACGTAGCATTTAATACTTATAGGCATCGCCTTCACAGTAGAGCTAACCTGAAAATGGATCTACCCCCCGTAAGGGATAGGCCCCATCAAGGACTGTCAACAATTGAATTGTTGAGTAATGCAACAAACAATGCAACATTTAAATAAGAAAATCATTTGAAAGTAAATATTTTAATCCTTTGCTCATTTAGGTAAATCCCCTTTTTAATCAAATTCTTTCAATCAACTTTTGTTTGGCGACACATAAAAACTATATTACATCACAATGTAATATTTAACGTTAAAGAACACATTCTTTAATAAACAAATATGGCTAAGAACTACGTAAGTTCAAAGCTAACATTTTGAGGTAAATTCCTCACAAAAGACAAAATATTTGTCAAAGCATCAAAACAATACTTAAGACAATATTTTAAAACATAATAAAAATTATACGGAAACAGGGAATATTTAGTGACCGCCAGAAGTAGGCTTGATCTAACATTCTGGTAAACGGGTGATCGTCATCACCTAAACGGCTCTTGCAAGAACTAAACGGGATCGGGGGCTCGAGGCCGATCCTAAAAGGTACCTGGAATCAAGCTCTAGGGTTTTCACACAAAACCGGATACAAAGTATCCGTTGTCGAATTCCCAAAACGAAAAACATTTATAATGACTAATACTTTATACAAAACTTTAAGTAAAACATGCTTTTGTTTTATCTTTAAAAACAATGATAACACGGTAAATTTCATTAAAACCATTTTACAAAGCTAATAGTATCATTACATAAACAAAATGATAAATAATTAGTTAGAATGCTAAAAGATTCAACCTCAACCATGAAGGAGTTTAACCAATGTTTAAACAAATCCCAAATACGAAACTTATATCATAATCCAAATAACATCAACTAACCATATAAGAAAAAAACTCATCAAAACCAATCTATAAAACCCAAATCCAAGAATTCGTCACTAAACTGAAGTAAGCAAACCTATTATAAGTTTAAAGATCAATCCCAAGTTAATAATAAAGTTTACACACTTACCCAAGCAATACCCAAGCTTAGTGGAATCATTACACTCTTGTAACCACTTGTATGAAGACACATGCTCACTCAAAGGCTTATAAATAAAATTATAATCAATATTTCTCAGTAATTCCAATTGGATGATAAATTAGACTTCCATACGGTCGTAACGACTATAAATATGCCTAAATCCGATTCCGGACGAAGAAGATATCGCGTTTACAAAACAGGGTAGAAAGCTGCCAGCTACTGACTTCAACAGCATAAGTTGCTCGTTCGAGCACTCTATGTGCTCGTTCGAGCACAATCTTCCAGAACCTACTGTCCACTTCTAATTTAGTTTACTGACTTCAACAATATAAAGTGCTCGTTCGAGCGATTCATATGCTCGTTCGAGCACAACCCAGAAACTCAACGCAACAAATCCAAACGCAATTTCGACACCACAAACACTTCTAATCCAACCTATAACAACAATCAAACTCAACAAATACCACCTTAATCTACCTAAGCCAAACCATGAAAATCACATAACTTCAAAACAACATGAAATTCTCAATTGTCAAGTTATAACAAGATCAACTTAAATTAAAAGCTTAGATGAACAAACTTAATTTACTTAAAATCAAGTTGTAAAACAACTTTAAAACACTTTAAATGAATCATTGAATTGTGTCTTACCACTAAATGGATAATTCACCATGAAAAGCTTGTGAAACCATGAAAACACCATTGTTAACATAAGAAAGCTTCATGCATGTAGTTCAAACACCATGGATGACCAACCTTCAACCTTGGACAGCTCTAACACCCCACACATGAACTCTAGATCCTCAAATCATCAACAAATCAAACATTTGATCACAACTCTTCACTCAAACAAGCTTTAACATCAAATACAATCCAAAGTCAACTTCAATTCAGCTCCATACCACATATAAATTTTGTAGAGATTGAAATTGAACTTCAAGAAGCTTTTTATGTCAATAAGGATTATCTATAGTAAGGAGATACTAATAATCTCTTCATGATTTCTGAAATTATGAGATAAAATGGTGGAATATAGATTTTTAGTTTCTTGCTCACTTGGGATAAGATCAACTTTAGGATTTTGCTTTACTTGTTCACTTGGAGAAAAGAATTTCTGATTTTGGACTTACTTATACACTTGGAAAAGGTAGGAATTCAGATTCTTTGTTTGTAGAAATGATGGAAATGTATCCCATGTATAAGAAGGAGGAAAGGGGTAGAGTGTTGGGTGAGTATGGATTGAGGGGGCATCACTTACCCATTCAAAAAAAACTTGAGGTGTATTAAAATACCCGTATATTCGTCATGCAATTTATTTTGTTCCCAATTTAATACAACTGATACCCAAAGATAATATTCAATAATAATTAATCCAAATAAAATGACACCATCAAAATTTAATAATCCCAAAAAAACTCAATTAATTACAGTTAATAAGCCGCTAAAATTAGAGCTATTTCAATGAGTAACTTTATTTGTGATTGAATGTGAGAGTTTAATTAGGCATGTTAATTTCAATTGACCTTGTCAAAGTAAAAAGAAATTATTAATGTTGATTACTAGTACTCTTACTAGGTTATCGAACTTATAAATAAATAATATTAGTAAGGTTATAAGCATATTGTCGACTTGTTGAGAATTATTAAAGTTACTTGTTATGACGTCTTGGTTATAGTTCTTTCTAACCTTGGATAATATAATAAATCTTATTGCGATGTGATAACCTAAAGATTTGTCATTATCGTCATATTAGCACTACATTAATATTGTAAGAGTTATATGTGGATTGCGATGTTATCTTAAAGTAATGTGGATCGATATGACTCAAACTTGATTGATGTAAAGGAACGACTCGCTCACTCCCTTTTCTCTCTAATCGATGGAAAGACTTATGTTATTATTGAGCTAGTGATTTCGACTTGTAGTGAATGAGATGTGTGTATGCTAAAGTAATTGGAAACTGATCTTATAAGGATGATAGTACTTTGGTATTTAGCTTGCATGACAAAGTAGTTAAGAGAGCTTATTAGTTCTATTCCTAACTTGTATAGGTTCCCAATTCATAAGAGGAAAGTAGAGTCTTAGTTGGGTGATTTTGTGATTTTTTGGTCGTGCAGTGACGCTTGCAGGTACGTACACGCAGTAATTGATTTATCATATTCATTGTTCAAGATATTATTGATACTTTGTGATCATATGCATCATAATAGAATTTTAGATTGTCAACAAGTAAACTATGCTACCGAATAGCCCTAATAGTGGTATAGGCAAGTAGGATGAAAGTATAAGGAGACTAAGAGAACAAGTTTCTATATAGTAGAGAACGCACTATGGTTGCGTGTAGTATCGAAGTGATTACCTAATTATGGAGCCTTGATTATAATTAGTTGGCGTGACTTAGCTGAATTATATCTGGTTGACTTAGTCCCCTAGGTGAGGTTCGACGGGACCACCGTAAGGGGGTGTGAGCATACTTTCGTCATTGGGCGCCGGGTGGCCGATAACGCCCCTTGACTGAGGTGTCACCATGCGGGCCTTGCAAACCCCAATATGGTTGCCTCTTCACTGGATTGGTACCCCAGTGCATTAGTTTCCCGAAGGTAGGACCCGAGAGGGTCAGCTGGAGGGGGTATGAGCTCGTACTTTGCCATGGACGCCGGGTGGCCGATAACGTCCTTGGCCATGTCACCATGCCAAGAATAAAGAAGATTCACTAACTTTGAATATACTTCGAGAGATTAGTATTTTGAAAGAGAACTCACGAGTTAATAAAAGTGTTTAGATAGAGGAGTAGATTTGTTATTGCTGTGTTATACCATTGCCTATCCCTGTGCCATGATTATGATTATTACAAGTTCATTGATTACTGACGTGTATGTGTTGTTGTTTGTTCATGACTCCCTATGATGTTCCTGCTATGACACATTTGACTATGGTCATTATGTTGAGCAGCAGGAGGATCATAGCTTGGCATAACAGGTATAGGAGCTTTTGGCTTAGCTTTGGGGAAGAGTGGAGTGCGATTATAGCAATGACTATATGATTAGTCTAGCGTTGTAGCTCTTATATTAACTGTTAATTTTGGGTTGTATAATCACTTTCTCTTTTTGAGCCATGTGATTCCTTGTAAATTTATAGTCCGCTGCGTAGCTTTTGGATGTATGATTATAAGAGTAGTTCTTTTGTAGCCCTTATAACTGATGCGTTAACACTGGAACCACGATCCGTATTTGAGTTGATGATTTGATGAGCCGACGATGATTCATTCCGTCGTGACACATTTGGATGATATTAAAGCCTTGGATTATTTTAGTTGAGTTGTCTTATTTATTTTACCCTGGTCGCACACTCAAGTTTTAGAGGAGGTGCTGCCAAAATTTCTACTCATTTATCTCCTTCAAAGTTAACCTTGAATGTCTATTCGAGTAATTCTTTTTAATAATTCTTCTTTTTCTATCTTTTTATGTAACACCCGAATTTCCTCTTTTCCTTTATGATTTTGGTTTCGTTAAGGGTCAGAAATTCAGGGGTGTTACAGGTGGTAACCAGAGCCAGTGGTTCCTTCTTTGACGCTTATGTTTTAAAGTCTTTAAGAATTTAAGAACCGATTATGTTAACGTTGCACGTGAGAGCTTGGGTAGATTTGGGATAGATATGTGGCTTATGTTTGCATTGTGGTGATCATTACATGTGAATAAACAGAATAAGTTAATTAACTTGATGTTAAATTCATAAGTGTAAATTGTTCATCCTTATGACTTTCCTATGAATTATCGAGTATTATTAGTATTAGTGCAGCTTTTGGCATAACTTTGTAATTCGTGTAATAATCGTTAAATATGATATTAATTTGAACCTTATGGGTATGAGAACGTTAATGCATTATGTGTTAGGTGCTCAAGAATCATGTATGACAATTTTCTGTTCCTATACGTGTTTTCCGTCTTTTAACTGTCCATTAGGAAATCCTGTGAGCCAAGCTTATATAACTCGTAGTTGCAACTGAGAATGAAGCTAAGTGTAATAGGTTGATCATCATGGAGATGGGAGTATGCATGTAGTTATGTTTAGACCATGAGTTTATATCCTCGACACCATACCTCCTTGACATTTTAGCATATATGAAAGAGTAAACTTATATTCGTGTTGGATGTGATGCTAACAGGAAATGCCTCCTCTATCTAACAAGCGCTTGAGACGTCGCTCCTCCAACAAGGCATTACGTGAGCTAGTTATGGAACTGGCTGAGGAGCGGAAGTCAAAGTCCAAGTCGACTGTAGAGATAGCTTCCTCTATGAGCAAGAGGATCTCTCAGAACAAACCTCCTACGTACTCCGGAGCTGGGGAACCTGCAGTCTTAGAGAGTTGGTTGCGCGAATTTGATAAGCTGTTCAACGTGGTGCAATGCCCTGAGAACTTGAGGGTAGACCAGGCTGCATTCTACCTTCAAGAAGAGGCAGACTATTGGTGGTCAAACGCAAGGGATAGCGTGATGAGTGATCCTAATAACCCGCTGAGTTGGAAGGAATTCAAGACGCTGATTCGAGAGAAGTTTTACCCACCACATATCAGGAAGCAAAAGTCCAATGAATTTGCTAGGCTTGAAATGAGTGAGATGTCCGTGGATGAATACTACAAGAAGTTCATGGAATATGTCAAATATTGCCCTGACGACGTCCCCACCGAAGAAAAAAGGATGCAAAGGTTCGAGTTGGGATTGGTGAATGAGGTACAAGTTCACATTGATAGCGACAGATATACCACCTTGGACGCCATGTACCAAAGAGCTGCACAAGTTGGGAGTTTGATCAAGATGGGCAAGGGGAAAAGGCCTGAGGTGAGTAATGTGGCAGCCTCCAGTGGGGAGAAAAGAAAGGAGAGCTTTCCTCAACAAAACAGCTTTCATAACAACAAGAGGCATCGCAACTTCAATGACCCACATAACGGGAATGGGAGACATGGCAAGCCTCAGCTGGAGGGTGCCAATGATCGAAAGGTGACAAAGGATCGTCATGGCAAGGAGAGAGTTTTCTTCTGCGCCAGGTGTCCCAACAATCACCCAGGGAAAGATTGCAATGGGAATCCGGTGGAGTGCAATTACTGTGGCAAGCTGGGGCACCGAGAGTACGAGTGCTTTGCGAAGCATGGACATCCAGCTCAACAACATAGTGGCCAACAAAGCTCCAGACCGGGAAATTTCAGAAATAACAAGAATGGAAACGATCACAATGGTAAGAAGCTGAACCATCATAAGGATTGGAATGGAAACCGCACTCCTCAAAGTAGCTTCAAGACCGGAGGATTTGGTGGGAACAACACCGGGAATGGCAATGGGGGAGCCAGTACGGCTGTAGCACATCCAACGAATGGAAGGTTGACCGCCATCAATAGCAGAGAAGCAGAGTCCGCGAAAGATGTGGTGACAGGTACGTTCCATGTGAACTCCGTGCCTGTTAAGGTATTGTTTGATACTGGAGCATCTGATTCTTTTGTATGCACATCAAAGATTGAGGAGTTAGGATTAAAAGACCCCGAACTCACCTCTAATGTCGTAGCGATTCCATCAGGAGAGTTGTTCCAGTGTACTAGGCTGTATAGAGGAGTTCCTTTGACCATTGGGGGGGTTGTTTTCCCTAGTGATTGTTATGAGCTTGACATGGATGACCTAGGCATCATTCTCGGGATGGATTGGTTATGTCATTTCAAAGCAGAGATTGAGTGTGACAAACAAGAAGTAAGGCTTGTAGGGCCTAAAGGAAAGAGGGTGAAGTATAGTAAAGACACTTCGGGGTTTCGAGCTAAAGTGGTATCATCTTTAAGGATGAAAAGGTTGCTGGGACGGGGGTTACCATGTTACTTGTGTCATGTTCGAAGGGTAGGGGACGAGGTTATGACCCCTGAGTCAGTTCCTGTTGTAAATGAGTTTGTAGACGTCTTTCCAGATGAAATACCGGGAATGCCACCTGCTCGTGACTTTGAATTTACCATAGACTTAGTACCGGGGGCAGGACCCATATCCAGAGCGCCTTATAGGATGGCACCAGCAGAGATGGAAGAATTGAGAAAGCAAGTAGAAGAGTTGTTGGAGAAGGGGTACATACGACCGAGTGTTTCACCTTGGGGGGCGCCTGTGTTGTTTGTTCGCAAGAAAGACGGGAGTATGAGACTGTGCATAGATTACCGTGAGTTGAACAAGGTTACGGTGAAGAATAAATATCCGCTACCGAGAATTGACGACTTGTTTGATCAATTAAAGGGGGCTGGAATGTTTTCCAAGATTGACCTGAGATCTGGCTATCACCAGTTGAGAATAGCGGAGAGAGATGTACCTAAGACGGCCTTTAGGACTCGCGATGGGCATTTTGAGTTTACAGTGATGCCATTTGGGTTGACAAATGCACCGGCAGCTTTTATGTGTCTGATGAATCGGGTATTTAGTGCATGTCTTGATAAGTTCGTCGTGGTCTTTATTGATGATATCTTAGTGTATTCGAAGGATGAGGGAGAGCATGAGCAACATTTGAGGAAAGTATTGCAGATACTCCGGGAGAATCAATTGTATGCCAAATTTTCTAAGTGTGAATTTTGGCTTGAGAAAGTATCATTCCTGGGGCATTTTGTATCCAAGGAGGGAGTTACCGTAGATCCAGCTAAGATTGAGGCGGTGAGAGATTGGCCTACGCCGAAAAATGTGACCGAGATTCGAAGTTTTCTGGGTTTAGCTGGTTATTATAGAAGATTTGTAAAGGATTTCTCGAAGATTGCCCGACCGATGACCAATTTGATGAAGAAAGACAAGAAATTTGAGTGGACTGCGGAGAGTGAGAAAGCCTTCCAAACATTGAAGGAGAGATTGACTACTGCACCAGTTTTAACCCTTCCAGATAGCACATCTGAATATCTTGTGTATAGTGATGCCTCGAAAAATGGGTTAGGTTGTGTGTTGATGCAAGATCGAAAGGTTATTGCGTATGCGTCACGACAACTTAAACCACATGAAGTTAATTACCCGACTCATGATTTGGAGCTAGCAGCCATTGTCTTTGCCTTGAAAATTTGGAGACATTACTTATATGGAGTGAAATGCAAGATTTATACTGATCATGAGAGCTTGCGATACTTGTATACGCAACCAAATTTGAATATGAGGCAACGAAGGTGGTTAGAGTTGATTAATGACTATGACGTAGAATTCAATTACCATGAGGGTAAGGCTAACGCGGTAGCTGATGCTTTGAGTAGGAAAACCAGTCATTCCGTAGCCTCCTTGACTGTCCCTAGAGAGTTGCAGAGAGACATGGAGAGATTGAATCTTGAGATTGTGCAGCATGGGGAGCTAGAGTCCCGGTTAGCAGCCTTATCCATTCGACCTTCAATTTTTGAGGAAATTTTAACAAATCAAGTGGGTGACTCCTTATTGGAGAAAACAAGGGAACATGTTAAAGAAGGGAAAGCCGAAGGATTCACGATATTCGAGGATGGTAGCCTTCGATACAAGGGTCGATGGTGTGTACCTTCTACTTGCACAGAGCTTAAGGATAAGATCTTGTCAGAGGCTCATTATTCAAAATACTCTGTTCATCCAGGAGGAGATAAAATGTACCAAGACTTGAAGCAAACATTTTGGTGGTCTGGGATGAAAAGAGATATTGCTGAGTTTGTTTCCAAGTGTTTGACCTGTCAGAAAGTAAAGAGTGAGCATAAGAGGCCTGCAGGTTTACTCCAACCTTTGGATATTCCTGTATGGAAATGGGATGACATATCCATGGATTTTGTTTTGGGTTTACCGAGAACTAGGTCGGGAAATGATACGTTATGGGTGATCGTGGATAGACTCACCAAAAGTGCTAGGTTCATTCCGATGAATAACCAGTGGGATATGGATCAGTTGGCTCGAGCTTACCTTAAGAATGTTGTGCGGTATCATGGTGTTCCAAGATCTATAGTGTCTGATCGCGATACTAGGTACGTGTCCAAATTTTGGGAAGCATTTCAGAAAGCTTTGGGTACAGAACTCCTTAGAAGCACATCTTTTCATCCGGCTACTGATGGGCAAACTGAACGCACGAATAGAACACTTGAAGATATGTTGCGAGCGGTAGCTTTGGATAGGCAAGGATCTTGGGATGAGTGCTTGGACATGGTGGAATTTTCATACAATAATAGTTACCAAGCAAGCATCCAGATGGCACCTTTCGAAGCCTTATATGGTCGTCGATGTCGTAATCCAGTAGGTTGGGACGATTTCAGTGAATCTGTCACTTTAGGTTCGGCTATGTTAGAGGAGATGACTGATCAAGTAAAAAATGATTCGGGAGAGACTTAAGGCGGCCCAGGATCGACAAAATTCCTACGCAGATCTTAAGAGGAGACCTGATGAGTTTGCTGTAGGGGATTATGTGTTATTGAGAGTTTCACCGATGAAGGGAGTGATGAGGTTTGGCAAGAAGGGAAAGTTGAGCCCAAAGTTTATAGGAC
The DNA here is from genome assembly GCA_019776075.1 of Amaranthus palmeri. Classification (NCBI taxonomy): domain Eukaryota; kingdom Viridiplantae; phylum Streptophyta; class Magnoliopsida; order Caryophyllales; family Amaranthaceae; genus Amaranthus; species Amaranthus palmeri. The sequence goes on along the minus strand of JAAKBH010000426.1, from coordinate 300,999 downwards.
CTTATGAGGTCACAGAGAAGGTGGGAAAGGTCGCTTACAGACTAGCATTACCCAATGAGTTGGGTAAGGTCCATGATGTATTCCATATTTCGCAGCTGAAGCGATATGTCCCTGATAAATCGCATGTGCTAGATCCCGAGCCCTTAGACCTTGATGAGAACTTGTCTTATGAGGAGAAGCCTATTGAGATCCTTGATTCTAAGGTGCGCAGTACGAGGAGAAAAGATATAAAGATGGTGAAAGTTTTATGGTCTAACCAGCGCACACAGGAGGCAACGTGGGAAACTGAGGATTCCATGCGCGAGAAATACCCGCACCTTTTTCCCGAGGTTAGTTAGTTACGGGGTCGTAACTAACTTTTTAAGGGGGGTAGAATGCGATAGACTTTCGCGCGTTTACACGTATTTTCTCATCTATGATAACAATCTATTACAAACTTACATGCTTTTGATTGTTTGTTTGAACAAAATTGCGTGATATCTACATGCTTTTGATTAATTGTTTGAATCAATTTGTATGATATTTACATGTTTTTGATTAGTTGTTGAGTCAAGTTAAGGTGATTACAAATATTCGAAATGCAATATGTACGAATATTCTGATCGATTGAGTATCCTTTCATAAATAGTGACAATAAAGTCATGATCTTTGAGTCAATTTTCTAGGCCCAAAATGGTTAGAAAACCTTACAGAGCTATTAGAAATACAAAATTTTCATGAGTGATACCTTGGTTACTAAAGTTTCGGGGACGAAACTTATTTTAAGGGGGGTAGCCTGTAACACCCCGAGATTTAATGACGTAATTAAGTCATATTTTAATAACTTTTAAAGATTTTACAAATATATTTAATTATTTTGAATTAGTTTAATAAATTTCTTTCTCATATGAATTTAAATGTTATATATATATTGAAAATGTAGTCACGATTTCTAAGATAAAGAGGTCCGAATCATACGACTATAATCGTATTAAAAAAAAATATATATATATGAACAAAACGAATGTGAGTTTTCTTAATTGGGTCTTGTGAGAAAATTAAGCTAGAAGAGTAAATAAATAAGATAATTAAAATGAGTTAGGGTTTTATTACTTGAGTGAGACCAAACCCTCATTTCTTTCAAGAGTAGCCGTCCCTCCTTTCTTCTCCTTTCCCTCTCATTTTACCTCTTCCTCACAACACTCAAAGGAACAGCAACTCCGGCACGCACGCCACCAGCAGGACGGCCATCTCCCTTCCTCCTCCTCCACCGTGAGCGGCCATACCGAGCTAGCACAGCAGCTGCCCTGCAGTACCGCCCAAAACAGCAGCTACTGTTGTACTTTCGTGCACCACCAACAGCAGCTGCGGCTGGCTGCACCACCACCAAGGCCCACCGTGGTGTCTTGTCCCTCCTAAGCAACCACTACTACTTTAAACACTTGTCATCTCATCCCTCTTTTCTTTTGCTCTCCCATTGTAAGCCATCTCTTTTCTCTAATTAATTCTCTAGTTGCTATTGGAATTTTATTAGTTTTATGAGTTTGGTGTCGATTTGTATGATTGTCATTGAATCTTGTTATGGGTAAGAATTGGATTAATGTTTGAATGTACTTATTAATTGGATTTTTGAAATATGAATGAAAAGTAGTAAACTTTGTAGTATTTTCATTGAATCCTTTTGTGGGTAAGAGTGTGTTTGGTGAATTAAACATGTTTATGACTAGAGTTTGAAGTATGAATGAAAATAATGGTTGTGTGCTATTTTGATGGTGTTTTAGTACATGAGTAACTTTATTTGTGATTGAATGTGAGAGTTTAATTAGGCATGTTAATTTCAATTGACCTTGTCAAAGTAAAAAGAAATTATTAATGTTGATTACTAGTACTCTTACTAGGTTATCGAACTTATAAATAAATAATATTAGTAAGGTTATAAGCATATTGTCGACTTGTTGAGAATTATTAAAGTTACTTGTTATGACGTCTTGGTTATAGTTCTTTCTAACCTTGGATAATATAATAAATCTTATTGCGATGTGATAACCTAAAGATTTGTCATTATCGTCATATTAGCACTACATTAATATTGTAAGAGTTATATGTGGATTGCGATGTTATCTTAAAGTAATGTGGATCGATATGACTCAAACTTGATTGATGTAAAGGAACGACTCGCTCACTCCCTTTTCTCTCTAATCGATGGAAAGACTTATGTTATTATTGAGCTAGTGATTTCGACTTGTAGTGAATGAGATGTGTGTATGCTAAAGTAATTGGAAACTGATCTTATAAGGATGATAGTACTTTGGTTTTTAGCTGGCATGACAAAGTAGTTAAGAGAGCTTATTAGTTCTATTCCTAACTTGTATAGGTTCCCAATTCATAAGAGGAAAGTAGAGTCTTAGTTGGGTGATTTTGTGATTTTTTGGTCGTGCAGTGACGCTTGCAGGTACGTACACGCAGTAATTGATTTATCATATTCATTGTTCAAGATATTATTGATACTTTGTGATCATATGCATCATAATAGAATTTTAGATTGTCAACAAGTAAACTATGCTACCGAATAGCCCTAATAGTGGTATAGGCAAGTAGGATGAAAGTATAAGGAGACTAAGAGAACAAGTTTCTATATAGTAGAGAACGCACTATGGTTGCGTGTAGTATCGAAGTGATTACCTAATTATGGAGCCTTGATTATAATTAGTTGGCGTGACTTAGCTGAATTATATCTGGTTGACTTAGTCCCCTAGGTGAGGTTCGACGGGACCACCGTAAGGGGGGTATGAGCATACTTTCGTCATTGGGCGCCGGGTGGCCGATAACGCCCCTTGACTGAGGTGTCACCATGCGGGCCTTGCAAACCCCAATATGGTTGCCTCTTCATTGGATTGGTACCCCAGTGCATTAGTTTCCCGAAGGTAGGACCCGAGAGGGTCAGCTGGAGGGGGTATGAGCTCGTACTTTGCCATGGACGCCGGGTGGCCGATAACGTCCTTGGCCATGTCACCATGCCAAGAATAAAGAAGATTCACTAACTTTGAATATACTTCGAGAGATTAGTATTTTGAAAGAGAACTCACGAGTTAATAAAAGTGTTTAGATAGAGGAGTAGATTTGTTATTGCTGTGTTATACCATTGCCTATCCCTGTGCCATGATTATGATTATTACAAGTTCATTGATTACTGACGTGTATGTGTTGTTGTTTGTTCATGACTCCCTATGATGTTCCTGCTATGACACATTTGACTATGGTCATTATGTTGAGCAGCAGGAGGATCATAGCTTGGCATAACAGGTATAGGAGCTTTTGGCTTAGCTTTGGGGAAGAGTGGAGTGCGATTATAGCAATGACCATATGATTAGTCTAGCGTTGTAGCTCTTATATTAACTGTTAATTTTGGGTTGTATAATCACTTTCTCTTTTTGAGCCATGTGATTCCTTGTAAATTTATAGTCCGCTGCGTAGCTTTTGGATGTATGATTATAAGAGTAGTTCTTTTGTAGCCCTTATAACTGATGCGTTAACACTGGAACCACGATCCGTATTTGAGTTGATGATTTGATGAGCCGACGATGATTCATTCCGTCGTGACACATTTGGATGATATTAAAGCCTTGGATTATTTTAGTTGAGTTGTCTTATTTATTTTACCCTGGTCGCACACTCAAGTTTTAGAGGAGGTGCTGCCAAAATTTCTACTCATTTATCTCCTTCAAAGTTAACCTTGAATGTCTATTCGAGTAATTCTTTTTAATAATTCTTCTTTTTCTATCTTTTTATGTAACACCCGAATTTCCTCTTTTCCTTTATGATTTTGGTTTCGTTAAGGGTCGGAAATTCAGGGGTGTTACATTAGCATTAATTCATTTGCTTTTCTCATCGGTCGTTGTTAATTGATCCTTTTTCATTGTTCATCATTCATTGTTAATTGATCCTTTTTCATTTATCTCTATTCGTTGTTCATTGATCATTGATCCTTGTTCATTGTTTATTGATCATTGATCCTTGTTTATTGCCCATCATCCTTTGCTTTACTCATCGGTCGTTGTTAATTGATCCATTTTCATTGTTCATCATTCTTTGTTAATTGACCCTTTTTATTTATCATTATTCGTTGTTCATTGATCATTTGATCCTTGTTCATTGTTTATTGATCATTGATCCTTGTTTATTGCCCATCATCCTTTGTTCATAGATCATTGTTCATTGATCATTGATCCTTGTTCAATGTTCAACATTCATTGTTCATCGTCATTGTTCATTGATCCTTGTTCATCATTAATCGCTAATCGTTCATCATTCATTTTTCATTGATCATTGATCATTGATAATGATCATTGATCTTTGTTCATTGTTCATCATTCATTTTTCATTGATTATAGGTCATTTATCATTGTTCATTGTTCTACATTAATCGCACATTATTCATCGTTCATTTTTTCTTTGATCATTGATCCATTTTCATTACTTAAAGTTCATTGTTCATCGCTAATTATTCATTGGTCCATGTTCACTGTTTAGCATCAATTGCTCATTGTTCATTATTTATAATTCATTGTTCAATATATATATATATAAATATATATATAGAATTTTACAGAGAAGGGTTCTAGGTTGATGGGCGGTAGCCGTCAACTCTGATCTACTTTTCCGGCCACGTTAAACGGCGGGTAACAGCATGAGAGGAGGGAGAAATTCTAGGGGACGGGGAGGACGAGGAAGAGTGATGTGCTCGATTTAGAGCACATTTATAGCCCTATTTTAGTGTCGAATCTCGTTGTTTCTCATTGGTTTTATATATTTTACACTTGATTTTACCTTGTTCTTGTCTCCGCGGTGTTTTGAGGTTATTTCAGGTATTTTCGGAGATTTCGAGGTGAAACGGATCGAGTTCGAGATTTAGGCATCGTAATCGAAGAGAATGCACACATTTCGAGACATTCGCAAAGGCCTCGTTAAAGTTCAGCGCACATTTCGAGACATTCGAAGAGGTCTCGTTCAAGTTCGACGCACATTTCAAGATATTTGCGGAGGCATCGCTAACGTTCGGAGTTTCTATATATATATATATATATATATATATATATATATATATATATATATATATATATATATATATATATATATATATATATATATATATATATATATATATATAATGGAAACAAAACAAAAAGTTAGGCAGTTAGTAAAAATCATGAAGTTAGCTAACTTATGTAATTCCATACAAGAGTTAGGCGTGTCAGATTTGCTGCTGGTCTCACTGTTTTGGCGAATAGAGAAGAATTCCATCGAAGCGACAATTAATTCGACTGAAGCGCACAACCGGCTGGAGAATGTTCGTGCCTTCGTGGGTCCTCAAGCCAAATTAAAGGTCTAATTTGGGGCAATTAAAAACCCTTATTTTTTGGAGACTATAAAATCCACAATTTATGTAGAAACCCTCATGCCTATTTTGAGAGAAACCCTCTCAATTTAGAACATCAATTTATTGCTTTCCACTTTAATTTCATGCCCTAGTTTAGTGTTCTTTCTTTCTCATTTTCATTTAAGCATTGTAATCTTACATTATTTCCATTCAAGTTTCAAGTTTAAGTAAGTTTATCTTTACCTTATTGTTTCTTGCTTTCAATTTCTCATTTTGATGTTATTTAATGGTTTCTTTGCATTTGTTTTGATTGTTGCTTCATTTATTGTTCATTTGTTCTTCAATCTTGTTCTTGCTTTTCTTATTACTTTGTAGAGTAGATGGTAGTTATATTTATTGCTTTGTTCTTGTTTCTTGTTGGTTTTTCTTCTTGTCCTAATGTCTTCATTCATGATTTCTCTCATGTTCTTAGTTGTAGTTAGTTTAAACATGCTAGAGTAGTGGTTTAGGGTTTTGGGCTAGAGAAACCTTAGGGCTTTGGTCTTGTGTTTAGTGTTTAGGAAGATGGTTGAGATTGATGTTGGTTTGTTGATTGATATTCGAGTCGAATCTTGTCCTGCCACTCCTTAGCGAGACATAGGGCGATTATGGGTCGTTCGCATGACTATAGGTCATCAACTTCCCCTCGATGTCTAGAGTGTCTCGATTGATCTTCGTTTGATCTCCCTCGACCTAGCCTATCTCTACTTCCAATAGACCTACCTAGGGTGGACCTAGCCTAAGCCCGCTTTCTTTCTTTGTTTGTTCTTGTCATTAGATTAGTTCACCCATCCTCTTACCTACCAACCATCAACCTTCCACACACCAACACTTTAGTCTAGCACCCCTTGTCCTTGTGGTTCGACCCCCGACTTACCTCTATACTCGCTATAGTTATATTTAGGGTGTTTATAAATGTGTTTGCATAGCTTAGGTTCTTAGCGTATAACGACGCTTTAAAAACCGGTTATCAAAGAGGCGAAGAAAAGAAAGCCATGAACACGAGGAGCTGCTCTAATAACTCAGAAATTAGGGCGCAAATTGAGGCTGAAATGATGAACAGCGATGAAAGTGAAGAAGAGGTCAGCGACAACCAGCAGCAAATCAGTGTGAGGAACCCAGGTTCGACGCTTCCTAAGCCTCAAGTGACACCAAGCAGTACAGGTTCGATACCTGCTGAAGACAAACAAGGAGATGGGGTTTTGGAGGAATTGACTAACGTGAAGGCCCAATTGGATTCACTCAAACAGTTGCTGATGGACAAATGCACCGTCACACAGCAAAATCAAGTGGAGAAACAGCAATTAGTAGGCAGTATTACTATGGGAGAGGCGGAGGAATTCCCAAGTCTGAACCCAAATCAGAATCCTGTAACTATGCCAATCAAACCGATGTCATCATGGAGAGACAAGGTAATGACCCCTAACCCACCTATTGGAATGCAATTAAAGTTTATTCCTCCTGTTATAGAAGATGGAAAACAAGTAGTTCAAATTGACTCAAATGATGTGGTGAATCTTGTTCAATTGTGGGAACGCTCTTTAGTAGTGTACGTTGTAGGTGGAAATGTTTCAATAGACATTATTAAGGAATTTATTCGTAAGAACTGGTCTTTTGTCATGCGCCCACAATCCACTCTCATGAAGAAGGATACTATGTTATGAGGTTTAATTCTGATGAAGAGTGCACTGAAATTCTTAAGGGGGGTCCGTATTTCTTGAACAAAGCGCCTATGATTGTGAAAAAGTGGACCATACAGTTTGATTTTAAGGAGGAAATCTTGAGAGTTATACCAGTCTGGGTAAGATTACCGAGTCTACCACTTCACTGTTGGGGGAAGACTCTTTGAGTAGGATTGTGAGTGCCGTTGGAGTCCCGGTTTTAGCTGATGAATGCACCGCTAAACAAATTAAAGTTTCTTATGCTAGAGTGTTAGTGGAAGTGGATATAACCCAAGAATTTGTGACTGATATAAGAGTGCGGGATAACAATGTAAGAGTATTCAATCAAAAAGCCATTCCCGAATGGAAGCCTTATTTTTGCAAGAAGTGTAACAAGCTGGGCCATAAATGCAGTGAGAATGAGGGGGATGATATGCATCAAAAACAGAAAAGGAAGGAACAAGGTGGGGTGAAATGTTTGTGGATGCCTACTAACATAGCACGAATTATGCAAGGAGTATCCTCGCTGGAAGATTTAAGGGTTAAACTAAATGAAGCAAGTGATAAAAATCAGCCCCATGACCAAATTACAATAGAAAACGAAGAGGGGGAAAAAGATACTGATGAGGTGCACACAAGGTCAGGTTCACAGCAACCTTCTGAGGTTCATGAAGAGGCTGATCAGCCAAATTTTGAGGCCCGTTCAGCCCATCAGAAGCAGCAGAGTGCAGAACCACATTGCACTGATAGGGCAGCAACACAGCAAGTTCTTAAGGCCTCTCCAGACCATCAGAAACAGCAGGGGGCAGTATATTTTAGTACTGATGGGGCAACAACATCAGCAACTGTGAGACAGACGTAATCTCTGGCAGAAATGAACAAAGCAGGTGAGCAAGCTGAGGAGGGTGAGGAGAACTGGACTCCAGTGCCACCTAATAAGACAGCACGTAGGTCAGGACAGAAAGGGGGATATTACAGCAGCAGCCTCAGTTTCACAGATACACATGAAGCACGCAAAGTAAATTCCACAGCGACTAAAAATGAAACACCAAGGGACGGGAACCCTATAATTCCCTCCCCGCAATGATCATTGTGTCATGGAATGTTAGGGGCATGAATAGCCCCACTAGAATCAAGGAGATTAATAACTTCCTTGACTCAAATAAAGTGAATGTTGTTGGTTTGTTGGAAACCAAAGTTAAAGAAGAGAATGCCAAGAAAATTCAGAAGAGGTTTGGAAATAAATGGAATTGGTACATGAACTACGCTCATCATGGGAATGGTAGGATATGGGTCGGTTGGAGACATGACAGTTGTAGGGTCGTTCAGTGCAACACGCATAATGAGTTCATAGCTACCAAAATCTCCCCCTTAAACTCAAATTCCTTTTTCTACATTGTGTTTGTGTATGGGCTTCACACTGTTCGAGATCGTAGGGATTTGTGGAAAGACATCGAGCACTTGGGGTATAACTCAGCTTGCTTGTTTATGGGTGACTTCAACGCGATCTACAAAGAAGAGCACAGAAAGAATGGGTCTCTTGTTACTTCTTATGAGATTTGCGATATGGGCCAATGGATGGAAAACATGGATCTTTTTCTTATCACAGAGAGGGGTCACAAGTACTCATGGACCAACAGAGAAGAATGGGTCAATCGTACACTCACAAAAATAGATCATGCTATAGGGAATCTCCAGTGGTTAAGCACCTATAACCATGCGAGCGTCCACTATGCTAACCCGCTTTTTTCAGATCACACTCCTTTGATTCTTAATCTTGTAGAGTATGTGCAGAAGCAGAGTAGGCCTTTTCGTTTTTTCAACTACCTATGTGATCATCAGGACTTTCACAAGGTAGTTGAGGAAGCGTGGAAGCTTAAAGTCACAGGTACTGGGCTCCAGAGATTGTGGCACAAGTTGAAGAATGTTAAAGCCAAGATAAAGCAGCTCCACTCCAAAGAATTTGCTGGGATCCGGGAAAAAATTGACAGTTAGGAAAGGAATAGGGATCTTATACAATCCAAGCTCTAGTCTGACCCCTCAAATCCAGACCTTCACAGACAAGAAAAGGAGACCCTTGATCATGTTCGTAAGTGGAGGAAAATCGAAGATAAAGCTCTTCTTCAGAAGTCCAGAATAAATTGGATAAACCATGGGGATGATAACACAGCTTTCTTCCATGCTTCAATAAAAGAAAGAAGGGCTTCCAATAGCATCCATGAGCTTCAGGACAATGGAGGCAAATGGCTCAACACCTCTCATGAGATCCACAATGAAATCACCCATTTCTACAAAAACCTCCAGGGAACTGCTACCCCGAACCTAGAGGTGATCGATAGAGGAATTATGAGAAGTGGGGCTCAGCTCGACAGGAACAGCAACCTGATGCTCAGCCAGGAGATCACTGATGCGGAAATCAAAGAAGCTTTGTTTGGGATGAATGACAATAAAGCTCCGGGGATAGATGGTTTTAATGCTTGTTTCTTCAAAAGAGCGTGGGATATTATTAAAGAGGACCTCCTGAGTGCTATACATGAGTTCTTCACCTGCAACCTTTTGTTCCACCCCTTCAACTGCACCTCAGTTACTCTGATCCCCAAATCAGCAAAAGCGAATAGAGTGGGAGACTACAGACCGATTGCTTGCTGCACTGTTATATACAAGATCATCTCTAGAATTCTAGCAGGAAGACTTTAAAAAGTGATGGGGAATATTATTGATCAAGCGCAGTCAGGCTTTATTCCAGGAAGGCAGATGGCAGATAACATTTTACTAGCTGCAGAGCTGATCAAAGGTTACACTCGCAAGAATAATAGTCCTAGATGCATGATCAAGATGGATCTCAGGAAGGCTTACGATTCTATCAGCTGGGATTTTCTGTTCTCGGTTATGAATGAAATGGGGTTTCCGCCTAAGTTCGTCCACTGGATCAAATTGTGTGTCTCCACTGTTTCTTTCTCCATTCTTGTGAATGGCTTGCCTTTGAAGCCATTTGATGCGAAAAAAGGCCTTCGCCAAGGAGACCCTATCTCTCCTTACCTTTTTGCAATTGCGATGGAGTACTTGTCCAGGTTGTTATACAAGCAAAGTGATTCTAAAGAGTTCCACTTCCACCCCAGATGCAGGAAAGTCAGGGTTACTCACCTCCTTTTTGCAGATGACCTCCTTATGTTCTACAAAGCTGACATTGATTCAGTCAAGAGCCTAATGCACACCTTCGAGAGATTCTCAAAAGCCTCTGGATTGGAGGCTAACACCAGTAAAAGTAATGTTTATTTGTTAGGTACTGATACTCTAGTCAAAGAGCAGATCACTCAATTCCTCAACATGGAAGAAGGATTGTTCCCTTTCAGATATCTTGGAGTTCCTCTCCACTCTAAGAAGCTGAATACTCGGGACTGTAGGCCCCTTGTGGATAAGATTGTAGGGAAAATAGGTTTCTGGTCCTCTCGGCTCCTCTCCTACGCAGGGCGCGTCCAGCGCGTCAGAAGTGTTATCAGGGGAATGCAAAACTTTTGGGCGCAAATTTTCTGTCTTCCCAAAAAGCTCATCAAAATGGTGGAAAACATTTGTAGATCGTACATATGGTTGGGGAAAGAGGGGCTTACAAAGAAAGCAGCTATTTCTTGGAAGCAAATGGGCTTACCTTTTGATAAGGGCGGCCTTAATCTGCGAGATATGTATGCTTGGAACAAGGCCGCTATGTTGAAACACCTGTGGAACCTAGCGCAGAATAAAGAGAATCTTTGGGTAAAATGGGTTCACAGCTACTACTTAAAGTCTAAAGGCATACACGACGTGATTCCTTCTATTCATGCTTCCTGGAGTTTCAAGAAGATCATCAAACAAAGGAGTCTTCTTAGGCACCTGGGAGATTGGGGTAAAGTCACCATTGGCAGTGCATTCGCTATTGGCAGGGCTTACGGCATTTTAATAGCAGATGCTCCGAGGGTTCATTGGGGGAACATAATGATCAAGAATGCTGCAAGTCCTAGCGCTCGCTTCATCACGTGGCTTGCTATCCAGGATCGGTTGGCCACAAAGGATCGTGTTAGTAAATGGATGTCCATCTCAGATGACTCTTGTGCTTTATGTGGCGAATATAGAGAAACAGCTCAACATCTATTTTTTGATTGTACTAATGCTAAGGAAGTTCGTACTCGTCTTTTCAACTTCCTTCCTAAGGGGCTAGACGATCCAAACTTCCAAGCCGAAATCCTCCACATGAACAAAATAAACAAAAAGAAGACAGGCAGAGCTAAGCTGATCGTGGGACTGTGGACAGAAATGATATACTGCATTTGGATGCAAAGAAACAAGAAAGTCTTCGACAATCTCACTTTTAGTTCGAAAGAGGCGGTGGATTGTATAGTTTTTAGGATGGCCGGGAGGGCAAACAGTAGGATGCTAGATATGCTTGTAAAGTAGGTCGTTAGCTTTTGGGGCTTTTTGGGCTAGCGCTCTTCCTTTTGTCTGAGCGTTAGCGTTTTTGGTTGGCTCGGGTGGAGTTAATTTCCGGCCTGAGCGTCTGTTTGTATCTTCTTTTTGTATATAATACAAAAATCATTTGGCAAAAAAAAAAAAAAATTCATTGTTCATTGTGCATCATTCATTGTTCATTGTTCTTTGTTCACCGTTCTTTGTTCATTAATCAATTGTCCTTGCTCATCCTTCACCGTTCAATATTCATTGATCATTATTCATCATTCATTGTTCGTCGTTCATAGATCATTGATCATTATCCTTGCTCCTTGTTTATCACTCATTGTTCGTTATTCATCATTCGTTGTTCATCAATCATTGATCCTTGTTCATTGTTCATCGTTCATTGTTCATTGATCATTGATCCCATTACATTGCTCATCATTCATTGTTCATTGATCATTGATCCTTGTTCATTGTTCATCACTCGTGTTCATCGTTTATTGTTCATTGATCATTGATCCTTGTATGGTTCATCATTAATCGCTCTTTGTCATCATTCATTTTTCATTGATCATAGATCATATATCCTTGTTCATTGTTCTTCATTAATCGTTCATTATTCATCGTTCATTGTTCATTAATCAATGGTCCTTGTTGATTGTTCATCGTTCAATATTCATTGATCCTTATTCATCATTCATTGTTCATCGTTCATAGATAATTGATCATTGATCCTTGCTCCTTGTTCATCACTCATTGTTCATTATTCATCGTTTGTTGTTCATCGATAATTGATCCTTGTTCATTGTTCATCGTTCATAGCTCATTGATCATTGATCCTTGTTCATTGCTCATCATTCACTGTTCATCGATAATTGTTCATTGATCATTGATCCTTGTTCATTGCTCATCACTCGTGTTCATCGTTTATTATTCACTGATTATTGATCCTTGTATGGTTCATCATTAATCGCTAATTGTTCATCTGTCATTTTTCATTGATCTGGATCATTGATCCTTGTTCATTGTTCATCATTAATCATTCATTGTTCTTCGTTCATAGATCATAGATCATTGATCATTAATCCTTGTTCATTCTTCATCATTCATTGTTCATTGTTCATCATTCTTTGTTCATTGATCATTGGTCCATATTCATTGTTTATCATCAATTGCTCATTGATCATTATTTATAATCATTGTTCATTGTGCATCGTTCAATATTCATTATTCTTTGTTCACCGTTCATTGTCCATTAATCAATGTTCCTTGTTCATTGTTCATCGTTCAATATTCATTGATCCTTATTCATCATTCATTGTTCATTGTTCATAGATCATTGATCATTAATCCTTGCTCCTTGTTCATCACTAATTGTTAATCATCGTTGTTCATAGATCATGGATCCTCGTTCATTGTTCATCGTTCATTTTTCATTGATCATTGATCCTTGTTCATTGGTCATCTTTTATTGTTCATCGATCATTGTTTATTGATCAATGATCCTTATTCATTGCTCATCACTCGTGTTCATCATTTTCATTGATCATTTATCCTTATTTGGTTCATCATTAATCGCTCATTGTTCATCATTCATTTTTCATTGATCATAGATCATTATCCTTGTTCTTTGTTCATCATTAATCGTTCATTATTCATCGTTCATTGTTCATTTATCATTAATTCATTTGCTTTACTCATCGGTCGTTGTTAATTGATCCTTTTTCATTGTTCATCATTCATTGTTCATTGATCCTTTTTATTTATCATTATTCGTTGTTCATTGATCATTGATCCTTGTTCATTGTTTATTGATCATTGATCCTTGTTTATTGCCCATCATCCTTTGTTCATTGATCATTGATCCTTGTTCATTGTTCATATTTCATTGTTCATCCTCATTGTTCATTGATCCTTGTTCATCATTTATAGCTAATCGATCATCATTCATTTTTCATTGATCATCGATCATTGATAATTGATCATTGATCTTTGTTCGTTGTTCATCATTCATTTTTCATTGATTATAGGTCATTGATCCTTGTTCATTGTTCAACATTAATCGCACATTATTCATCGTTCATTTTTCTTTGATCATTGATCCATTTTCATTACTTATTAGTTCATTGTTCATCGCTCACTATTCATTGGTCCATGTTCACTGTTTATCATCAGTTGCTCATTGTTCATTATTTATAATTCATTGTTCATTGTTCATCAATCATTGTTTATTGATCATTGATCCTTGTTCATTGGTTCAACGATCATTGTTTATTGATCAATGATCCTTATTCATTGCTCATCACTTGTGTTCATCATTTCTTGTTCATTGATCATTTATCCTTGTATCGTTCATCATTAATCGCTCATTGTTCATCATTCATTTTTCATTGATCATAGATCATTAGCCTTGTTCATTGTTCATCATTAATCGTTCATTATTCATCGTTCATTGTTCATTTATCATTAATTCATTTGCTTTACTCATCGGTCGTTGTTAATTGATCCTTTTTCATTGTTCATCATTCTTTGTTAATTGACCCTTTTTATTTATAATTATTCGTTGTTCATTGATCATTTGATCCTTGTTCATTGTTTATTGATCATTGATCCTTGTTTATTGCCCATCATCCTTTGTTCATCGATCATTGTTCATTGATCATTGATCCTTGTTGATTGTTCATCATTCATTGTTCATCGTCATTGTTCATTGATCCTTGTTCTTCATTAATCGCTAATCGTTCATCATTCATTTTTCATTGATCATCGATCATTGATAATGATCATTGATCTTTGTTCATTGTTCATCATTCATTTTTCATTGATTATAGGTCATTTATCCTTGTTCATTGTTCTACATTAATCGCACATTATTCATCGTTCATTTTTCTTTGATCATTGATCCATTTTCATTACTTAAAGTTCATTGTTCATCGCTAATTATTCATTGGTCCATGTTCACTGTTTAGCATCAATTGCTCATTGTTGATTATTTATAATTCATTGTTCATTGTGCATTGTTCTTTGTTCACCGTTCTTTGTTCATTAATCAATTGTCCTTGCTCATCGTTCACCGTTCAATATTCATTGATCATTATTCATCATTCATTGTTATTCATTGATCATTATTCATCATTCATTGTTCATCATTCATAGATCATTATCCTTGCTCCTTGTTTATCACTCATTGTTCGTTATTCATCATTCGTTGTTCATCGATCATTGATCCTTGTTCATTGTTCATTGATCATTGATCCCTGTACATTGCTTATCATTCATTGTTCATTGATCATTGATCCTTGTTCATTGTTCATCACTCGTGTTCATCGTTTATTGTTCATTGATCATTGATCCTTGTATGGTTCATCATTAATCGCTCTTTGTCATCATTCATTTTTCATTGATCATAGATCATATATCCTTGTTCATTGTTCTTCATTAATCGTTCATTATTCATCGTTCATTGTTCATTAATCAATGGTCCTTGTTGATTGTTCATCGTTCAATATTCATTGATCCTTATTCATCATTCATTGTTCATCGTTCATAGATCATTGATCATTGATCCTTGCTCCTTGTTCATCACTCATTGTTCATTATTCATCGTTTGTTGTTCATCGATAAATGATCCTTGTTCATTGTTCATCGTTCATAGCTCATTGATCATTGATCCTTGTTCATTGCTCATCATTCACTGTTCATCAATAATTGTTCATTGATCATTGATCCTTGTTCATTGCTCATCACTCGTGTTCATCGTTTATTATTCACTGATTATTGATCCTTGTTTTGTTCATCATTAATCGCTAATTGTTCATCATTCATTTTTCATTGATCTGGATCATTGATCCTTGTTCATTGTTCATCATTAATCATTCATTTCTTATCATTCATTGCTCTTCGTTCATAGATCATAGATCATTAATCCTTGTTCATTCTTCATCATTCATTGTTCATTGTTCATCATTCTTTGTTCATTGATCATTGGTCCATATTCATTGTTTATCATCAATTGCTCATTGTTCATTGTGCATCGTTTAATATTCATTATTCTTTGTTCACCGTTCATTGTCCATTAATCCATGTTCCTTGTTCATTGTTCATCGTTCAATATTCATTGATCCTTATTCATCATTCATTGTTCATTGTTCATAGATCATTCATCATTAATCCTTGCTCCTTGTTCATCACTAATTGTTCATCATCGTTGTTCATAGATGAAACAAATGTTCCGAGCATAGGGCAAGGTGAAGACACACAGCAGGGGAACATCAGCTCAGAACAGATGAACACAAACACAAATGATGAGACTGATCAGCACTGTCTGACTTTAACACATGCCTCATGAAGTAACAAGGACCATGCTCCATATAACAAGGCATCTAGAAGTTGGATAATGAACCCAAGATCACATATTCAAGGCACAAACACTGATCACATCAACCAAACTCAAGGAATACATAAAGGGGGAAATCCTTCCAAATTAACAGGAATTCTGAGGAAGATAGCTGCACCAAATCCTGAGGAAAACAAAGGAGGAGGAAGTAAGCTGATTGACACACTCCATGAAGGGTTAACTTACTCACCAAGCCAAGAAACCAGGCTGGAAAGCATGGAAAAGTCAGATAAAGACCCCAAAGCCAAGACTGTCACTGGAGACAGGACAACAGAAGCACCTGTCAAATACCCTACCTTGGGGCACGTGCTGAGCACACACCTGGGTCAACCAGAGCCAACTCAGGGTGGAAATGTCATCTGGATACATGGACCAAGGAGTCAAGGCCCCAGGACTCTCCTCATAGTGCACCAGGACTTGTAGGGAAGAGCTTGAAGGAAGGCTGTCAGTCAGCTTAACAGTGTTTTAAGACTTAGTCATTTTTTGCCTTGTTTTCTGTTTTAATTGTGCACATGTTAGGCACATGTTTCCTTTAGACAATATGACCGTTATTTTCTGTTTTTGGGCCTATATAAGAAGAGGCTCTCATCATGTAAAAGACAGATTTGATTTTAGTTTTCAATACACTTGAGGTAATTCAGGAAAAGGTTTTTTCTGTTTTTTGGGTTTGCTTGCAAACTGACATCAAAGTTGTGGAGCAACTTTGATCCTTGAGAAAGAAGGGTTGTGGAGCAACCTGGACCTTCTTTAAGGTTTCACCTATACCTGGAGGGTTAGGTCATCATCACATTGCAAAGGAGTCTTCAGCACAGATCCAACAAGAGTCAATACATCAGAAAATCAAGAAGTTAGTTCTTGGTGTCTATACTAGTTTGAGTGCTGATTTTCAGAGTTTTCAGGCTTTCATCACTAGCCAAAAGGGCTGTTCTTTCAACCCTACAAAACCAAGGACCCTCACAGCCTTAATTTTGTATCAAAGTGGTATCAGAGCCAACACACGAAGGGGAAGCAAGTCCTAACAGAAGCAGACAATCAAGAATCCTCTTATCAGTTGTTCTGAATCTTGGAACCAAGAAGGGATTGTGACTGCATCAAGATCAGCCAAGCCTTTCACTCCATTGTGCTGTTAACATACAGGGAGTGATTCCTCCTTGTTTCTTTGTTCTATTCAGTTTTGTTACATTTTTTTTACACATTAACAAAAGGAAACAAACATATAACATTGCATCCTGTTTCTTGGCATCAAACCCTTTTTCTGTTTCTTTGTTGTGTTTTAAGATTGTTGAAAACTTTATTTCTGTTTTTGGATCCTATCAATATGGCCATAGAAGAAAGGTTTGAGGCCCTAGAGGAAAATATGCAAAGAATTCTGCAGGGCATGGCTAACATGGGAGTCCTACCCCCTCACCAACAGAACAGAAACCCCCAACCCTTTAGACCACAGGAAGATAGGTCTATTAGGATAGGTATTCCAGAGTTTGATGGTTATTCTCATGACCCTAGCAGCTATTTGGAATGGGAAGGGAGGATGGAGCAATATTTTGAGTGTCAAGAAACCCCTGCAGACAAACAATTTAAGGTAGCCAAGGTTAAAATGATTAAGATTGCCTCTACCTGGTTGGAAGGACTTCAAAGGCAGAGAGATAGGGAAGGGAGGCCTAGAATAAACACATGGACTAAATTGAAAAAACATCTGAGAAGAAAGTATGTACCCTCCACATATAGGCAACAGTTATATGTTCAATTTGGTACTTTAGTCCAAGGTACTAGGACTGTTAAAGAATATGTCCAAGAATGGGAAAAACTTGAGGTTTTGTGTGAAGTCAATGACACTGAGGAGTTGAGAGTAGGCAAGTTCATAGCAGGCCTAAAAGATGACATCAAAAGGAAGTTATTGTACACACCTGACTTGACCTTCCACCTAGCAGTCAATCTAGCCTTAGAAATAGAGAGGCATTCAATTAAGAAGAGGGTGCAGGACACCCCTAAGACCAGAACTTACCCTTCTAAGGTTTTTAACCCTACTTCAAGCATTAAGAAGGATACTCAGGGTAGTGCACAGAAGACCAACCCAGCTAGAACAGAAGCACCCCCCAAAGATGTGGTCTGTTTCAAGTGTAATGGGAGGGGTCATTATAAAAGGGATTGTCCTAACTCTAGAGCTTTTACTATGAGAGAGTGGGATGAAATTAAACAGGATACCAGACCTAAGAAGATTTTAGTCTCTAGGAATGGGCAGGAAGAAGAGATCTACCCTCCAAACCGCAACAGTGATGAAGATGGTACTTATATAGAGAGGGAGGATGGCACACTGCAAACATTTGAGGGTGACAGTGAGGAGGAAGAAGAGGAGGACCTGGAGAGAGTGCTACCTAAGGAAGAACAATATAGCCTGATCATTAGGAGGAGCTTCCATACCACCCCAAGGGCAAAAAAATCTGATCAAAGGGAGAACATATTCCAAACAAAGTGCAAAATACAGGACAAAGTGTGTGACCTTATAATTGATGGTGGCAGTGAGTCTAATTGTGTGAGTAAGCAATTAGTTCAGACCCTAGGTTTGATGACTAACCCTCTCCCCCATCCATATAAAATGAAATGGTTAGATAATAAGGCTAGTGGACTAGTAGACAAACAATGCCTGGTTAGCCTGACCCTTGGATCATACACTGATGAGATTTTATGTGATGTTTTAGAGATGGATGCATGTCATCTACTCTTAGGAAGGCCCTGGCAGTATGACAAGAAGACCGTACACAATGGCTATACCAATACTTAACTTTGAAACATGAAGGAAAAAGAAAAGAGTTAGTCCCTTTGCCTCCCCACAAGGCTATCCCACCCAAAGTCACTAAGGCCCCTATCCATCTAATCACAAGGAAGGAGTGTGACAGAGAAATAAAAGGGAGAGAGGAAGCCTACTTATTGTTCACCAAGGAAGTCAGTAACCCTACCACTGTGCCCCCTGAAGTAAAAGAACTCCTAAACCAGTTTACAGATGTGTTTCCAGAAGACCTACCCTACCACTGTGCCCCCTGAAGTCAGTAACCCTACCATTGAGCATCAAATTGATTTATTGCCAGGAGCTAGCTTACCCAATAAGCCAGCATATAGAACTAACCCTATGGAGACCAAAGAGCTGCAGAGACAGGTTGAGGAATTAATGCAAAGAGGCTATGTGAGGGAAAGCTTGAGCCCTTGTGCTGTTCCAACCCTACTTGTGCCAAAAAAGGATGGCACATGGAGGATGTGTATTGATAGCAGGAGTGTGAACAATATCACCATAAAATACAAATTTCCTATCCCTATGATTGATGACTTGCTTGATGAATTGTGTGGTTCAAAGTGGTTTAGCAAGGTGGATTTGAGAAGTGGTTACCACCAAATTAGAATGAAGGAAGGGGATGAGTGGAAGACAGCATTCAAAACAAAATATGGACTTTATGAGTGGCTTGTAATGCCATTTGGACTAACAGGAGCCCCTAGCACCTTCATGAGACTCATGAATGAGGTGTTAAGACCCTTTCTAGGCAGGTTCATAGTAGTGTATCTGGATGATATCTTAGTTTACAGCAAAGCACTCACTGAGCACCTAGATCACTTGAGACAATTGTTTGAGGTATTAAGAGAGCAAAAACTTTATGGCAAGTTAGAGAAATGCAGTTTTCTACTTCCTGAGGTCAGTTTCTTAGGGTATATTATAGGAAAAGAGGGAGTAAAGGTAGACCCTAGCAAAGTCCAAGCCATTAAGGACTGGCCTATACCAACCACCTTAACCCAAGTGAGATCTTTCCATGGTTTAGCTTCATTCTACAGAAGGTTCATTAAAAATTTTAGCTCCATCATGGCTCCTGTCACAGAATGCACTAAACAAGGGAAATTTCAATGGACACAAGCTGCTCAACAGGCTTTTGAGACCCTTAAGGACCTAATGTGTGCAGCCCCTATACTTAAGTTACCTGACTTCACCAAACCTTTTGAGGTTGAGTGTGATGCTTGTGGAGTGGGTATTGGAGCAGTCCTGGTCCAAGAAGGATGACCAGTAGCCTTCTTTAGTGAGAAACTAAACCATAGTAGGCTCAATTATTCAACTTATGACAAAGAATTCTATGTTATCATAAGGGCACTTGAGCAATGGTCCCATTACTTGAGAATGCAACCCTTTGTGCTGCATACAAATCATGAGGCATTGAAACATATTAATAGTCAGCACAAACTAAGTGGAAGGCATGCTAGATGGGTTGAGTTTTTACAGACCTTTGATTTTTCAGCAAGGTATAAGGTGGGCAAGACCAATGTCATAGCTGATGCCTTAAGTAGGAAGCACAGCTTACTAGGAATATTAGGTTCAAGAATATTAGGCTTTGAGATCATTAAGGATCAATACCAGACCTGTCCTGACTTTGCTGAAGTGTACAAAACCTGCCAAGACACACCACAGGGCCTATACAACATTAGCCAAGGATATCTATTTAAGGGAAATAAATTGTGCATACCCAAGACCTCTTTAAGACTTATTTTGGTTATGGAGGTGCATGAGGGAAGCATGGCAGGGCTTTTTGGCATTCTGAACCAAGTTCAGGACCTTCAACTCAACTCTCCACAAGTGAAGACCAAGCTCAGACAGAGGCCTCAGAACTAAAGAAGCTCAGCAGTTCCACATCTGCTTTGCCACTTACTTCAACATTGAAAGAAAGCCTTGAGCCACCTAAGAAGGCACATCCAAGTATCAAGACAGGCCCAGGAACATATAAAGACAGCCCCAAAAAGAAGCCAAGATAGCCCAAGGCTGAAAATACCAAATCCTCAGAATCAGACAGTTATTTTCAGCAAGATGTCTGCACCAAATCTTGGTGGGAGCATGGGAGAGGATTCCAAGACTAGAAATGGAATGAGGGAAGGGTTAGTCAGCTATCCAGACCAAGAGAAGAGCTTGGAAAGCCCAAATGAGCAAGTTAGGGCCCCAAGTAACTTGACTGCCACAGGAGACAGGACAACTGAGCAAACTGGTGACCAGCTGACCTTGGTCAACTTGCTGAGCACAGACCAGAGCACCCTAGACCTGGAGCAGGCCAAGAATGGCATCTATGTACATGGACCCAGCTATCAAGGCCCAAGAACCCTCCTGGTCATATCCCTAGAAGCCTAGAGAACCAGCACAAGGTGGCTTGGTTTACAGATTTCTGAAAACTGGCCTGTGGCCTTATTCTGATACTTAGTCTCTTTTCTATTTTGTAATAAACTAGAGCATGTGAGTCACGTGCCTTTATAAAGCCTAGATGAGGCTTATTTCCTTCCATTTAGAAACCTATATATAGGGGTTGTTAGGAAGATCAAAAAACATGATTCATTTTTCAGATTTATACAAGTTTTTCTTCTTTCATTTGCTTAGTGTGCATTTGTGTTTTTTCTGTTTTTGAGTGATTGTGAGGCAATCATTTTCAAGAAGGAAGTCATCCTTCTCTAAAGATTAAGGATCTTAAAGGAGAAGTGTGAAGGTTAGGCCTACAACTCTAGGAGTTGTCTAAGGTCTTATCCAAGGACAGTCAGTCCTCAAAGATTGGCTGGAACACCCCAAGAACCTAGTTCTTGGTTCTGATTTTCAAGGATTGGTTAAATCATCAGTGGATTTGCATAAGCCTGGATTGTGTTGTTGATTTCCTCCCATATTTGGTGCAACTTGGTATCAGAGCCACGGTGGATAAACATCAACCAAAGAGGAAGAACAACCAGTGGCTGTTTGAAGACAAAACAACATCAGCACTTTCTGGTAAGAAATTCTGACTTAAGGTGCATCTGAAGTTGCATCTGGATTTGGTGTTTCATTCAAAAGAACAGGTAACCTTCTACCTAAATCTCTGAAAGGAAGGTAGTATAATCTCAGTTAATCTAAATTTTCTTCATAAAAACTCCATTCAGTTCCAGGTGAAGAAAATTCAGAAGTCAAGAAACCACTTCTTGTATTCTGTTTTAATCCCAAACCCTTGCTGTGGTATTTGAATCTTGTTTCAGTGTTGAACTAACATAAAGGCTTATTGTTTTGATACATTTGTTTTTATATCTTTTTCTCTGTCTTTGTTTTCTTGAGTAAAGAGTCTATATCAGGTTTGTGCACATTCCACCTTTGACCATGGCTCAGAATATGGACCTTGAGGAGAAATTTAATTTCCTCACTGACATTGTGCAACAATTGGCCATCACTGTGGCTAATCACACTAGAGAGAATGAGGAGAGGACACCACCACCACACCAAACTCCTAGAATCACAGAAGACAAGACCCTTAGGTTGGACCTTCCTAAATTTGATGGGCACAGTCATAATCCAGAGACCTATCTTGATTGGGAGGCTAATCTTGAGAGATACTTTGAGTTTAAGGACACACCCCCTGAACAACAGTTCAAGCTTGCCAAGATCAAACTCACCAAACTTGCTGCTGTTTGGCTTGAGGGAGTGCAGAAGCAAAGAAGGAGGGAGGATAGGGAGAGACTGAGTACTTGGGAAAAGCTTAAGAAACAACTAAGAAGGAAGTATGTCCCTAGGAATTTTAAACAGCAACTTTATATGCAGTGGGGGACCCTGAGACAGGACAACAAGTCAGAATCTGATTATATACAGGAGTGGGAGAAATTAGCTGTGATGTGTGACACCAATGAAACAGAAGAGATGATGGTTGGCAAATTTGTAGGTGGACTAAAAGAAGACCTAAGGAAAAAATTAGAAATCATGCCTAACCTCACTTTTAGCCTAGCCTGTAGTACAACCCTAACCTTGGAAAAATATTCCAAGAAAAAGACCAGTAATAGTGGCACATACAACAGGCCCTACAGACCTAACACCAACAGAGTCACACCAACTCCTGCCAGCACTAACCAACAGGCATCAACCTTTGGACCTGTTAGAAATCAACCCCCTCAGACTCAGTTTAGGAACAAGGAGACTAAGGACCCTAAGGGAGTGGTTTGTTTCAAATGCCATGGGCATGGCCACATCAAGAGTGAGTGTCCTAATGCTAGGGCCTTCACAATACAGGAATGGAATGTGATTAGGGAAACCAGCAGACCTAAGTCCATGCTAGTGAGCAGGAATGGAAGGGAAGAGATGGTAGGACCTTGCACAAAGGAGGATGACCCTGATGGAACCTATATCATAGGGGAAGATGGGGAAGTAGAACCTTTGGAGGATTCTGACCATGATGAGGAAGATGAAGATAGAGAGGAGGTATATCCTGAATATGAGAGACAGAACATGTTGATTAGGAGAAACTTCCATGCTACACCTAAGGTCAAGCCTAATGACCAAAGAGAGAACATATTTCAAACCAAATGTAAGGTGAAGGATCAGATTTGTGATTTGATCATAGATGGAGGCAGTGAATCCAACTGTGTGAGCAAAGATTTAGTACACACTTTAGGATTAGAGACCAAGAACCATCCTCACCCTTACAAATTGAAATGGTTGGATAATAAGGCCAGTGGTTATGTCAAGAAGAGATGCCTAGTTCAATTTGCTATAGGTTCTTACACTGATAAGGTGTTTTGTGATGTGTTGGATATGTCAGCATGCCATATCTTACTTGGAAGACCTTGGCAGCATGATAGAAAGACCATCCACAATGGTTACACCAATGTGTATACCCTTAGACATGAGGGAAAGCTAAAAGACCTAATACCCCTGCCCCCTCACAGAACAATGCCACCTCAGAAATCCAAGCCAAGCTTAGTCTTGATAAGCCGGAAAGTAGGAGATAAGATGGTTAGGAAAGGAGAGCAAGCTTTCCTTCTGTTTAATAAGGAAGTTAGGAAGGAGGATACACCCCTGGACCCTAGGATAACCAAACTGTTAGAGAGTTATGCAGATGTTTTCCCTGATGAGTTACCACAAGGGTTGCCACCACTTAGGGGGATTGAGCATCAAATTGACCTCATACCAGGGTCCACATTGCCTAATAAACCTGCTTATAGAACTAGCCCTGAGGAAACTAAGGAGCTTCAGAAGCAAATCCAAGAGTTGATGGATAGGGGTTATGTTAGAGAGAGCATGAGTCCATGTGCTGTCCCTACATTGTTAGTGCCCAAAAAAGATGGGACTTGGAGGATGTGTGTGGACAGCAGGAGTGTAAACAACATCACCATCAAATATAGGTTCCCCATACCTAGGATTGATGACATGTTAGATGAGTTGGCTGGTTCACAGTGGTTCAGTAAAATTGATCTAAGGAGTGGTTATCACCAGATAAGGATGAGGGAGGGGGATGAATGGAAAACAGCCTTTAAGACCAAGTATGGGCTGTATGAGTGGTTGGTGATGCCCTTTGGACTTACTGGTGCCCCTAGCACATTTATGAGACTAATGAATGAAGTCCTTAGACCATTTCTAGGCAAGTTCATAGTGGTATACTTAGATGACATATTAGTATACAGTAAGGAAGTCACAGAACACTTAGATCATCTTAGGCAACTATTTGAAGTGTTAAGACAACAAAAACTATTTGGAAAATTAGAAAAATGCTCCTTCTTACTCAAAGAAGTATATTTCCTTGGATTTGTTGTAGGAAGGGAGGGAGTGAAAGTGGATCCAGCTAAGGTAGAAACCATCAGGACTTGGCCTACACCCACCAACATTACCCAAGTGAGATCATTTCATGGGTTAGCATCTTTCTACAGAAGGTTCATAAGGGGATTTAGTACCATCATGGCACCTATAACTGATTGCACTAAGAAGGAAGTGTTCACCTGGACTAAGGAGGCTCAATCAGCCTTTGAAAGCATCAAAAACCTCATGTGCAAACCCCCCATCCTTAGGCTACCTAACTTTAGCAAACCATTTGAAGTGGAGTGTGATGCTAGCAACACAGGGATTGGGGCAGTATTGATGCAAGAGGGTAAACCAGTAGCCTACTTTAGTGTGAAGCTGAACAAAAGTAGGGTGAATTATTCAGCCTATGACAAAGAATTCTATGCCATGGTGAGGTCACTAGAACACTGGTCCCATTACCTTAAAGGTCAGCCTTTTGTGTTGCACTCAGATCATGAGGCCTTAAAACACCTTAGTGGACAGAACAAACTTAGTGCTAAACATGCTAGGTGGGTGGAATTCATGCAAAGCTTCAATTTTGTTGCCAAATACAAGACTGGTAGGACCAACATAGTAGCTGATGCTTTAAGCAGAAGGACACACCTACTAGCCATACTAGATGCCAAAGTCCTAGGGTTTGATATGATCAAGGAGCAATACAGCCTAGACCCTGACTTCAGTGACCTATATCAGCAGTGCCAAGACCAACCCCAAGGCCCTTTTTACATACAGCAGGGCTTTCTGTTCAAGGAGAACAGACTGTGCATACCTAAGACCCCCCTAAGGGTGACTTTAGTAAAGGAGGTTCATGAAGGTACTCTAGGTGGTCACTTTGGTATCCAAAAAACATTGGATATGCTAGCCAAGCATTTCTACTGACCCAAGATGCTTGGAACAGTAGGAAAGGTTGTTTTGAGGTGTGAAGCATGCATCAAGGCAAAGATTACTTTTCATAAGGGGGAATACCGACCCCTTCCTATTGCTCAAAAACCTTGGGAACACATTAGTATGGACTTCATAGTGGCCCTACCTAGAACACAGAGAGGAAGAGATGCAGTGATGGTTGTGGTTGATAGATTTTCAAAAATGGCTCACTTCATTGCATGCAATAAGGTTGATGATGCTTGACAGAGGTCACTAACAAGACCCTAGGCTCAATCCTAAGGACATTGATTAAAAAGAATTTGAAGGATTGGGACCTCAAACTATGTCATGCAGAGTTTGCCTACAACAAAAGTCCTAGTTGGGCTACAAAATTGTCACCTTTTGAATGTGTATATGGGGTGAACCCCTTACTGCCTATCTCACTAATTTCCTTACCTGTGCAGGAGAAAGCAAACAAGGATGCTACAACTCAAGCTGAAACCATGCTGAAAATTCACAAGCTAGCACAGGAGAACATAGCAAAGACTACTACTAAGTACCAAAAGAAGGCCAACAAAGGCAACAACAGCAACAGAACCTACCAAGTGGGTGAATGGGTGTGGATCTACCTAAGGAAAGATAGATTTCCTCAACTGAGGAAAAACAAACTTATGCCTAGAGCTGATGGACCCTTCCAAGTCCTAGAGAAATATGGGGACAATAATGCTTACAAGATAGAACTACCAGATCACTATGGGGTGTCACCAATATTCAATGTAGGGGATCTGAGACCCTATTATGACCCTGCTGAATTGAGGACAATTGGCCCTGAAGAAGGAGGGAATGAACCAAGTTCAGGACCTTCAACTCAACTCTCCACAAGTGAAGACCAAGCTCAGACAGAGGCCTCAGAACTAAAGAAGCTCAGCAGTTCCACATCTGCTTTACCACTTGCTTCAACATTGAAAGAAAGCATTGAGCCACCTAAGAAGGCACATCCAAGTATCAAGACAGGCCCAGGAACATATAAAGACAGCCCCAAAGCCAAGAAAAGAAGCCAAGATAGCCCAAGGCTGAAAATACCAAATCCTCAAAATCAGACAATTATTTTCAGCAAGATGTCTGCACCAAATCTTGGTGGGAGCATGGGAGAGGATTCCAAGACTAGAAATGGAATGAGGGAAGGGTTAATCAACTATCCAGACCAAGAGAAGAGCTTGGAAAGCCCAAATGAGCAAGTTAAGGCCCCAAGTAACTTGACTGCCATAGGAGACAGGACAACTGAGCAAACTGGTGACCAGCTGACCTTGGTCAACTTGCTGAGCACAGACCAGAGCACCCTAGACCTGGAGCATGCCAAGAATGGCATCTCTGTACATGGACCCAGCTATCAAGGCCCTAGAACCCTCCTGGTCATATCCCTAGAAGCCTAGAGAACCAGCACAAGGTGGCTTGGTTTACAGATTTCTGAAAACTGGCCTGTGGCCTAATTCTGATACTTAGTCTCTTTTCTGTTTTGTAATAAACTAGAGCATGTGAGTCACGTGCCTTTATAAAGCCTAGATAAGGCTTATTTCCTTCCATTTAGAAACCTATATATAGGGGTTGTTAGGAATATCAAAAAACATGATTCATTTTTCAGATTTATACAAGTTTTTCTTCCACTAGTGGAAAAAACGTCAATAGCTGCGGTTTTTTGAGCGCTATAGGCTGCGGTTTTACCTCGTAGCACTTGTTATAGCAGCAGATGACAAAATAGGTATGTGCTGCGGTTCTTAAACCGCAGCCTATAATCACTTTTCAAAATTAAAACAAAAACATTAGCTGCGGTCCATATACAACCGCAGCCTTTGAGTTTGAATTTTTTTTTTTTTTTTTTTTTTTGCATTTCATTTAATATTAACAAAATACAAAAAACAAAAAACAAATTTACCAAAATACAAAACTGGAGATCTAAAATACAAAAAACAAATAACAAATTTAACAAAATACCAAACTGGAGATCTATAATACAAAAATCAAAAAACAAATTTAATATATACCCAACTGGAGATCTAAAATACAAAAAACGAAAAACAAATTTAACAAAATACCACTGGAGATCTAAAATATAAAGAACCGCACTCTAGATCTAAAATACAAAATACAAAAAACATCATCGATCTAAACAATAAAATAAACAAAAAACGAAATCTAGATCTAAACAATAAAATACAAAAAAATCATCGATCTAAGGAGGCGCCTTCTTCTTTCTGATTTTAATAAATTTAACATACCTTTTATCTTATTAGTACTACGATTAGAAGAGCAAGAAGCGTGATTAAGATCATCAGAAAGACACCCATCAACACGAAGAAGATCAGAAGAACAAGATGATAAATTAGAGTGATAATGAGATATATTTCCTATGCTTGCACTTTTTTAATGAATGGACTTTTTTTAATGAATGGACCATTTGTTTCTATTGCCCCAAACAATGTATTGGAATGTGCGGAGGAATATGTGGCAGCGGCATTAGGGCAAGTGGGGGAATTATGGGAGTGACAAAGAAGGAGGCGCCTTCTGATTTTAGAAAGAAAGATTTTAGGTTAAGAAAGAGGAAGGGTTTAATATATACCCAGGCGCGCACCTCATCAATTAAGGTTATTTTTTAATTATCAATAGCTGCGGTCAAGGAGATAAACCGCAGCCTATATATCATTTTGGGTTATTGGCTGCGGTTTTTAGAAAAACCGCAGCCTATATATAATATATTTTTTTCGTCATATTTTTATTCTATCTTAAGATGCGTCTTTGAACAACCGCAGCCTATATCTCGCAGCCAATGGCTTTTTTTCCACTAGTGTTCTTTCATTTGCTTAGTGTGCATTTGTGTTTTTTCTGTTTTTGAGTGATTGTGAGGCAATCATTTTCAAGAAGGAAGTCATCCTTCTCTAAAGATCAAGGATCTTAAAGGAGAAGTGTGAGCGTTAGGCCTACAACTCTAGGAGTTGTCTAAGGTCTTATCCAAGGACAGTCAGTCCTCAAAGATTGGCTGGAACACCCCAAGAACCTAGTTCTTGGTTCTGATTTTCAAGGATTGGCTAAATCATCAGTGGAGTTGCATAAGCCTGGATTGTGTTGTTGATTTCCTCCCATATTTGGTGCACATTCAAAAGACTTTAGATATGCTTTCACAACATTTTTACTGGCCTAAGATGCTAGGAACAGTTGGCAAACACATTCTGAGGTGTGAAACATGTCTAAAGGCCAAGGTCACCTTCCATAAAGGAGAATATATGCCCCTACCAGTTGCACAGAAACCATGGGAACACCTTAGTATGGATTTTGTGATGGCCTTACCTAGAACTAGGAGGGGAAAGGATTCAATCATGGTAGTGGTAGACAGGTTTTCAAAAATGGCACACTTTGTAGCCTGTACTAAGGCAGATGATGCACAGCACATAGCTCATTTGTACTTTTCTGAAATTGTTAAATTGCATGGCATCCCCAAAACAATAGTTTCTGATAGGGATAGCAAATTTATGAGTCAGTTCTGGAAAACCCTATGGAATCTCTTAGGGACTAAGTTGCTTTTCAGCACTGCCTACCATCCACAAACAGATGGTCAGACAGAAGTCACTAACAGGACCTTAGGCACCCTCCTTAGGACTTTGGTTAATAAAAATTTCAGAGAATGGGACTTGAAACTATGTCATGCTGAATTTGCTTACAATATCACACCTAGTCTTGCCACCAAACACTCCCCATTTGAGTGTGTGTATGGTGCAAATCCTCATCTTCCTATATCACTAATTGATTTCCCTCTTTGTGACAGCAAACAAATGGAAGCTAAAGACCTAATCAAACACATGGAAGCTATACATCAGGAAGTGCAGTCCAACTTGGAAGAGGCCAACAAAAAGTATAAGCTGAAGGTAGACAAACATTTCAAACAAAGGGCTTAAATTCAGGAAGGAGACCAAGTGTGGGTGCACACTAGGAAAGAAAGGTTTCCTCAACTAAGGAAAAACAAGCTAATGCCAAGAGTAATTGGTCCCTTCTCAGTAATAAGAAAGATTGGAAAGAATGCCTTTGAAATTCAACTGCCTCCAGAGTACAATGTTTCTAACATTTTCGACATTGGGGATTTGACCCTATATGAGCCTGCACAAGAATTGAGGACAATTCTTCCCCAAGAGGGAGGAGTTGAAACAAATGTTCCAAGCATAGGGCAAGGGGAAGACACACAGCAAGGGAACATCAGCTCAGAACAAATGAACACAAACACAAATGATGAGACTGATCAGCACTATCTGACTTTAACACATGCCTCAGGAAGTAACAAGGACCATGCTCCATATAACAAGGCATCTAGAAGTTGGATAATGAACCCAAGATCACATATTCAAGGCACAAACACTGATCACATCAACCAAACTCAAGGAATACAGAAAGGGGGAAATCCTTCCAAATTAACAGGAATTCTGAGGAAGATAGCTGCACCAAATCCTGAGGAAAACAAAGGAGGAGGAAGTAAGCTGATGGACACACTCCATGAAGGGTTAACTTACTCACCAAGCCAAGAAACCAGGCTGGAAAGCATGGAAAAGTCAGATAAAGACCCCAAAGCCAAGACTGTCACTGGAGACAGGACAACAGAAGCACCTGTCAAATACCCTACCTTGGGGCACGTGCTGAGCACACACCTGGGTCAACCAGAGCCAACTCAGGGTGGAAATGTCATCTGGATACATGGACCAAGCAGTCAAGGCCCCAGGACTCTCCTCATAGTGCACCAGGACTTGTAGGGAAGAGCTTGAAGGAAGGCTGTCAGTCAGCTTAACAGTGTTTTAAGACTTAGTCATTTTTTGCCTTGTTTTCTGTTTTAATTGTGCACATGTTAAGCACATGTTTCCTTTAGACAATATGACCGTTATTTTCTGTTTTTGGGCCTATATAAGAAGAGGCTCTCATCATGTAAAAGACAGATTTGATTTTAGTTTTCAATACACTTGAGGTAATTCAGGAAAAAGGTTTTTTCTGTTTTTTGGGTTTGCTTGCAAACTGACATCAAAGTTGTGGAGCAACTTTGATCCTTGAGAAAGAAGGGTTGTGGAGCAACCTGGACCTTCTTTAAGGTTTCACCTATACCTGGAGGGTTAGGTCATCATCACATTGCAAAGGAGTCTTCAGCACAGATCCAACAAGAGTCAATACATCAGAAAATCAAGAAGCTAGTTCTTGGTGTCTATACTAGTTTGAGTGTTGATTTTCAGAGTTTTCAGGCTTTCATCACTAGCCAAAAGGGCTGTTCTTTCAACCCTACAAAACCAAGGACCCTCACAGCCTTAATTTTGTATCAAAGTGGTATCAGAGCCAACACACGAAGGGGAAGCAAGTCCTAACAGAAGCAGACAATCAAGAATCCTCTTATCAGTTGTTCTGAATCTTGGAACCAAGAAGGAATTGTGACTGCATCAAGATCAGCCAAGCCTTTCACTCCATTGTGCTGTTAACATACAGGGAGTGATTCCTCCTTCTTGTTTCTTTGTTCTATTCAGTTTTGTTACATTGTTTTTACACATTAACAAAAGGAAACAAACATATAACATTGCATCCTATTTCTTGGCATCAAACCCTTATTCTGTTTCTTTGTTGTGTTTTAAGATTGTTGACAACTTTATTTCTGTTTTTGGATCCTATCAATATGGCCATAGAAGAAAGGTTTGAGGCCCTAGAGGAAAATATGCAAAGAATTCTGCAGGGCATGGCTAACATGGGAGTCCTACCCCCTCACCAACAGAACAGAAACCCCCAACCCTTTAGACCACAGGAAGATAGGTCTATTAGGATAGATATTCCAGAGTTTGATGGTTATTCTCATGACCCTAGCAGCTATTTGGAATGGGAAGGGAGGATTGAGCAATATTTTGAGTATCAAGAAACCCCTGCAGACAAACAATTTAAGGTAGCCAAGGTTAAAATGATTAAGATTGCCTCTACCTGGTTGGAAGGACTTCAAAGGCGGAGAGATAGGGAAGGGAGGCCTAGAATAAACACATGGACTAAATTGAAAAAACATCTGACAAGAAAGTATGTACCCTCCACATATAGGCAACAGTTATATGTTCAATTTGGTACTTTAGTCCAAGGTACTAGGACTGTTAAAGAATATGTCCAAGAATGGGAAAAACTTGAGGTTTTGTGTGAAGTCAATGACACTGAGGAGTTGAGAGTAGGCAAGTTCTTAGCAGGCCTAAAAGATGACATCAAAAGGAAGTTTGTACACACCTGACTTGACCTTCCACCTAGCAGTCAATCTAGCCTTAGAAATAGAGAGGCATTCAATTAAGAAGAGGGTGCAGGACACCCCTAAGACCAGAACTTACCCTTCTAAGGTTTTTAACCCTACTTCAAGCATTAAGAAGGATACTCAAGGTAGTGCACAGAAGACCAACCCAGCTAGAACAGAAGCACCCCCCAAAGATGTGGTCTGTTTCAAGTGTAATGGGAGGGGTCATTATAAAAGGGATTGTCCTAACTCTAGAGCTTTTACTATGAGAGAGTGGGATGAAATTAGACAGGATACCAGACCTAAGAAGATTTTAGTCTCTAGGAAGGGGCAGGAAGAAGAGATCTACCCTCCAAACCGCAACAATGATGAAGATGGTACTTATATAGAGAGGGAGGATGGCACACTGCAAACATTTGAGGGTGACAGTGAGGAGGAAGAAGAGGAGGACCTGGAGAGAGTGCTACCTGAGGAAGAACAATATAGCCTGATCATTAGGAGGAGCTTCCATACCACCCCAAGGGCAAAAAAATCTGATCAAAGGGAGAACATATTCCAAACAAAGTGCAAAATACAGGACAAAGTGTGTGACCTTATAATTGATGGTGGCAGTGAGTCTAATTGTGTGAGTAAGTGATAACCGGTTTTTAACGCGTCGTTTAACGCTAAGAACCTTGGTTAATCAAACACATTTATAAACACCCTAGTTACAACTATAGCGAGTATAGAAGTAAGTTTGGGGATCGAACCACAAGGAACAAGGGCTAAGAAAGATGATGTGCTAAGTGTAGATGGAAAGAGTGTGTGTATGTTGGTGGGTGTTTTGAATTAAACTAAGAAAAGCAATAAACAAGATTAAGATAGCTATAGGAGACAAACGGGGTTGGTGAGGATTCACCCTAGGTCGATACTATGTTCTCAAACAAAGCTAAGTCAAGGGAGATTGAGCGTAGCTCAATCGAGACACTCTAGATGACATGGGGAAGTTGATGACATATAGTCAATACGAACGACCCATAATCGCCCTATGTCTCACAAGGTAGTGGCAGGACAAGATATGTATCGAATATCAATCAAGCAAACCACAACAACCTCAACCCTAATCTAGCATATGAACAACATTCACCAAACCTAGGGTTTCACCAAACCAAAACCCCTAAGAAATCTACTCTAGCATGTTTGGAATGAAATCAACAAAGAACAAGAAAGAAAACATGAATGTAAACATTAGGGCAAGAGAGAAATCAACAAAAGTGAAAGGCAAAGCAAGAAAACTAACTATCAACTACTCTAGGAAGCAATAACCAAAGCAAGAACAAGTTTTGAAAGCAATATAACAAGATTCAAAGCAAATATCAAACTTAAGAAGAACAAAACATTAAATGACATGAATGAAAGGTAAATGAAAGCATTAAAGAGTAAAGGAAAGATAAACTTACATAAATAAAGGTGCTTGAATGAAATGGAATTGAAATTACAAAGCTTGAAATGTAAATGAAAACAATAGAAATCTATTCTAGGGTTTGGAATTGAAATAAAGCAATAAAAGTGATGTTTAATAGATGAGAGGGTTTCTCTCTATCGAAGCATAGGGTTTAAGACCCTAAGGGTGCCTTTTTATAGGCTACAAAAGTTGGGGTTAAAAGCCCTAAAAGGTCCCACGAAAAAAAGCTACGAAGAAAAAGTCCGTGCGCTGATTCTGAGCTAAATTCGCCCGAAGGCTGCTTCCCATTCGACCGAATCCAGCTCATTCGACCGAATGAGTCTGGAATTCGGGTATTCCAGAAACTTGGCTTGTGAGCAGCGCTGGGAAGCTTCGACCGAATTTAATATTCCCTTCGCCCGAATCTGGTAGTTTCGCCCGAATGGGCCTTGATTCGCCATTTCCAGTGGCTTGCAAGGCTAGAACTTGGGCTGCAGCATTAGCTTCGACCGAAGCTTCATAGATTCGACCGAATCTATGGGATATTGCCTCACTACACATTCAAACCATCACGAAACGAGCTCCGATCTTTACGATACTTTCGGGGATGACCCGAAACACTTGTGGGAGCCTCGAAACGCGTGTCACTTCTTCGACTTCGGCGTTTAAGCCTCAAACTAACCCGAAACGCCTCGAAACGAGCTCCGATCTTCTTGATATCTTCGGGGATGACCCGAAACACATGTGAGCACCTCGAAACGCGTGCATTATCTTCGACTTTGATGTCTAAGCCTCGAACTCAACCCGAATCACCTCGAAATCTCCCGAAAACACCTGAAACGATCCCTAAACACCATGGAGACAAGATCAAGGTAAAATCGAGTGTATAGAGCATAAAACAATATAAAAACACCGAGATAAGACACCAAAGTGAGGCTATAAATGTGCTCTAAATCGAGCACATCAACACCCCCAAGCTTAGCCTTTGCTAGCCTCTAGCAAAGAAACTAGATAGGAACAACGTGAAAGCACATGGGCACCCAACAAACAAACTAACTACAAAAGCAAAACAAAGCTAAACTATGAAAGCAATAAAACCTAATACTCACTGTCGTAGGAATCACGGTCGTACTTAGCACGTACGACAAGCCCTTTAAACCTCAAGGTCTCCCGAAGAGGACGAGTTAGGTCTCGTGAGGGTTTTCAGAAGGAGACCCACAAATCCAAAGCAAACAAACATGGTGAGCGGAGAACAAAACAATACAAGCATGTGCATGGGCAAAACTCTTCCCTAGCCATAGGTGTGCAAGTACAATGGTCTCAATGAGCGCAATACCGAAGAGAACGACCAATTCCACAAGCTTGAGTTCACTAGGGCAAGCAACAACACAGGCTATGCCACCCACTACCTAAAGAGGTCACAAGTCTACACTCCCCGGGTAATTTCTCAAAAGATGTGAGAAATATGCAATAACGCTCATGTGTTTGATTTAGGATCGTGTTTCGCTCAAAATCTTCCGACTAAAGATGAGTCGGGAATCAAACACCTAATAGGGGAGAATCATGGGGATTGTGTCTTATCTTACTCCAGTACAGAACAAACTAATCGGACCAAGTCGAACAGGTTAGCACATGGGTTGTAATGTTGGCTTAGGGTTAAGGTGGGATATATTTGGGAATGTGGAGCTAAGTGGAGGATAGCAAGTGACCCTAAACAAATAACCCACAAACATCTCATGACAAACCAATGAACACTATATCCAAACACCATAAATAACCCAAATGACTCATATAAGCACAATGATCTCTATCATCAAACACTATCAAAATATGTAAAATCTCATAAGCACAAGTGTCTCCAAGCTCATCTCCCAATAAGACATCGACCTTCTCACTCACATGAATATGATGTGTATAAAATATCAATGAAAACAAGAGAAAGGTCTCCTCAAACATAGAGTGTGTATGTATAATAACAATGAAAGCACTAGAGGAAAAGGGAGAAGTAATAAGAGCTTGACATGAAATCGATAGAGTCATAAAAACCAACAACCATAATATCATAACCAAAGACCTACTAATCACTGTAGCACAAAACAAACCCACCATCACTTAAACTATCCTCTAGGTAAGAAGAGGGAATATTTGGCTCATGTGGAGGCTAAATAATGTGGCTACAAAAGAATAGGAAAGACAAAAACATGGCTTATCCTAAAGTCAATATCGTTCAAGGTAGGCTATTTGGCTATGTAGCTCAATTCTAGCGAACGTGTTATCATCCCTGGTCTCAAGAAAAGTCGACTATACTGGAGAAGAACCGACACAATACTTAGATCCCCTAACTAGCACTCATAATGAATGGAACTCGCAAGGAGTCCAAGAAGGCTCAATCCTTACGGCTAGTCGAAATGCGCCTCTTAAGGTAGACAACCAAGCCACAAACCAAGCAAACCCCAATTCCCCCAAGCTATGTGGAAAACAGTCGAACTCCAGGTCCCAAAACAGGCACAAGGCTAAGGAAATACGAGTTTGCATAAGGACGTGAAATGTGCACAACAGAAGCTTGCATGCTAGACTCACAACTCAACCATTTATTGAAAGCAAGGATAAAACACGACTATACAACCTAAACATGAAACTATACAAGCTAAACAAGGCAAAAACTAAACAAACTAAACAAGAAAAAAATTAAAAGAAAAACTAAACAATAGTTACAATAATGCAAATCTTTCAGGATTTTGAAAGCGTAAGCGCATCCTCCCCCAAGCTAGCTCAAGAGCCGTCTCGGCGATGGGGAAGGCGAAAGAAAAACCAAAAGAACGAAAGATAGGCATTATTGGAACTAAAGAAAACAAAGCAAACATCATATAAACAACATCAAACACCGGGTTATCTCCCGCAAGTACTTTTGTTTAACGTCGTTAAGTTCGACTCAACAGCTAACCACCAGCTCAAACAAATGAAAAGCTAGGGAAAGAAACCATACCTGAGCTAGGAGCGGATTCACTCCTAGCATCACCATCTCCTCGAACGTGGTGACCCAAAACTCTCCACTTTGCAATAGTGGAGGAAGTGTGCAATGTAGAACCGAGGTCACCCGGATGGAAACTCAAACATGGGGCTCCCCCAAGCTTAGGTGGAGCCATCTTCTTCTTTTTGTATTCTTTTTTCTTTCTTTTTCTCACCCGCTTCCTCTTGCGGGGTTGCTTGTCAATACCATCAACCTCTTCATCATTTTCGGAATGCACGAGAACAAACTTCTCCTTCTCAACATCAACCAACTTCTTCTTTTCCTCATCAATCTTCACCTCATCACAAGAAAGAACTTCATCATCCATCATCTCATCATCAAACAATTGGGCATCAAGAACATCAAGCCCTCCAATCTTATCATCATGGGAATCATCCACCAATTCAAGGGAGAAAAGTTGCTCGACCATGGGCTCTTTTGGAGACTTAGCAAACCCAAAAATTGCTTGCTCATTGGGCACCCTTATAGTAATGGTTTCGGCTTCACAATCGATTAGGGCACCCAAGCTTTTCAAATAATCTCTCCCAAGAATGAGGGGAGTGTAGGGGTCTTCCACCATATCTAGAACAACAAAATCGCATGGGACAACAACGCTTCCCACTTGGATAGGAAGATCCTCAAACTCCCCACATGGCACTTTAATGCTCCGGTCGGCAAGTTGGATGGATTTCTTGGATGGTGTAAGCTTGAAAGGAAGGTGCTTAGCAATACTCATCGGCATTAGGCTAATAGAGGCCCCTAAATCGGCAAGCGCTCCCTTGGGCTTTTTGTTCCCAAGGGTAACGGGTAGTACAAAGGGTCCTCTAGCCTTTTCCTTCTTAGCCCAAGTGCCTTGAACAATGGCACTTACTTGTTCCGGTAAGTTAACAACCTCACTTTCAAGCCGCTTTTTGTTGCCCAAGAGTGACTTCAAGTACTTGGCATATTGAGGCATTTGCTCCATTGCCTCCAAGAACGGGATTTTCATTTCCAATCGCTTCATATGCTCAAGGAACTTGAGAAATTTGGCTTGCATTTGCTTCTCCACCACCTTATATGGGAAAAGGGGTGGGCCACTTAAACGCTCACGAGCACGCCACTCTTGTATTTCTCTCCAATTTCTTTCTTGTCCCAACTTCTCTTTTTCTTTCCCTTCATCTCTCTTCTCAACTTCCTCTTTTTCCTCAAGAACTTCCTCAAGAATCTCTTCTTTTCCCTCTCCCCCAAGCTCATGCTCAACATCCTCTTGTAAATCACTACCCATTGGAGTACCATCACCCAAATCATCACTCAAAGCTTCACTTGGACCCGGATAGGAAGAACCCGATCTAAGGAAGATCGCCTTGCATGTGTGGTGGTTTGATGGTTGGTTAGGAGGTGGAGGTTGGGTGGATGGGTTAGGTTGAGGGTTGGATGGGAAAAGCATAGGTGGAGGTGGTTGGGTTAATTGTGCAAGTTGGGTCTCCAAATTCTTTTGTTGGGTTTGGAGTTGAGCCATTTGAGTGATCAAGGATTGATTGAGTTGGGCTAAGGTGCTCAATTGGGTGGTCATGAAGTCTTGGTTAGGAGTGGGGTTTGGAATTGGTTGGGTGGTTGGGTATGATTGGTAGGGATTGGGTCGTGGCACTTGTGGGTAAGGCTTGCTTCCATTGGGTCTAGGAAAACTACCACCGGCTTGATTGTAGTTGTTGTAGCCTTGGTTGATGTTTCCTTGACCATTGTTAGGATTGAAAAGTGGTCGGGAGGCCGGATTGTTGAATAAGGTGTAATGAGAGTATCCTT
Source organism: Amaranthus palmeri (assembly GCA_019776075.1). NCBI lineage: Eukaryota > Viridiplantae > Streptophyta > Magnoliopsida > Caryophyllales > Amaranthaceae > Amaranthus > Amaranthus palmeri. Next base: position 263,194 of record JAAKBH010000426.1, on the reverse strand, counting down.
GACCTTGGTTCCCATAACCCATAGCCGCTATATGTTCGGGACTAAACCCATTCACATCAAAGTTCGTCGCTTGAGCCCCTTCATAAGCACTTGACCCATAGTCAACCGATGCCACATGATCCGGACTTCTTCCCCCACAATAGGATGCATCATGATTAGTACCCCCACAAATTCGGCATGAGAAACGTTTCGCTTCATTAGCGGCGGAGACATTGGAGCTTGCTTGGGCTAGTTTAAGCTCGGACAACTTCTTATCCATCATGGCTTCAATTTTTGCACCAATCGAATCAAGGCTTGCACCATTGACCACGCCCCTTTGTTGAAACTCTCTTGAAACTCTCTTGAGCCCGGGGTCCCAAATTGCCGAAATAAAGGTTGATTTTCGGCCATTGGAGGAGGTGGGTTGGGCCTAGACGATTGACGTGGAGCAGGAGGAGGACATCGTCTAGTGACCCTTTGTATTTCTGGATTGTACGGAATGAGGTGTAGCTGTGATCTCCGTGTGGTATAGCTCATGCAAACAACACTAGAAACCAAGCGTTAGCACTGACAAGCAAGAATTATTTAAACAAGAACTAAATAAAGCAATAAAATGGACTACACAAGCACAAAAGCTAACTATAACGCCTTGCTCCCCGGCAACGGCGCCATTTTGATAACCGGTTTTTAACGCGTCGTTTAACGCTAAGAACCTTGGTTAATCAAACACATTTATAAACACCCTAGTTACAACTATAGCGAGTATAGAAGTAAGTTTGGGGATCGAACCACAAGGAACAAGGGCTAAGAAAGATGATGTGCTAAGTGTAGATGGAAAGAGTGTGTGTATGTTGGTGGGTGTTTTGAATTAAACTAAGAAAAGCAATAAACAAGATTAAGATAGCTATAGGAGACAAACGGGGTTGGTGAGGATTCACCCTAGGTCGATACTATGTTCTCAAACAAAGCTAAGTCAAGGGAGATTGAGCGTAGCTCAATCGAGACACTCTAGATGACATGGGGAAGTTGATGACATATAGTCAATACGAACGACCCATAATCGCCCTATGTCTCACAAGGGAGTGGCAGGACAAGATATGTATCGAATATCAATCAATCAAACCACAACAACCTCAACCCTAATCTAGCATATGAACAACATTCACCAAACCTAGGGTTTCACCAAACCAAAACCCCTAAGAAATCTACTCTAGCATGTTTGGAATGAAATCAACAAAGAACAAGGAAGAAAACATGAATGTAAACATTAGGGCAAGAGAGAAATCAACAAAAGTGAAAGGCAAAGCAAGAAAACTAACTATCAACTACTCTAGGAAGCAATAACCAAAGCAAGAACAAGTTTTGAAAGCAATATAACAAGATTCAAAGCATAAAACAATATAAAAACACCGAGATAAGACACCTGAAACGATCCCTAAACACCATGGAGACAAGATCAAGGTAAAATCGAGTGTATAGAGCATAAAACAATATAAAAACACCGAGATAAGACACCAAAGTGAGGCTATAAATGTGCTCCGAGCACATCAGTAAGCAATTAGTTCAGACCCTAGGTTTGATGACTAAGCCTCTCCCCCATCCATATAAAATGAAATGGTTAGATAATAAGGCTAGTGGACTAGTAGACAAACAATGCCTGGTTAGCCTGACCCTTGGATCATACACTGATGAGATTTTATGTGATGTTTTAGAGATGGATGCATGTCATCTACTCTTAGGAAGGCCCTGGCAGTATGACAAGTAGACCGTACACAATGGCTATACCAATACTTAACTTTGAAACATGAAGGAAAAAGAAAAGAGTTAGTCCCTTTGCCTCCCCACAAGGCTATCCCACCCAAAGTCACTAAGGCCCCTATCCATCTAATCACAAGGAAGGAGTGTGACAGAGAAATAAAAGGGAGAGAGGAAGCCTACTTATTGTTCACCAAGGAAGTCAGTAACCCTACCACTGTGCCCCCTGAAGTAAAAGAACTCCTAAACCAGTTTGCAGATGTGTTTCCAGAAGACCTACCCCCTGGTTTGCCACCCTTTAGGGGAATTGAGCATAAAATTGATTTATTGCCAGGAGCTAGCTTACCCAATAAGCCAGCATATAGAACTAACCCTATGGAGACCAAAGAGCTGCAGAGACAGGTTGAGGAATTAATGCAAAGAGGCTATGTGAGGGAAAGCTTGAGCCCTTGTGCTGTTCCAACCCTACTTGTGCCAAAAAAGGATGGCACATGGAGGATGTGTATTGATAGCAGGAGTGTGAACAATACCACCATAAAATACAGATTTCCTATCCCTATGATTGATGACTTGCTTGATGAATTGTCTGGTTCAAAGTGGTTTAGCAAGGTGGATTTGAGAAGTGGTTACCACCAAATTAGAATGAAGGAAGGGGATGAGTGGAAGACAGCATTCAAAACAAAATATTGTTCATCATTAATCGCACATTGTTCATCATTATTCATCAATCATTTTTCTTTGATAATAGGTCATGGATCCTTGTGCATTGTTCAACATTAATCGCACATTATTCATCAATCATTTTTCTTTGATCATTGATCCATTTTCATTACTTATTAGTTCATTGTTCATCGCTCACTATTCATTGGTCCATGTTCACTTTTTATCATCAATTGCTCATTGTTCATTATTTATAATTCATTGTTCATTGTTCATCGTTCATTGTTTATTGATCATTGATCCTTGTTCATTTGTTCATCGATCATTGTTTATTGATCAATGATCCTTATTCATTGCTCATCACTCGTGTTCATCATTTCTTGTTCATTGATCATTTATCCTTGTATGGTTCATCATTAATCGCTCATTGTTCATCATTCATTTTTCATTGATCATAGATCATTATCCTTGTTCATTGTTCATCATTAATCGTTCATTATTCATCGTTCATTATTTATTTATCATTAATTCATTTACTTTACTCATCGGTCGTTGTTAATTGATCCTTTTTCATTGTTCATCATTCATTGTTAATTGATCCTTTTTATTTATCATTATTCATTGTTCATTGATCATTTGATCCTTGTTCATTGTTTATTGATCATAGATCCTTGTTTATTGCCCATCATCCTTTGTTCATCGATCATTGTTCATTGATCATTGATCCTTGTTCATTGTTCATCATTCATTGTTCATCGTCATTGTTCATTGATCCTTGTTCATCATTAATCGCTAATCGTTCATCATTCATTTTTCATTGATCATCGATCATTGATAATGATCATTGATCTTTGTTCATTGTTCATCATTCATTTTTCATTCATTATAGGTCATTTATCCTTGTTCATTGTTCAACATTAATCGCACATTATTCATTCTCATTTTTCTTTGATCAATGATCCATTTTCATTACTTAAATTTCATTGTTCATCGCTCATTATTCATTGGTCCATGTTCACTTTTTAGCATCAATTTCTCATTGTTCATTATTTATAATTCATTGTTCATTGTGCATCATTCATTGTTCATTGTTCTTTGTTCACCGTTCTTTGTTCATTAATCAATTGTCCTTGCTCATCGTTCACCGTTCCATATTCATTGATCATTATTCATCATTCATTGTTCATCGTTCATAGATCATTGAACATTATCCTTGCTCCTTGTTTATCACTCATTGTTCGTTATTCATCATTCATTGTTCATCGATCATTGATCCTTGTTCATTGTTCATCGTTCATTGTTTCCTTGACCATTGGGTCTAGGAAAACTACCAGCGACTTGATTGTAATTGTTGTAGCCTTGGTTGAAGTTTCCTTGACCATTGTTAGGATTGAAAGGTGGTCGGGAGGCCGGATTGTTGAATAAGGTGTAATGAGAGTATCCTTGACCTTGGTTCCCATAACCCATAGCCGCAATATGTTCGGGATTGAACCCATTCCCATCAAAGTTCGTCGCTTGGGCCCCTTCATAAGCACTTGACCCATAGTCAACCGATGCCACATGATCCGGACTTCTTCCCCCACAATAGGATGCATCATGATTAGTACCCCCACAAATTCGGCATGAGAAACGTTTCGCTTCATTAGCGGCGGAGACATTGGAGCTTGCTTGGGCTAGTTTAAGCTCGAACAATTTCTTATCCATCATGGCTTCAATTTTTGCACCAATCGAATCAAGGCTTGCACCATTGACCACGCCCCTTTGTTGCTTACTCCCCCTTGCACCACCCCAAGTGCTATTCTTGGCATACTCTTCGATCATACCCTTCACACGGTCGCATGGGATTTTTGAGAGTTGCCCACCGACCGCGGAGTCTAGTAGTGCCTTAGTCGAATCATCGAGCCCGTCGTAGAAGAAGGTATTCAAATGGTTCTCCCCATATTCATGGTGGGGGCAAGCTCGGAGCATACCCTTAAATCTAGTCCAAGCGGCACTTAGGCTCTCATCGTCCTCTTGTGTAAATGACGCGATCTTTTTGCGCCAATCTTGCGTGCGGTTTGTAGGATAGAACCTTTCGAGGAATGCCATTCTCAATTGCTCCCAAGTAGTGATGGAGTTGGGCTCTAGACATTTGTACGAATCTTTGGCATCCCCCGCTAGACAAACCGAAAAGAGACATAGCTTGATGTAATCGGGGTGGTTAGGGCATTGAGGTATGAACCTACAATTCTCCGTGAATGCCTCCAAGTGCACGAGAGGGCATTCATTTCTTAACCGGCAAAATGGAGTTTCTCTCACCATTCTTGTGTTTTGTGGGTCTATGCGGAAGTTTGGTGGGGCATTCGGTAGTACCACGGCCTCTTGGAACTCTCTTGACCCCGGAGTCCAGAATTGCCCAAATAGAGGTTGATTTTCGGCCATTGGTGGAGGTGGATTGGGCTTAGACGATTGACGTGGAGTAGGAGGAGGAGATCGTCTAGTGACCCTTTGTATTTCTGGATTGTACGGAATGAGTTGTAGCTGTGATCTCCGTGTGGTATAGCTCATGCAAACAACACTAGAAACCAAGCGTAAGCACTGACAAGCAAGAATTATTTGAACAAAAACTAAAGAAAGCAATAAAATGGACTACACAAGCACAAAAGCTAACTATAACGCCTTGCTCCCCGACAACGGCGCCATTTTGATAACCGGTTTTTAACGCGTCGTTTAACGCTAAGAACCTTGGTTAATCAAACACATTTATAAACACCCTAGTTACAACTATAGCGAGTATAGAAGTAAGTTTGGGGATCGAACCACAAGGAACAAGGGCTAAGAAAGATGATGTGCTAAGTGTAGATGGAAAGAGTGTGTGTATGTTGGTGGGTGTTTTGAATTAAACTAAGAAAAGCAATAAACAAGATTAAGATAGCTATAGGAGACAAACGGGGTTGGTGAAGATTCACCCTAGGTCGATACTATGTTCTCAAACAAAGCTAAGTCAAGGGAGATTGAGCGTAGCTCAATCGAGACACTCTAGATGACATGGGGAAGTTGATGACATATAGTCAATACGAACGACCCATAATCGCCCTATGTCTCACAAGGGAGTGGCAGGACAAGATATGTATCGAATATCAATCAATCAAACCACAACAACCTCAACCCTAATCTAGCATATGAACAACATTCACCAAACCTAGGGTTTCACCAAACCAAAACCCCTAAGAAATCTACTCTAGCATGTTTGGAATGAAAACAACAAAGAACACGAAAGAAAACATGTATGTAAACATTAGGGCAAGAAATAAACAAACAATAATGAAAGACAAAGCAAGAAATCTAACTACCCACTATTCTAGAAAGCAATAACCAAAGCAAGAACAAGTTTTGAGAACAATAGAATAAGATTCAAAGCATTAAATGAAGCATGAAAGGAGGAAAGCATTAAATGACATGAATGAACATAAACAAAGCAAATGAAAGCAATAAAGAAAGATAGAAAGATAAACTTACATAAATAAAGGTGCTTGAATGAAATGGAATTGAAATTACAAAGCTTGAAATGTAAATGAAAGCAATAGAAATCTATTCTAGGGTTTGGAATTGAAAGAAAGCATAAATTTGATGTTCAATAGATGAGAGGGTTTCTCTCTATCAAAGCATAGGGTTTATGTCCCTAAAAGTACCTTTTTATAGGCTACAAAAGTTGGGGTTAAAAGCCCTAAAAGGTCCCACGAAAATAAGCTTAATCGAAGAAAGTAGTGCGCTGATTCTGCTCCCATTCGACCGAAGGCTGCTTCCCATTCGACCGAATCCAGCTCATTCGACCGAATGAGTCTGGAATTCGGGTATTCCAGAAATTTGGCTTGTGAGCAGCGCTGGGAAGCTTCGGTCGAATTGACCTGGGATTCGCCCGAATCCTCTCCTTCGACCGAATGTGACTTGCAATTCGGCATTTCCAGTAGGTTGGGCTTTGTTCTTTGAGATGCTGAGCTTGACTTCGACCGAATGGCCCCTAGATTCGACCGAATCTAGGCCTTCTTGGCCATATACTCCTCCAAACAATCATCAAGTAAATTCCGATCTTCGCGATACTTTCGGGGATGACCCGAAACACTTGAGGGAGCCTCGAAACGCGTGCCACTTCCTCGGTCTTGACGTCTAAGCCTCAAACTAACCCGAATCACCTCGAAACGAGCTCCAATCATCATGAAATTTTCGGGGATGACCCGAAACACATGTGAGCGCCACAAAACGCGTGCATTATCTTCCACTTTGATGTCTAAGCCTCGAACTCAACCCGAATCACCTCGAAATCTCCCAAAAACACCTAAAATGATCCCTAAACACCATGGAGACAAGATCAAGGTAAAATCGGGTGTATAGAGCATAAAACCAATGTAAAACACCGAGATACGACATCAAAGTAGGGCTATAAATGTGCTCTAAATCGAGCACATCATTCATCGATCATTGTTTATTGATCAATGATCCTTATTCATTGCTCATCACTCGTGTTCATCATTTTCATTGATCATTTATCCTTGTATGGTTCATCATTAATCGCTCATTGTTCATCATTCATTTTTCATTGATCATAGATCATTATCCTTGTTCATTGTTCATCATTAATCGTTCATTATTTATCGTTCATTGTTTATTTATCAATAATTCATTTGCTATTCTCATCGGTCGTTGTTAATTGATCCTTTTTCATTGTTCATCATTCATTGTTAATTGATCCTTTTTCATTTATTATTATACGTTGTTCATTGATCATTGATCCTTGTTCATTGTTTATTGATTATTGATCCTTGTTTATTGCCCATCATTCTTTGTTCATTGATCATTGATCCTTGTTCATTGTTCATCATTCATTGTTCATCATCATTGTTCATTGATCCTTCTTCATCATTAATAGCTAATCGATCATCATTCATTTTTCATTGATCATCGATCATTGATAATTGATCATTGATCTTTGTTCATTGTTCATCATTCATTTTTCATTGATTATAGGTCATTGATTCTTGTTCATTGTTCAACATTAATCGCACATTATTTATCGTTCATTTTTCTTTGATCATTGATCCATTTTCATTACTTATTAGTTCATTGTTCATCGCTCACTATTCATTGGTCCATGTTCACTGTTTATCATCAATTGCTCATTGTTCATTATTTATAATTCATTGTTCATTGTTCATCGTTCATTGTTCATTGATCATTGGTCCTTGTTAATTGTTCATCAGTAATTGTTCAATTATCCTTGTGCATCATTAATCGCTCATCGTTCATCATTCATTTTTTATTGATCATCGATCATTGATCATTGATCCTTGTTCATTATTCATCATTAATCACTCTTTGTTCATCATTCATTTTTCATTGATCATAGATCATTGATCCTTGTTCATCGTTCTTGATTAATCGCTCATTATTCATCGTTTATTTTTCTTTAGACGTTGATCCATTTTATTTACTTACCAGTCATTGTTCATCGCTCATCATTTATTGGTCCATATTCATTGTTTATCATCAATTGCTCATTGTTCATTATTTATAATTCATTGTTCATTGTGCATCGTTCAATATTCATTATTCTTTGTTCACTGTTCATTGTCCATTAATCAATATTCCTTGTTCATTGTTCATCGTTCAATATTCATTGATCCTTATTCATCATTCATTGTTCATTGTTCATAGATCATTGATCATTAATCCTTGCTCCTTGTTCATCATCGTTGTTCATAGATCATGGATCCTCGTTCATTGTTCATCGTTCATTTTTCATTGATCATTGATCCTTGTTCATTGGTCATCTTTCATTGTTCATCGATCATTGTTTATTGATCAATGATCCTTATTCATTGCTCATCACTCGTGTTCATCATTTTCATTGATCATTTATCCTTGTATGGTTCATCATTAATCGCTCATTGTTCATCATTCATTTTTCATTGATCATAGATCATTATCCTTGTTCATTGTTCATCATTAATCGTTCATTATTTATCGTTCATTGTTTATTTATCATTAATTCATTTGCTTTTCTCATCGGTCGTTGTTAATTGATCCTTTTTCATTGTTCATCATTCGTTGTTAATTGATCCTTTTTCATTTATCATTATTCGTTGTTCATTAATCATTGATCCTTGTTCATTGTTTATTGATCATTGATCCTTGTTTATTGCCCATCATCCTTTGTTCATTGATCATTGATCCTTGTTCATTGTTCTTCATTCATTGTTCATCGTCATTGTTCATTGATCCTTGTTCATCATTGATAGCTAATCGATCATCATTCATTTTTCATTGATCATCGATCATTGACAATTGATCATTGATCTTTTTTCATTGTTCATCATTCATTTTTCATTGATTATAGGTCATTGATCCTTTTTCATTGTTCAACATTAATCGCACATTATTTATCGTTCATTTTTCTTTGATCATTGATCCATTTTCATTACTTATTAGTTCATTGTTCATCGCTCACTATTCATTCGTCCATGTTCACTGTTTATCATCAATTGCTCATTATTCATTATTTATAATTCATTGTTCATTGTTCATCGTTCATTGTTTATTGATCATTGATCCTTGTTCATTTGTTCATCGATCATTGTTTATTGATCAATGATCCTTATTCATTGCTCATCACTCGTGTTCATCATTTCTTGTTCATTGATCATTTATCCTTTTATGGTTCATCATTAATCGCTCATTGTTCGTCATTCATTTTTCATTGATCATTGATCATTATCCTTGTTCATTGTTCATCATTAATCGTTCATTATTCATCGTTCATTGTTCATATATCATTAATTCATTTACTTTACTCATCGGTCGTTTTAAATTGATCCTTTTTCATTGTTCATCATTCATTGTTAATTGATCCTTTTTATTTATCATTATACGTTGTTCATTGATCATTTGATCCTTGTTCATTGTTTATTGATCATAGATCCTTGTTTATTGCCCATCATCCTTTGTTCATCGATCATTGTTCATCGATCATTGTTCATTGTTCATTGATCATAGATCCTTGTTTATTGCCCATCATCCTTGTTCATCATTAATCGCTAAACGTTCATCATTCATTTTTCATTGATCATCGATCATTGATAATGATCATTGATCTTTGTTCATTGTTCATCATTCATTTTTCATTCATTATAGGTCATTTATCCTTGTTCATTGTTCAACATTAATCGCACATTATTCATCGTTCATTTTTCTTTGATCATTGATCCATTTTCATTACTTAAAGTTCATTGTTCATCGCTCATTATTCATTGGTCCATGTTCACTGTTTAGCATCAATTTCTCATTGTTCATTATTTATAATTCATTGTTCATTGTGCATCATTCATTGTTCATTGTTCTTTGTTCACCGTTCTTTGTTCATTAATCAATTGTCCTTGCTCATCGTTCACCGTTCAATATTCATTGATCATTATTCATCATTCATTGTTCAACGTTCATAGATCATTGAACATTATCCTTGCTCCTTGTTTATCACTCATTGTTCGTTATTCATCAATCGTTGTTCATCGATCATTGATCCTTGTTCATTGTTCATCGTTCATTGTTCATTGATCATTGATCCCTGTACATTGCTCATCATTCATTGCTCATTGATCATTGATCCTTGTTCATTGTTCATCACTCGTGTTCATCGGTTATTGTTCATTTATCGTTGATCCTTGTAAGGTTCATCATTAATCGCTCTTTGTCATCATTCATTTTTCATTGATCATAGATCATATATCCTTGTTCATTGTTCATCATTAATCGTTCATTATTCATCGTTCATTGTTCGTTAATCAATGGTCCTTGTTGATTATTCATCGTTCAATATTCATTGAGCCTTATTCATCATTCATTGTTCATCGTTCATAGATCATTGATCATTGATCCTTGCTCCTTGTTCATCACTCATTGGTTATTATTCATCGTTTGTTGTTCATCGATAATTGATCCTTGTTCATTGTTAATCATTCATAGTTCATTGATCATTGATCCTTGTTCATTGCTCATCATTCACTGTTCATCGATAATTGTTCATTGATCATTGATCCTTGTTCATTGCTCATTACTCGTGTTCATCGTTTATTATTCACTGATTATTGATCCTTGTATGGTTCATCATTAATCGATAATTGTTCATCATTCATTTTTCATTGATCTGGATCATTGATCCTTATTCAATGTTCATCATCGTTCACTATTCATTGATCCTTATTCATCATTCATTGTTCATTGTTCATAGATCATTGATCATTAATCCTTGCTCCTTGTTCATCACTAATTGTTCATCATCGTTGTTCATAGGTCATGGATCCTCATTCATTGTTCATCGTTCATTTTTCATTGATCATTGATCCTTTTTCATTGGTCATCTTTCACTGTTCATCGATCATTGTTTATTGATCAATGATCGTTATTCATTGCTCATCACTCGTGTTCATCATTTTCATTGATCATTTATCCTTGTATGGTTCATCATTAATCGCTCATTGTTCATCATTCATTTTTCATTGATCATAGATCATTGTCCTTGTTCATTGTTCATCATTAATCGTTCATTATTTATCGTTCATTGTTTATTTATCATTAATTCATTTGCTTTACTCATCGGTCGTTGTTAATTGATCCTTTTTCATTGTTCATCATTCATTGTTAATTGATCCTTTTTCATTTATCGTTATTCGCTGTTCATTGATCATTGATCCTTGTTCATTGTTTATTGATCATTGATCCTTGTTTATTGCCCATCATCCTTTGTTCATCGATCATTTATAATTGATCATTGATCTTTGTTCATTGTTCATCATTCATTTTTCATTGATTATAGGTCATTGATCCTTGTTCATTGTTCAATATTAATCGCACATTATTCATCGTTCATTTTTCTTTGATCATTGATCCATTTTCACTACTTAAAGTTCATTTTTCATCGCTCACTATTCATTGGTCCATGTTCACTGTTTATCATCAATTGCTCATTGTTCATTATTTATAATTCATTGTTCATTGTTCATCGTTCATTGTTTATTGATCATTGATCCTAGTTCATTGGTTCATCGATCATTGTTTATTGATCAATGATCCTTATTCATTGCTCATCACTCGTGTTCATCATTTTCATTGATCATTTATCCTTGTATGGTTCATCATTAATCGCTCATTGTTCATCATTCATTTTTCATTGATCATAGATCATTATCCTTGTTCATTGTTCATCATTAATCGTTCATTATTTATCGTTCATTGTTTATTTATCATTAATTCATTTGCTTTACTCATCGGTCGTTGTTAATTGATCCTTTTTCATTTATCATTATTCATTGTTCATTGATCATTGATCCTTGTTCATTGTTTATTGATCATCGATCCTTGTTTATTGCCCATCATCCTTTGTTCATCGATGATTGTTCATTGATCATTGATCCTTGTTCATTGTTCATCATTCATTGTTCATTGATCCTTGTTCATCATTAATAGCTAATCAATCATCATTCATTTTTCATTGATCATCGATCATTGATAATTGATCATTGATCTTTGTTCATTGTTCATCATTTATTTTTCATTGATTATAGGTCATTGATCCTTGTTCATTGTTGAACATTAATCGCACATTATTCATCGTTCATTTTTCTTTGATCATTGATCCATTTTCACTACTTAAAGTTCATTGTTCATCGCTCACTATTCATTGGTCCATGTTCAATGTTTATTGATCATTGATCCTTGTTTATTACTCATCATTCTTTTTTCATCGATCATTGTTCATTGATCATTGGTCCTTGTTAATTGTTCATCATTAATTGTTCAATTATCCTTGTGCATCATTAATCGCTCATCGTTCATCATTCATTTTTCATTGATCATCGATCATTGATTATTGATCCTTGTTCATTACTCATCATTAATCACTCATTGTTCATCATTCATTTTTCATTGATCATAGATCATTGATCCTTGTTCATTGTTCTTGTTTAATCGCTCATTATTCATCGTTTATTTTTCTTTAGACGTTGATCCATTTTATTTACGTACCAGTCATTGTTCATCGCTCATTATTTATTGGTCCATATTCATTGTTTATCATCAACTGCTCATTGTTCATTATTTATAATTCATTGTTCATTGTGCATCGTTCAATATTTATTATTCTTTGTTCACTGTTCATTGTCCATTAATCAATGTTCCTTGTTCATTGTTCATCGTTCAATATTCATTGATCCTTATTCATCATTCATTGTTCATTGTTCATAGATCATTGATCATTAATCCTTGCTCCTTGTTCATCACTAATTGTTCATCATCGTTGTACATAGGTCATGGATCCTCGTTCATTGTTCATCGTTTATTTTTCATTGATCATTGATCCTTTTTCATTGGTCATCTTTCACTGTTCATCGTTCATTTTTCATTGATCATTGATCCTTGTTCATTGGTCATCTTTCATTGTTCATCGATCATTGTTTATTGATCAATGATCCTTATTCATTGCTCATCACTCGTGTTCATCATTTTCATTGATCATTTATCCTTGTATGGTTCATCATTAATCGCTCATTGTTCATCATTCATTTTTCATTTATCATAGATCATTATCCTTGTTCATTGTTCATCATTAATCGTTCATTATTTATCGTTCATTGTTTATTTATCATTAATTCATTTGCTTTTCTCATCGGTCGTTGTTAATTGATCCTTTTTCATTGTTCATCATTCATTGTTAATTGATCCTTTTTCATTTATCATTATTCGTTGTTCATTGATCATTGATCCTTGTTCATTGTTTATTGATCATTGATCCTTGTTTATTGCCCATCATCCTTTGTTCATTGATCATTGATCCTTGTTCATTGTTCATCATTCATTGATCATTGATCCTTGTTCGTTGTTCATCATTCATTGTTCATCGTCATTGTTCATTGATCCTTGTTCATCATTAATAGCTAATCGATCGTCATTCATTTTTCATTGATCATCGATCATTGATAATTGATCATTGATCTTTGTTCATTGTTCATCATTCATTTTTCATTGATTATAGGTCATTGATCCTTGTTCATTGTTCAACTTTAATCGCACATTATTCATCGTTCATTTTTCTTTGATCATTGATCCATTTTTATTACTTAAAGTTCATTGTTCATCGCTCACTATTCATTGGTCCATTGAAACAAATGATGTTTCAGGGTTGGACACACCTAAACCAAGCTGGGTGGATGACTCAGCCATCAATGTACAAAGCCAAGATCCCAAGAATCAGGCAGGAACAAACCAGTTATTTCAGCAGAGAATTATCATGAAGACACCTGCACCTACTCTACACAAGACCAAGGGAGAGAGTTCTAACCCTTGGGGCAACTCAAGGAAGGAGTTAACTAGCCATACTAACCAAGAACAAGAGATGGAAGGCTCTGGAACTCAAGATATGAACCCAAAAGACAACACTGTCAGGGGAGACAGGACAACTGGAATGGCTGGTGACCAGCAGACCTTGGTGCAGAAATCCAAGGGTAACACAGAAGCTTTGGCCCCAACTAAGGGTGAAAACGTCATTTTCCTACATGAACCTACAAGTCAAGGTCCCAGGACCCTGTTGGTAATCCACCCAGAAACACAAAACGAAGTCTGAAGGAAGGCTGCTCAAAGTCCAGTATATACTTTGGCATTTTTTCCTGTTTTTTTTTTTAGTCTAAGTATTAGAGTTTAAGTAGAGCATGTGCAAGGCACATGGGGTTGATTAAATCAAGAACCACCCCCCTTTGTGACCGTTATGATAGTTAGCAGCCTATATAAAGGGCTCTCTTGTACATTGAGAACATATAACTCATTTTTACAAAATAATAAAAATCAGAGGAAATTCAGTATTTCTGTTTGTCTTTGGAGTTGTGTGTGCAACTTCGATTAGGTTTAGGGAACCAAGGCACTGTTGAGCAGGCCTTGACACCTTAAACAAAGAGTAAACAAGGGGAGGAAACCTTGTTGAGTCCAAGGGAAAGGAAGCTGAGAGCAGGAATCAGATTCACAACCCTCACCATCATCAGAATTTCAAGTACTGACTTCTTGAAATCTCTGACTGTTGTCTGACCTTGGTCAGCCAACATTGGACCCTCATCTAGATTGTTACCCAAAGACTTGGTCATATTTGACATCTCTACATCACTAAGATTCAGAAACGCCCATTGGATCAACCTAAAGAAGCCAGAGGAAAGCCCTACATCAGTTGCAAACAGACAACAGGCAATAGCACCTACAGTGATTCTTGGTTGCCAGGTTGAATAACAGCGCACCTTAGATCTTCTGTTTGAAGAGTTATCAAAGGGCTTTTAGGCCATACAATCCTTTTGCTGCTCCCTTGCAACACTAAGTCCACATCAAGGGCCTGGGTTTGCATCAACTTGGTATCAGAGCCCTGTTTCGAAGAGGGCAAGGAACGTTCAAAAACAGAATCAAGAAGAGACTGCAATTTGTCCTGTGAATGTGAAATTTGGAATCAATCTACCTTGAAGGAGTGAGGAATTGGACTTCAACTTCCAAACTAGGCTGCATCTGCAAAGGGACGTATCATCTTTCTTAAACTCTTTCATTTTGTGGTATTTTTATTCAATAGATCCCCAAGAATCAGAGAACACACAGTGCACTAAAATTCAGAATCTTGAATCACTATTTGCTAAATCTTGATTTTTGGTTTGTGCTGTTCTTGGTTGCCCCAATTACTGTGACTATCTTTATCATGGATTGGGAAAGGAGGTTTGAGACCCTAGAAGCCACAGTAGAAAGACTTGTCCAAGGCTTGAACCATGTAGGTTTGGCACCCCACCAACAACAGGATAGACCTCTGCCTCATAATAGACCCTATGAAGATAGAACCATCAGGGTGGACATTCCTGATTTTGATGGCCACACACATAACCCTAGTCACTACTTGGAATGGGAAGAAAGAATAGACCAATATTTTGAATTTCAAGAAACCCCACCAGAAAGACAATTCAAGTTGGCCAAGGTGAAAATGACTAAACTTGCTTCCATTTGGTTAGAGGGAATGCAAAGGCAAAGGGTTAGGGAGGGCAGACCTAGAAAAGATACCTGGACCAAACTAAAGAAGCATCTTAGGAGGAAATATGTGCCTCCCACATACAAACAACAGTTGTATGTCCAGTTCAGTACCCTAAGTCAAGGGACTAAGTCTGTACAGGATTACATTCAGGAGTGGGAAAGGCTTAGTGTGTTGTGTGATGTGAATGAGCCAGAAGATATGAAGGTAGGGAGATTCATAGCAGGGTTGAGGGAAGAAATTAGGAGGAAAGTAATCTGCACCCCTGACCTTACCCTCCATTCAGTAGGGCATTTGGCCCTAGAAATAGAGAGAAACAAGAAGAAAGGACCATCCAACTCCTCCTACACCAGGACCAATAGGACTTACACACCAAAGGCTAGTATAGGACACAATGTCCCAAAGAGAGATGTGCCTATAACAACAGTAAAGGACACATACAGTAAACAACCTGCACCCATCAAAGACCCTAAGGAAATGGTGTGTTTCAAACGCAATGGGAGGGGACATTATAGGAAGGATTGTCCCAATGCAAGGGCAATCAGCATGAAGGAATGGGAAGACATTAAACAGGATACTAGACCCAAGGTGATCTTAGTATCTAGAAATGGCAAGGAAGAGGAAGTTTGGCCTCAAACCAGTAGGGAAGATCCTGATGGCACTTATGTAGTTGGTGATGACGGATCTTTGCAGGAGTTTGAAGGGGAAGGTAGTGAGTCAGAAGAAGAGGAACCTAAAAGAATAGCACCTGAGGAAGGGGAACACTTTAGTTTCATAGTGAGAAGAAGCTTCCACACATCCTTAAAATCCCCAAAGTCAGACCCAAGAGAGAACTTGTTTCAAACCAAGTGCAGAATACAAGGAGAACTATGTGACTTAATCATTGATGGGGGGAGTGAATCAAACTATGTCAGTCAGACCCTAGTTGATAGGTTGCAACTCAAGACCAGACCTCATCCCCACCCTTATAAAATGAGATGGCTAGATGAGAAAGCTAGTGGCCTGGTAAAGAAGCAATGTTTGGTTGATATCACCCTAGGTACTTATACTGATAAAGTCTTATGTGATGTGCTTAACATGGATGCTTGCCACCTACTATTAGGCAGACCTTGGCAATATGATAGGAGAACCCTTCATGATGGCTACACCAACACTTATACTCTGACTCATAATGGGAAGAAGAAGGAGCTTGTACCCTTTGCAGCCCCTTAGGACCATTCCACCCAAGAAGAGTCATTCCCCAACTCACCTCATCACTAGGAAAGCTTGTGAAAGGGAGATAAGGGAAAAAGGAATAGTGTATTTGTTGTTTACTAAGGAGACCAGTGAGCTCACTTCAATACCTAAGGAAGTAGAAGGACTAATCAGGCAATATGCAGATGTATTTCCCTCAGACCTACCCCCGGGACTACCACCTATAAGAGGTATTGAACATCAAATTGACCTAGTACCAGGGGCAAGTTTACCTAACAAGCCTGCATACAGGACTAACCCCTTTGAGACCCAAGAATTGCAAATACAAGTGGAGGAGCTAATGCAAAGAGGTTATGTGAGGGAGAGCCTAAGTCCATGTGTAGTGCCTACCTTGCTTGTGCCTAAGAAGGATGGCACATGGAGGATGTGCATAGATAGCAGGAGTGTGAACAATATAACTGTGAAATATAGGTTTCCCATCCCTAGGATAGATGACCTATTAGATGAGCTAGCTGGTTCACAATGGTTCAGCAAAGTGGACCTAAGGAGTGGGTATCACCGGATCAGAATGAGGGAGGGGGATGAGTGGAACACTGCCTTTAAAACTAAGTATGGACTGTATGAGTGGCTTGTGATACCATTTGGGTTAACAGGAGCTCCTAGCACATTCATGAGACTCATGAATGAAATTTTGAGACCATTCTTAGGCAAGTTTATAGTAGTCTATCTAGATGATATTCGCATATACAGCAGAGACCTGCCTGAGCACCTAGATCACTTAGAACAGTTATTTAAGGTGTTAAGGAAGCAAAAGCTTTATGCAAAATTAGAAAAATGTAGCTTTTTGTTGCCTGAGGTTAATTTCCTAGGATATCTTGTAGGCAAGGAAGGGATCAAGGTAGATCCAAGCAAGGTCAAGGCCATACAGGACTGGCCTGCACCTACTACCCTTACTCAAGTCAGGTCATTTCATGGCTTGGCTTCATTTTATAGGAGATTTATAAAAAATTTTAGTAGTGTGATGGCACCTGTCACTGAGTGCACAAAGAAAGGAAGGTTTGAATGGACCCCTGCTGCACAAAAAGCCTTTGAGACCCTTAAAGACATGATGTGCAAGGCCCCTGTGCTTAAGCTTCCTGACTTCACCAAGCCTTTTGAGGTTGAGTGTGATGCTTGTGGGACAGGCATAGGAGCAGTGCTTGTGCAAGAGGGAAGACCAATAGCATTTTTTAGTGAAAAACTCAACAACAGTAGGCTTAACTATTCAACATATGATAAGGAATTTTATGCTATCATTAGGGCTTTAGATTATTGGTCCCACTACCTTAGAATACAACCATTTGTGTTGTATACAGACCATGAGTCTCTTAAGCATATTAATGGCCAGCATAAGTTGAGTGGTAAGCATGCAAGACGGGTAGAATTTTTGCAAACCTTTGACTTTGCAGCTAAATACAAGGCAGGGAAAACAAATGTGATTGCTGATGCCCTTAGTAAGAAATATAACTTGCTAGGTATCCTGAATGCTAAAGTGATAGGGTTTGAGCTCATCAAAGACCAATACCAACATTGCCCTGACTTCTCAAAAATATACCAAGCATGCCAGGATAGACCTCAAGGTCTATTTAGTGTACAGCAAGGGTTTTTGTTCAAGGGAAACCAATTATGCATACCTAAGCTACCTTTGAGGCAACTGTTGGTGAAAGAAGTACATGAGGGAAGCCTGGCAGGTCACTTTGGGATACAGAAGACATTAGACATGTTGGCTAAGCACTTCTATTGGCCTAAGATGTTGGGAACAGTATGCCAACATATTTTGAGATGTGAGGCTTGTTTGAAGGCAAAGGTAACATTTCACAAACGAGAATACCTACCCCTGCCAGTCCCATATAAACCTTGGGAACACACTAGCATGGACTTCATGATGGCTTTACCAAAAACAAAGAGAGGCAAGGATTCCATAATGGTAGTAGTGGATAGGTTCTCCAAGATGGCTCACTTAATCCCTTGCACAAAAACAGATGATGCACCTCACATAGCCAATCTATACTTTGCTGAAATTATAAGACTCCATGGGGTGCCTAAGACCATAGTATCTGACAGAGACAGTAAATTTATGAGCTATTTTTGGAAGACTTTGTGGAAATTATTAGGGACCAAGTTGCTCTTCAATACTGCACACCATCCACAAACTGAAGGTCAAACTGAAGTTACCAACAGGACATTAGGAACCCTGCTGAGAGTGCTGGTGAAAAGGAATCTAAGGGACTGGGATACCAAATTTTGTCATGCTGAATTTGCTTATAACAACACCCCCAGTCATTTTTGAATGCATATATGGTCTTAATCCTTTGATGCCAGTAACTTTGATTGATTTGCCATGTCATGATAGGAAACGGAAGGAAGCAGTGGACATGATAGCCAAGATGGAAGCAATGCACAAGCTGGTTCATGACAACATAGAAGCTGCCAACAGGAAATACAAAGAAAGAGCAGACAAGCACCTGAGGCAAAAGCAACCCATAGAGGAAGGAGATCTGGTCTGGATTCATGTTAGAAAAGAGAGATTTCCCCACCTAAGGAGGAACAAACTGATGCCCAGAGCCATAGGACCCTTCCATGTGGTGAGGAAGTTTGGAAACAATGCTTTTGAGGTCCAGCTACCCACTGAATATAATATGTCCCCAATATTCAACATAGGAGATCTAACACTGCATTCAACCTCTGAAGAATTGAGGTCAATTCTTCCCCAAGAAGGAGGGGTTGAAACAAATGATGTTTCAGGTTTGGACACACCTAAACCAAGCTGGGTGGATGACTCAGCCATTAATGTACAAAGCCAAGATCCCAAGAATCAGGCAAGAACAAACCAATTATTTCAGCAGAGAATTTTCATGAAGACACCTGCACAAACTCTACACAAGACCAAGGGAGGGAGTTCTAACCCTTGGGGCAACTCAAGGGAGGGAGTTAACTAGCCATACTAACCAAGAACAAGAGATGGAAGGCTCTGGAACTCAAGATATGAACCCAAAAGACACTTAGGAGTTGTGTGTACAACTTCAATTTGGTTTAGGGAACCAACGCACTGTGGAGCAGGCCTTGACACCTTAAACAAGGAGTAAACAAGGGGAGGAAACCTTGTTGAGTCCAAGGGAAAGGAAGCTGAGAGCAGGAATCATATTCACAACCCTCACCATCATCAGAATTTCAAGAACTGACTTCTTGAAATCTCTGACTGTTGTTTGACCTTAGTCAGCCAACATTGGACCCTCATCTAGATTGTTACCCAAAGACTTGGTCATATTTGACATCTCTACGTCACCAAGATTCAGAAACGCCCATTGGATCAACCTAAAGAAGCCAGAGGAAAGCCCTACATCAGTTGCAAACAGACAACAGGCAATAACACCTATAGTGATTCTTGGTTGCCAGGTTGAATAACAGCGCACCTTGGATCTTCTGTTCGAAGAGTTATCAAGGGGCTTTTAGGCCTTACAATCCTTTTGTTGCTCCCTTGCAACACCAAGTCCACATCAAGGGCCTGGGTTTGCATCATCCATGTTCACTATTTATCATCAATTGCTCATTGTTCATTATTTATAATTCATTGTTCATTGTTCATCGTTTATTGTTTATTGATCATTGATCCTTGTTCATTGGTTCATCGATCATTGTTTATTGATCAATGATCCTTATTCATTGCTTATCACTCGTGTACATCATTTCTTGTTCATTGATCATTTATCCTTGTATGGTTCATCATTAATCGCTCATTGTTCATCATTTATTTTTCATTGATCATAGATCATTATCCTTGTTCATTGTGCATCATTAATTGTTCATTATTCAGCGTTCATTGTTCATTTATCATTAATTCATTTGCTTTACTCATCGGTCGTTGTTAATTGATCCTTTTTCATTGTTCATCATTCATTGTTAATTGATCCTTTTTATTTATCATTATTCGTTGCTCATTGATCATTTGATTTTTGTTCATTGTTTATTGATCATTGATCCTTGTTTATTGCCCATCATCCTTTGTTCATCGATCATTGTTCATTGATCATTGATCCTTGTTCATTGTTCATCATTCATTGTTCATCGTCATTTTTCATTGATCCTTGTTCATCATTAATCGCTAATCGTTCATCATTTATAAAAATTGATCATCGATCATTGATAATGATCATTGATCTTTATTCATTGTTCATCATTCATTTTTCATTGATTATAGGTCATTTATCCTTTTTCATTGTTAAACATTAATCGCACATTATTCATCGTTCATTTTTCTTTGATCATTGATCCATTTTCGTTACTTAAAGTTCATTGTTCATCGCTCATTATTCATTGGTCCATGTTCACTGTTTAACATCAATTGCTCATTGTTCATTATTTATAATTCATTGTTCATTGTGCATCATTCATTGTTCATTGTTCTTTGTTCACCGTTCTTTGTTCATTAATCAATTGTCCTTGCTCATCGTTAACCGTTCAATGTTCATTGATCATTATTCATCATTCATTGTTCATTGTTAGGGTTTTATTTTAATACCGCAAGCGCACGGGTGTCGTAGCACAATTACGGGTCAGATCACGGGGAGACAGGATTAATACAAGAGTTGATTAGTTAATCACTTGAGAAACGAAGATTTTGATTGTTATTTCTAAGACTATGTGATAACACTTTAACAAATATGAAGAATTCAAGATAATAAAAGGACTAGGACATAGGAATTCCCCACTAATAGCATGTAATTATTTCGATAAGGATTGCAATTGATTCCGTTGAATTGAATTAGCGATCTAACTTAATCACTCCTTTTCGGGATGGTAATCAAATTAAAACATATTAAATGGGTTCTCTCAATCTCAACTTTCGTATTTTGATCGATTAACGTCACAAGAGAACATACTACTCAATCTCAACTTTCGTAATTTTGATTAAGAAGACATATTAACTTGATTTATCATCCAAGACTAATAATATTCTCATCCCTCAACTTTCGTGATTTTGGTTTTAAGAGAAATTAAAAGACTTTAACTTGAATGATCATATATAACAATTTAATCAAACCAATTCAACATCACAATCATCAATCCTCATTTAACAATCACATACATATTAGGGTTCAAATCCTATGCCCTAGCATACAAATCTACTCACTAATCATGGCTATGGAGATTTCTAAGACTAATAAACTATCATGAAACAAGAAATAAGACATAATTTAAATACTTGAATAATAAAGAAAATACCTTGACAATGGAGAATTGAAGAACGGTAATGTAAATTGCAAATGAAATCCAAGAGTACAATATTGAAATTCTTAATGGAAAACTTAAACTAAATCTATGGAATACCAAAAAAAAGTACTAGGGTTTGAAAGAGACAAAAACTCAATTATCTAAATTAGGGTAACCTCCATTTAAATAGTGGTTCCAAAAATTAAGAGAAAAAACCGTTTAAATTCCCGTCAGACGAAAAGCGACGACTCGCCACATCGGGTGCGACGAGTCGTTACATATGTACTGGCTTGAAAAAGAGAGTTCAGAGAAGAAGCGACGAGTCGTTACAAAGGAGCGACGAGTCGTCGCATAGAGCAGCGAGTCGCCACATTGGGTGCGACGAGTCGTCGCTTCTGGACTGACTGACGAACTTTGAATGGCCGCCATTTCCTGCTCGGTTGTCGGATATGGACATATAATATACCGTTGGAAAGCTCTTGAAGTATACTTTCCAATGCCGCAAACCTTGCATCAATGTGATCTCTCTATCAAAAGTTATGACCAAAAGAGTGAGCATGTATCAAATTTCACTTCAAAACTTTTGTCTTTTAAGCACCTTTCCACTCTTTTCTCTTTTGCCCATCGTCATTGTACAACATCTTCAAGCAAGCAACGATCTCTTCACTTATTTAAGGGGTCTTAGGCTATTTCTCCAAGCCTTCACCCTCTTATAACTCCGTATACTAGTAAAAAGCTTCAATTCCGCCTCATATTATCATAAATCTACAAAATAAGCACACGAGACAAAAATTGCAACAATCCACTACCATAATCCCTAAACACCATAATAACTTCTCTCACGGAGTGTAGAAATAACATAAATAAGTGCAAATAATTGCACTTATCAAACCTCCCCATACTTAACCTTTGCTCGTCCTCGAGCAAATCAAGGTGAAAATACAAATAAAACAAGGTCAAGACATGATCTACAACTCCTAAACTACTTCTTATACCTCCCCTTCCTAAACTCCGCTAATCCCCGGTGTTTGCCAAGAGTCCAAACATCTATACCACTTGTTCCCCTTCACTTGACTAACACCCACACACACACACAACACAAACACAAAAGATAGAACATGTAAACCAAAAATCCCAACACTTCAACCTCCTTATAACTCCCTAAAGAATATGAGAAATTAAAACTAAAAACTACAACTTATCCCTCCAATGGTGGCCTACCCAAATACCTTCCTTATGACTCCCTCTTCTTATGACGCCACACCAAAACAAAATGAAAAATTGATAAACTTTGAATCTCTCTTTTTCTCTCATTTTGCCTAGGGGCTCATTTTTGGGTTTTCGCCTTAGCCACTCATTCATTTTTTTTTAAATCTCACTTGCTTACCCACTCATGCCGCTCTTTTGCCTAGGTCGCCCTTTCGGGTTTTCAACCTAGCTGGGCTTTTCTCTTTCCAAGCATGTTTTTCTTTCCCTTTTTTCAATAAACAACAAGTACAGATTCAGTTACAAAACAAAAATCAAAATGCATGCTCAAGCTAAATCTATACAAATACATAGGGTAGAAAGCGTGAATAAACAAGCGACAGGTTTCCCCATGCTTACTTTTCACGGTGGGTAGCAATAGGGTGTTCAGCAACCCTGAAGGTGAAGGGTCTTTAGTAACCCTGGATGAAACAATATAGCACAAAGATATGAGAATGCAGCCTACCTAATAAACTCCAATGCTAAACCGGGATAACACCATCGGTTGTAGCATTACCTCTTAGACATGAACAACGGCTCTCCTTATGTCTCCCCAAAAATAAGAGGCTTCCTATCTCAATCTCCTTCCCCTTATATATGATCTCACATGAAAGCCCATAAAATTCCAAAACCCCTTATCGACCTCAAACCCATCCCAACACAAAAATCCATCATCACAACTACAATATAATGTACAAAAATAAAAACCCAAACTCCAAAACTGTAAGGCTCATGCAATGGAGCTCTTGGATCTCGCAATCCAAGAACTTACTTTGGATCAAAGAGGATGAGGGTTTATTTTTGGTTCAAAATTTTTTAGCTCATTTACATACAATGGTTAAATAGGGATGATGTGCGAGAATCTATGTGAGGATAACTTAGTGGGTTAGGGTACAGTAATCTAGTGGAGCTAGAATATAGGGAAAGATAAGAGTAGAGATAGGGATAGAAATATACCTGTAGATGACGCAGCGAAGGAGGAACGATGATATCAGCTTCATGAACGCTCACTCTCCTTTTGCCTAGCCTCCTTCACAGGTTTATGGCTAGCATTCTCTTTTTTTTCATTTTTCAAGTTTTTCAATTTTTTTTTCAATTTTTTTTTCAAAATATATACATCCAAAATACAATAAAAAGGAAAACAAAAAAAAGAAATCTAACCTAGGAAAAACAAAACAAAAATACAAACTGTGAAACAAAACTAAAAACAAAACTAAGCAAAACATAAACAAAATAAAAACAAAAACTACTACACTACTACACTAGCAGGTGTAGACTCCCCCCCATGCTTATCAGAAGCATTGTCCTCAATGCTTAACAGCGTAGCAAAGGAACAAAAAACATAAGATTTCAGAAGCATACAGATGAGGGAAGTCTAATGTAAAAAGAACTAAAACAAAAATAAAATCTAGCTAAAAGTACGGGTGTCTCCTGAAAGCGCTAGTTTAACGTCTGTAGCCCGACGCATACTAGTAAATAACTTGACAAACTACGGAGAAGTTTGTCAAACTTACTCCCGAAAAAATCATATGACATCAGCAAATAACAGAATATGGAAGTTACGACAAAGAAAAGAACATACAAACAATCATGTATAACCCCATCTTTATAAAAAGAAAAATTAAAATAGAACTTAGGAGGAAAATTAAAAGAAACTAAAGGCAAATCAAAATGTGTAGGGGTATAGACATCATTATGCAAGACATTAACCATATCAATTTGAACATTCTCAGGATTATTGATAGGGAGGCAATCACAAGTGTCAGCACAAACATCCTTAATTGACTTATGAGAAGAATCTTCCATAGTCAAAGATGTGAGATTAATACAAGGAAATTCTGTAAGTAATGAATCTATTTGAAAGAATTCCTCCCTCGACATCTCGATTGGACCACAAAGGTTATCTGATGAGGATAGGTGATGGTCAGGACAGGGTTGAGTAGAGTCTAACATGCTAGAAGAGTTTTGAACAGTCATCTCCCAATTATAAGTGTCATCTGACAACCATTCAAAGTAACTCCAAGCATATTCAGGTGTTAGCCATTGAAACTCATAATTGTTCATAGACTCTACTATTTCCCTAGTTTCATGATTTAAACCATTATATACACACTGACACATATCCCATAGTTCAATCCCATGATTGGGACCAACAAAATCACCAATCCTATATAAATACCTCCAAAATATTTCATGTTCAAATTGAGGAAGATAAAAACTTGCCATATCACAAGGAAGACCACATGATTGAATGAAAAATAAAGCAAAATTATTGAACTAAATTATTAAAAAAAAAAGCAATTAACTAAACGAAACTAAATTAACCGATGCATCCCGCCAAAAACTTGTTAGGGTTTTATTTTAATACCGCAAGCGCACGGGTTTCGTAGCACAATTACGGGTCGGATCACGGGGAGACAGGATTAATACAAGAGTTGATTAGTTAATCACTTGAGAAACGAAGATTTTGATTGTTATTTCTAAGACTATGTGATAACACTTTAACAAATATGAAGAATTCAAGATAATAAAAGGACTAGGACATAGGAATTCCCCACTAATAGCATGTAATTATTTCGATAAGGATTGCAATTGATTCCGTTGAATTGAATTAGCGATCTAACTTAATCACTCCTTTTCGGGATGGTAATCAAATTAAAACAGATTAAATGGGTTCTCTCAATCTCAACTTTCGTATTTTGATCGATTAACGTCACAAGAGAACATACTACTCAATCTCAACTTTCGTAATTTTGATTAAGAAGACATATTAACTTGATTTATCATCCAAGACTAATAATATTCTCATCCCTCAACTTTCGTGATTTTGGTTTTAAGAGAAATTAAAAGACTTTAACTTGAATGATCATATATAACAATTTAATCAAACCAATTCAAAATCACAATCATCAATCCTCATTTAACAATCACATACATATTAGGGTTCAAATCCTATGCCCTAGCATACAAATCTACTCACTAATCATGGCTATGGAGATTTCTAAGACTAATAAACTATCATGAAACAAGAAATAAGACATAATTTAAATACTTGAATAATAAAGAAAATACCTTGACAATGGAGAATTGAAGAACGGTAATGTAAATTGCAAATGAAATCCAAGAGTACAATATTGAAATTCTTAATGGAAAACTTAAACTAAATCTATGGAATACCAAAAAAAAGTACTAGGGTTTGAAAGAGACAAAAACTCAATTATCTAAATTAGGGTAACCTCCACTTAAATAGTGGTTCCAAAAATTAAGAGAAAAAACCGTTTAAATTCCCGTCAGACGAAAAGCGACGACTCGCCACATCGGGTGCGACGAGTCGTTACATATGTACTGGCTTGAAAAAGAGAGTTCAGAGAAGAAGCGACGAGTCGTTACAAAGGAGCGACGAGTCGTCGCATAGAGCAGCGAGTCGCCTTATTGGGTGCGACGAGTCGTCGCTTCTGGACTGACTGACGAACTTTGAATGGCCGCCATTTCCTTCTCGGTTGTCGGATATGGACTTATAATATACCGTTGGAAAGCTCTTGAAGTCTACTTTCCAATGCCGCAAACGTTGCATCAATGTGATCTCTCTATCAAAAGTTATGGCCAAAAGAGTGAGCATGTATCAAATTTCACTTCAAAACTTTTGTCTTTTAAGCACCTTTCCACTCTTTTCTCTTTTGCCCATCGTCATTGTACAACATCTTCAAGCAAGCAACGATCTCTTCACTTATTTAAGGGGTCTTAGGCTATTTTTCCAAGCCTTCACCCTCTTATAACTCCGTATACTAGTAAAAAGCTTCAATTCCGCCTCATATTATCATAAATCTACAAAATAAGCACACGAGACAAAAATTGCAACAATCCACTACCCTAATCCCTAAACACCATAATAACTTCGCTCACGGAGTGTAGAAATAACATAAATAAGTGCAAATAATTGCACTTATCATTCATCGTTCATAGATCATTGATCATTATCCTTGCTCCTTGTTTATCACTCATTGTTCGTTATTCATCATTCGTTGTTCATCGATCATTGATCCTTGTTCATTGTTCATCGTTCATTGTTCATTGTTCATTGATCCCTGTACATTGCTCATCATTCATTGTTCATTGATCATTGATCCTTGTTCATTGTTCATAGCTCGTGTTCATCGTTTATTGTTCATTGATCATTGATCCTTGTATGGTTCATCAATAATCGCTCTTTGTCATCATTCATTTTTTATTGATCATAGATCATATATCCTTGTTCATTGTTCATCATTAATCGTTCATTATTCATCGTTCATTGTTCATTAATCAATGGTCCTTGTTGATGGTTCATCGTTCAATATTCATTGATCCTTATTCATCATTCATTGTTCATCGTTCATAAATCATTCATCATTGATCCTTGCTCCTTGTTCATCACTCATTGTTCATTATTCATTGTTTGTTGTTCATCGATAATTGATCCTTGTTCACTGTTATCGTTCATAGTTCATTGATCATTGATCCTTGCTCATTGCTCATCATTCACTGTTCATCGATAATTGTTCATTGATCATTGATCCTTGTTCATTGCTCATCACTCGTGTTCATCGTTTATTATTCACTGATTATTGATCCTTGTATGGTTCATCATTAATCGCTAATTGTTCATCATTCATTTTTCATTGATCTGGATCATTGATCCTTGTTCATTGTTCATCATTAATAATCATTCATTGTTCATCGTTCATAGATCATAGATCATTGATCATTAAACCTTGTTCATTCTTCATCATTCATTGTTCATTCTTCATCATTCTTTGATTATTGATCATTGATCCTTGTTCATTGTTTATTGATCATTGATCCTTGTCTATTGCTCATCATTCTTTTTTCATCGATCATTGTTCATTGATCATTGGTCATTGTTAATTGTTCATCATTAATTGTTCAATTATCCTTGTGCATCATTAATCGCTCATCGTTCATCATTCATTTTTCATTGATCATCTATCATTGATCATTGATCCTTGTTCATTATTCATCATTAATCACTCTTTGTTCATCATTCATTTTTCATTGATCATAGATCATTGATCCTTGTTCATTGTTCTTGATTAATCGCTCATTATTCATCGTTTATTTTTCTTTAGACGTTGATCCATTTTATTTACTTACCAGTCATTGTTCATCGCTCATTATTTATTGGTCCATATTCATTGTTTATCATAAATTGTTCATTGTGCATCGTTCAATATTCATTATTCTTTGTTCACCGTTCATTGTCCATTAATCAATGTTCCTTGTTCATTGTTCATCGTTCAATATTCATTGATCCTTATTCATCACTCATTGTTCTCTGTTCATAGATCATTGATCATTAATCCTTGCTCCTTGTTCATCACTAATGGTTCATCATCGTTGTTCATAGATCATGGATCCTCGTTCATTGTTCATCGTTCATTTTTCATTGATCATTGATCCTTGTTCATTGGTCATCTTTCATTGTTCATCGATCATTGTTTATTGATCAATGATCCTTATTCATTGCTCATCACTCGTGTTCATCATTTTCATTGATCATTTATCCTTGTGTGGTTCATCATTAATCGCTCATTGTTCATCATTCATTTTTCATTGATCATAGATCATTATCCTTGTTCATTGTTCATCATTAATCGTTCATTATTTATCGTTCATTGTTTATTTATCATTAATTTATTTGCTTTTCTCATCGGTCGTTGTTAATTGTTCCTTTTTCATTGTTCATCATTCATTGTTAATTGATCCTTTTTCATTTATCATTATTCGTTGTTCATTTATCATTGATCCTTGTTCATTGTTTATTGATCATTGATCCTTGTTTATTGCCCATCATCCTTTGTTCATTGATCATTAATCCTTGTTCATTGTTTATCATTCATTGTTCATCGTCATTGTTCATTGATCCTTGTTCATCATTAATAGCTAATCGATCATCATTCATTTTTCATTGATCATCGATCATTGATAATTGATCATTGATCTTTGTTCATTGTTCATCATTAATTTTTCATTGATTATAGGTCATTGATCCTTGTTTATTGTTCAACATTAATCGCACGTTATTCATCATTCATTTTTCTTTGATCATTGATCCATATTTATTACTTTATGTTCATTGTTCATCGCTCACTATTCATTAGTCCATGTTCACTGTTTATCATCAATTGCTCATTGTTCATTATTTATAATTCATTGTTCATTGTGCATCGTTCAATATTCATTATTCTTTGTTCACCGTTCATTGTCCATTAATCAATGTTCCTTGTTCATTGTTCATCGTTCAATATTCATTGATCCTTATTCATCATTCATTGTTCTCTGTTCATAGATCATTGATCATTAATCCTTGCTCCTTGTTCATCACTAATTGTTCATAATCGTTGTTCATAGATCATGGATCCTCGTTCATTGTTCATCGTTCATTTTTCATTGATCAATGATCCTTGTTCATTGGTGATGTGCTCGATTTAGAGCACATTTATAGCCCTACTTTGGTGTCTTATCTCGGTGTTTTTATATTGTTTTATGCTCTACACACTCGATTTTACCTTGATCTTGTCTCCATGGTGTTTAGAGATCATTTCAGGTGTTTTCGGGAGATTTCGAGGTGATTCGGGTCGAGTTCGAGGCTTAGACATCAAAGTCGAAGATAATGCACGCATTCCGAGGTGTTCTCATGTGTTTTGGGTCATCCCCGGAGATATCAAGAAGATCGGAGCTCGTTTCGAGGCGTTTCGGGTTAGTTTGAGGCTTAAACGCCAAAGTCGAAGGAGTGCCAGCGTTTCGAGGCTCCCACATGTGTTTCGGGTCATCCCCGAAGATATCAAGAAGATCAGAGCTCGTTTCGAAGCATTTCGGGTTAGTTTGAAGTTTAAACGCCAAAATCGAAGGAGTGGCACGCGTTTCGAAACTCCCACAAGTGTTTCGGGTCATCCCCGAAAGTATCGCAAAGATTGGAGATCGTTTGAAGGTGGTTTGAAGCTTCATAGTGGCCTTCGGGTCCACATTCTGTCGAAGCTTGAGTCCATTCGGTCAAAGGGACCATGCCATGCCCAAGAACAAAGCAAAAACACTCTGGAAATACCGAATCTAGCCCATTCGGTCGAATGGGGTTAGATTCGGTCGAACCTCTTGCCGATTCGGTCGAAGCCAACCTCAAAGACCAAAGTCAGCATTTCAGCAAGTCAGTTTCGGTCGAATTTTGACCAGGTTCGGTCGAATCAGGCCCAGTTCGGGCGAATCTCACTCAGCTTCGGGCGAATCTGCCCCTGATTCTGCGATTTGCGATTTCTTTTTAAGCTAGCCACGTAGGATATTTTTTAGGGCTTTTGTTCCCACTTCTTGTAGCCTATATAAGGGCACTCTTAGGGTAATAAACCCTATGCTTTGATAGAGAGAAACCCTCTACTCCAAACCCTAGATTAGATTTCTATTGCTTTCATTTACATTTCAAGCATTGTAATTTCAATTCCCTTTCATTCAAGCACCTTTATTTATGTAAGTTTATCTTTCTATCTTTCTTTATTGCTTTCATTTGCTTTGTTTTTGTTCATTCATGTCATTTAATGCTTTCCTCCTTTCATGCTTCATTTAATGCTTTGAATCTTGTTCTATTGCTTTCAAAACTTGTTCTTGCTTTGGTTATTGCTTTCTAGAATAGTGGGTAGTTAGATTTCTTGCTTTGTCTTTCATTATTGCTAGTTTAATTCTTGCCCTAATGTTTACATACATGTTTTCTCTTTTGTTCTTTGTTGTTTTCATTCCAAACATGCTAGAGTGGATTTCTTAGGGGTTTTGGTTTGGTGAAACCCTAGGTTTGGTGAATGTTGTCCATATGCTAGATTAGGGTTGAGGTTGTTTTGGTTTGAATGATTGATATTCGATACATATCTTGTCCTGCCACTCCCTTGTGAGACATAGGGCGATTATGGGTCGTTCGTATTGACTATATGTCATCAACTTCCCCATGTCATCTTGAGTGTCTCTATTGAGCCATGCTCAATCTCCCTTGACTTAGCTTTGTATGAGAACATAGTATCGACCTAGGGTGAATCCTCACCAACCCCCGTTTGTTTCTTATCGTTATCTTAATCTTGTTTATCGCTTTCCTTAGTTTAGTTCACAAACACCCAATATCATACACACACCATTCTCTACACCTAGCACTTAATCTTGCTTACCCTTGTTCCTTGTGGTTCGATCCCCAAACTTACCTCTATACACGTTATAGTTGTAACTAGGGTGTTTATAAATGTGTTTGATTAACTTAGGTCTTTAGCGTTAAACGACGCGTTAAAAACCGGCTATCAAAATGGCGCCGTTGTCGGGGAGCAAGGCGTTATAGTTAGCTTTTGTGCTTGTGTAGTCCATTTTATTGCTTTATTTACTTTTTGTTTAAATAATTCTTGCTTGTCAGTGCTTACGCTTGGTTTCTAGTGTTGTTTGCATGAGCTACACCACACGGAGATCACAGCTACAACTCATTCCATACAATCCAGAGATTCAAAGGGTCACTAGACGATCTCCTCCTCCTACTCCACGTCAATCGTCTAAACCCAATCCTCCTCCAATGGCCGAAAATCAACCTTTATTTGGGCAATTTGGGACCCCGGGCTCAAGAGAGTTTCAAGAGGCCGTGGTGCTACCTAATGCCCCACCGAACTTCCGCATAGACCCACAAAACACAAGGATGGTTAAGGAGAACCCATTTTGCGGGCTAAGAAACGAATGTCCTCTCATACACTTGGAGGCATTCATGGAGAATTGTAGGTTCATACCTCAATGCCCTAACCACCCCGATTACATCAAGTTGTGCCTCTTTTCGGTTAGTCTAGTGGGGGACGCCAAGGATTGGTACAAATGTCTAGAGCCCAACTCCATCACTACTTGGGAGCAATTGAGAACGGCGTTCCTTGAAAGGTTATATCCTACAAACCGCACACAAGATTGGCGCAAAAAGATCGCGTCATTCACTCAAGAAGAGGATGAGAGCCTATGTGCCGCTTGGACTAGATTTAAGGGTATGCTCCGAGCTTGCCCCTATCATGAATATGGGGAGAACCATTTGAATACCTTCTTCTACGACGGGCTCGATGATTCGACTAAGGCACTCCTAGACTCCGCGGTTGGTGGGCAACTCTCAAAAATCCCATGCGACCGTGTGAAGGGTATGATCGAAGAGGTTGCCAAGAATAGCACTTGGGGTGGTGCAAGGGGGAGTAAGCAACAAAGGGGCGTGGTCAATGGTGCAAGCCTTGATTCGATTGGTGCAAAAATTGAAGCCATGATGGATAAGAAACTGTCCGAGCTTAAACTAGTCCAAGCAAGCTCCAATGTCTCCGCCGCTAATGAAGCGAAACGTTTCTCATGCCGAATTTGTGGAGGTACTAATCATGATGCATCCTATTGTGGGGGAAGAAGTCCGGATCATGTGGCATCAGTTCACTATGGGTCAAGTGCTTATGAAGGGGCTAAAGCGACGAACTTTGATGTGAATGGGTTCAATCCCGAACATATAGCGGCTATGGGTTATGGGAACCAAGGTCAAGGATACTCTCATTACACCTTATTCAACAATCCGGCCTCCCGACCACCTTTCAATCCTAACAATGGCCAAGGAAACTTCAACCAAGGCTACAACAATCACAATCAAGCCGGTGGTAGTTTTCCTAGACCCAATGGAAGCAAGCCTTACCCACAAGTGCCACGACCCAATCCCAACCAATCCTACCAAACCACCCAACCGCCTCCTAACCCCACTCTCAACCAAGACTTCATGACAACCCAATTGAGCACCTTAGCCCAACTCAACCAATCCTTGATCACTCAAATGGCTCAACTCCAAACCCAACAAAAGAAATTGGAGACCCAACTTGCACAATTAGCCCAACCACCTCCACCTATGCTATTCCCATCCAACCCTCAACCTAACCCATCCACCCAACCTCCACCTCCTAACCAACCATCAAATCACCACACATGCAAGGCGATCTTCCTTAGATCGGGTTCTTCCTATCCGGGTCCAAGTGAAGCTTCGAGTGATAGTTTGGGTGATGGTACTCCAATGGGTAGTGATTCACAAGAGGATGTTGAGCATGAGCTTGGGGGAGAGGGAAAAGAAGAGATTCTTGAGGAAGTTTTTGAGGAAAAGAAAGAAGGGGAAGTTGAGAAGAGAGATGAAGGGAAAGAAAAAGAGAAGTTGGAACAAGAGAACAATTGGAGAGAAATGCAAGAGTGGCATGCTCGTGAGCGCTTAAGTGGCCCACCCCTTCCTTTCCCATATAAGGTGGTGGAGAAGCAAATGCAAGCCAAATTTCTCAAGTTTCTTGAGCATATGAAGCGATTGGAAATGAAAATCCCGTTCTTAGAGGCAATGGAGCAAATGCCTCAATATGCCAAATATTTGAAGTCACTCTTGGGGAACAAAAAGCGGCTTGAAAGTGAGGTTGTTAACTTACCGGAACAAGTAAGTGCCATTGTTCAAGGCACTTGGGCTAAGAAGGAAAAGGCTAGAGGACCCTTTGTACTACCCGTTACTCTTGGGAACCAAAAGCCCAAGGGAGCACTTGCCGATTTGGGGGCCTCTATTAGCCTAATGCCGATGAGTATTGCTAAGCACCTTCCTTTCAAGCTTACACCATCCAAGAAATCCATCCAACTTGCCGACCGGAGCATTAAAGTGCCATGTGGGGAGTTTGAGGATCTTCCAATCCAAGTGGGAAGCGTTGTTGTCCCATGTGATTTTGTTGTTCTAGACATGGTGGAAGACCCCTACACTCCCCTCATTCTTGGGAGAGATGCTTTGAAGAGCTTGGGTGCCCTTATTGATTGTGAAGCCGAAACTATTACTATAAGGGTAGCCGATGAGCAAGCGATTTTTGGGTTTGCTAAGTCTTCAAAAGAGCCCATGGTCGAGCAACTTTTCTCTCTAGATGTGGTTGATGATACCCAAGGTGATAAGGTTGGAGGGCTTGATGTTCCTGATGCCCAATTGTTTGATGTTGAGATGATGGATGATGAGGTTCTTTCTTGTGATGAGGTGAAGTATGATGAGATGAAGAAGAGGTTTGATGATGATGAGAAGGAGAAGGAGCTTGTTCTTGTGCATGTTCCTATTGAAGAAGAAGTTGATGGTGTTGACAAGCAACCCCGCAAGAGGAAGCGGGGGAGAAAAAGAAAGAGAAAATTGTTTCACAAAAAAAAGAAGATGGCTCCACCTAAGCTTGGGGGAGCCCCATGTTTGAGTTTCCATCCGGGTGACCCCGGTTCTACATTGCATACCTCCGCCACCATTGCAAGGTGGAGAGTTTTGGGTCACCAACCATTTGTTTGACGATGGTGACTGGTGCTGTACATCAACTTGGTGCCTAATAGCTTCCACAATGTAGACAAAAAAACACTTAAAAACTTACTGTCTCTATCTGAGACAATAGACCTTGGGATACCATGTAGTCTGACTATTTCAGAAAAACACAAATTGGCAATATACATGGCATCATCAATCTTGTGGCAAGTTATGAAATGTCCCATTTTTGAAAACCTATCCATTACTACCATATCACTAGTAAAAAAAAGTCTCATTAGTGACCCCTATTTGTATCTATTGTTGAAATATAAGATACAAATAATGCTATTTGTATCTTGTATTTTTACACAAGATACAAAAAATACTTATTTGTATCTTGTTTTTAAACACACGATACAAATAATACTTATTTGTATCTTGTGTTTAAACACAAGATACAAATAAGTATTATTTGTATCGTGTGTTTAAACACAAGATACAAATAATACATATTTGTATCTTGTGTTCAAACACCCGATACAAATAAGTATTATTTGTATCTTGTGTTTAAACACAAGATACAAATAATGAAATTTCAAGAGGCGGGATTTAATTTCATGACTCTAGCTTCTTGTCCATTTCAAGAGGCGGGATTTAATTTCATGACTTTCTTCTCCATTTCAAGAAATTTCAAGAGGCGTGTTAGCTCCATTTCAAGACGATTTCAAGCAATTTCACAAGCAGGTAATATTTCCTCCTATTGTTTTGGTTTGATTTTAATTTCAAGCGGAATTTTCTGGGTTCTTTTCATTCGTTCTTTCGTTTTCGTTCGTTTTCTCTGCCTGGGTTTGATTTTAATCTCTCCAGTAAACCCGAAATCGATTTAAGAGGCTGCCTGGGTTCATTTAATTTCACTGATTTTGTATTATATAAATTGCAAATGTCTTAAGAAGTTGAATGCATAAAACCAAAATTTGATTTTTTTTGTTGTTGGATAATATTTTGCAAGTATGGCATTTAATTGATTCATTTTACTCGATTTTTATGGAGATTTATCTTGTTTCAATAGTTTTCGACCTTCTTTGGTGTGGGTAAGCTCTATTCTTCATTTAATTTTGATTTTTGTTAAATTTTACAAATTAGGGTTTATGTTGTGGAATTTGATTTGGGGCTTTTTGATGTTAAGGTTCTATAGATGAATTAGTTATAATGAAGAGTTAATTATGTGTTTATTATTAACCTAGATTATTAATGTTTCTATCCTTTATCTTGAATTAGCATGTAGAAGAAATTCGTATGAATTTCTGACAGTTACGAAAAATATGAATTTTAGAAGTTTATGGGCGTTTATAGCAAAACTGCCATTTCACAAAAGTTGTTCGTATCGAAATTTTACCCAAGATAGGCTCAAGAAACGCATAATTTGGATAAGTATAGAGGAAGTTATGCCCATTTTAAGTTTCTGCTGTAATTTAAACATTAAATTAGAGTTCAATTTTAATAGTTCAACAAACCCGCTTGCTGCTTCGTTCATCAATCTTCGTTCTTCATCTTGTTGTTTATTGGATTCATTCGCAGTTAAACCCATTTTGTTTGTTCTTGCTTTCTTCATCTTGTTTGTTCATTTCATGAAGCCCACAATTCAGCGCCATGGAAGCCCAAGATTCATCTTGCTGTTCATTCTTGCTTTGTTCATTTTGTTTAGGGTTCAATCTCAAAAGTTCTTAGATTTAAAGGTAATTTTTATTTCTCCTCATCTCTTGGTTTTCTTCGAAAATACTGTTATGTATCAATTGAAAGAACGGTTCATGTCTTTTGCAAATTGTGTGATAAAAATTTGAATCGCTGTTCTTTATAATGCAAACTTAGACTCGGAGGAACAAACCCATACCCTATGTTATCTCAACTGGTTTTGCCGTTTTGTTCCAGATTAAATTGGTTTAGAAATTGGTAATCCATACCCTAAATTGTGTGATAAAAATTTGAATCGCTGTTGGTAATCCAGAATGTTAAGATGTTTAGAAATTGGTTTCTGACGTTTGATTAAATTGTTATTACTTCTGCTTTGTGGCTTGTGCTAACTTGACATAATGTGATCTTTGTTCACTACTACAAATCATCACTTGTGCCACAGTAGAAGTCGTGGCACAAGTAAGAATTTCCCATGGCTAAGATGTCTAGCCATGGGAATTTTAGTTTGAGACTACCGTGGCACAAGTGATCGTGGCTAAATTGTTGCCACGGGAAAATTATGGTTGTGGCAAAAACTTTTTTTCTTGCCACGGTAGATCCCGTGGCTAATCATATTCTTTAGTCACATAAAGTGAATCATTGTAAAATATATTCGTCTACCAGACGCACCACGCGTGGCTACAAATCATTTATACACTAGACTCGTAAGCAAGGAAATTCAACTAGTAGTATGAATTTAACTTTAACAATCAGTAACATTCCTTCCACACAAATGCCTTGGGTAGGATTTGAACACAAGACCTTCAAGTTAACATACCAACACTCCAACCACTAGGCCATAAGTTATTTAGTGCTTAAATTATGTTATTATACTTATAAAATAACACTCTTACCACTTAGTGTATTATTATTATTATTATTATTATTATTATTATTATTATTATTATTATTATTATTATTATTATTATTATTATTATTATTATTATTATTATTATTATTATTATTATTTCTTTTGTCAAGAATTATTATTATTATTATTATTATTATTATTATTATTATTATTATTAACTAGTTGAACAAAATTATTAAAAGTAAGTTAAAAAAATTATAACTAATTGAAAAAAGTTAGTTGCAAAATCAAAATTCATTTGGTCAAATAATATTCCTAAATATAACAAAATTAGTGGTATGTTAGAATAATATTACTCGTATTAATATATATTACTTAGATAATATTTATCAGTTATTAATATATTACGATATTATTAGTCGTATATTACTATATTATTAGTTTTACATTTTTTTTTTCAATTCAAAATTCCGTCTTAAAATTGATTTAGTAGATATTTAGTCGGAAATTCCGACTAACGCTTGTCAGTTGGAAAATTAGTTAGAAACTTTCAGTCGGGATTTCTGTGTTTTTGTATAGTAACAGTTAGAGATTGAAAAAAACATTTTTCATGTGTTCTTGAATTTAAGAAGATGATAAGATCTGATTTTCACTTATTAAAAAATTGGAAAAGTCTTGGAATAGGTTAGAAACAACCTTTCTCTGATTTTTGTTGAAAATACATTAATCTTACCTAAAATTATTGTTTAAGGTCTAGTATGAGTATTAAATTGAATAATTGTTTATAGAATTTTTTTCTTATATTAAATTAAAAGACAAGGAAAAATAATGACTTATTTTCAAATAAATATAGAACTAATTAAGTTGAATGAAGATTTTGAAATTTAAATAATTAATTAGCTTTTTATTTTTTTAATTTTCTCTTAAAATATATAATACATGGCATGATCAAAACTTGCGAATAATTCTAATTTATAACACAATCACACAATAGCTATTTAATCGTGGCCTATAAGTCTTTATTTTCTATCATAAGTATTTACCTGAGACATAATTTGTGGCACAAATTTTTTGTCAGATAAATATTTTGTTGTGACATATTTTTGGTGCAACTTTTTGTTTGCCACAAAAAATTAAATTTCCCGTGGCAATATTTGTAGCGCAAGTGCTTGTTTGCCACGATATTAATTTACCCGTGGCAAAAGTGTTTGTTTGCCACGGTATATATTTACCCGTGGCATAACTTGTGGCACAAGTGCATCTTTGCCACGATTATATTTACCCGTGGCAAAAAACTTGGGTATGGTTGTGATATTGTCTTGAAACCTATTTTTCTCGTGGCAAGATCAAAATTTGCCACAGATTTTGAATTCCCGTGGCATAATTAGTGGCACAAGTGATGATTTGTAGTAGTGGTTACAGCTCCACTTTGTTCAGCATGTGTCAATCGCTTATAACCTCATAAAGAAGATCAAGAAAACGAGTAGGAGAATCGGAACTTGTCTCAGTTGGAACATGTACCACTTTCCCTAGGTGAGATCCTGAGTTTGATTTTTGCTGCCCCCCAACCCTAGCCCTTCCCCTTCCATCAGCCTACCTTGAAGTCCATTGAGAAAAGGAATCGGATCTCCCTAGCCTACCGCAATGTAGGACTTTGTTTCTTGCTCTCTTTTATCTTTCCGAAATTATAAACCTATATGGAGGTAATTGAGCTTAGTAGTGGGAAGTGCATCTTCTAGGTAATGCCCTGTACTGGTTCTTCATATTGGTGGGGTCGTTCTCGTTCCTGAGGTTATGCTTGCATAACTTGTGATGAAATATTGCTTATTACGTGCAAATGTCTGGCATTCTTTAGATTCATTCTATTGTCTAGAGAAGATTACAAGATACTTTGTTCCTTTTGATAAATTAGCGCTAGAAGTATAACTCAATTCTAGTTGGGAAACTTCATTAATTTGCCCTTTTTGCGATTGAGACCTTTCTAATTTAGGAATTTTGTTAATCAGAAAATTTGTCGTCAAGTATTGAGCTGCTGTACTGGTTTTAATTACATGTTTTTCTGCTATTAAAAATGGTATTGAGTGCACTTTACTTCACTCATGGTAATTGGATCTTCCTTAGCAATCAGCATTTGTTAATTACTTTGGATGTTGTTCCATAATGCTCTATACTTGCATGTTGTTCTGCTGTTAAACATGGTATTGAGTTCACTTCACTTCATTTGGGTCCACAGGTATCACTGATACATGGGAGCCAATTGAGGAAGGCCTTCACCCGTAAGAATTTTCTCAATACCTGTAGAATATTATTCCATTTATTTTGCACCTTTTCATTTTCTTTGAGGTAGAGTTGAAGCTGATTTTGGCTCGAGTATACTGATTATATAGCTTTGTCCGAATCATGTGTGCTCTAATATAGTTACCTATGCAATTGCAGCATTGAAACCACAAGGCATGTGTCGATGGTAACTGTAACTCTTTCAAAAAAGGAGCTTAATACATCAGCTGTTGGGTTAGTAGTTTTTTCTACTTAGTATCTTTTGATTTCTTTTTTGTCAATGAATAGTTTGGTTATCTGAAAGAGTCATTCAGTCTATTGCTGGCCTTATTTGGTATATTGACAAGAGATACTACTTGTGAGATTAAATGCTCAGGATCGTCTTTCTTTTTGATGAATGGCTTGAACCCTTATTTCCTTCATTCAACCCTACCTTGCTGCTGTTGTGAGGCTTAATTTAGTGTGAATTGACTTAATGTGATTAAATGTAAGAGTGAGGAAACAGTGGTTATCTCTTTTTCTTTATTTTGATGTGTAAATGGTGGAAGGAATTTCTTTTGGGGTGGTAAAATTTTCCTTCTGTAAGAAAGTAATGCCATACACCCTGACAAGCTATGTTCCAGTGGTTTCTGTGTGAGACATTCGCTGTGAATTGCACAATTGTCAATTTGTCATGTTGATGTTAACTTCAGGGTTTTTTTAATATAATCTTTTGATTCAAAATTTGTTTGACTACAACAAATTAATCCTACATTTGTCATGTGCCAAACTGAATTCATGTTACATTCACATCTTTTCTTGCAGTGTTCACAAGTGAGAACCAATACAAATGATATTTCGACGCTGATGCATTTTCTCAATTTGGTCCTTAGAGTTGCTTGGATCCAGTAGAGTAGTGTAGGCTATTGTAGTATAGTGTTTGTGTACAGGTTACTGTATTTTAGTAGTATAGGAGGTTTTTTGTGGTTATTGGTTATTGTGTAAAAGATAAAAATTAATTGTATACACTTTTTCTTATGTATATTAATAATAATAATAATAATTTTTTTCTTTGTTATGTCTCGTACTGTCTTGATGTATAGGCTATATATTATGTCTCATACTATCTATATATATTAATATAGATATATAGGCTATATATTTTTTTTAATTAAAAAAATGTCATTTGTATCTAAGGTTTAAACAGGGGATACAAATAACTGGGTTATTTGTATCGCCTGTTTTAAACACAAGATACAAATAAGGGTTATTTGTATCCCCTATTTCAAACAGGGGATACAAATAACCCATTATTTGTATCTCATTTTTCATACATGCGATACAAATAAGGAGTTATTTGTATCGTGTGTTTCATACATGAGATACAAATAAGCCTTATTTGTATCTTGGGTTTTCAAGAGATACAAATAATATGTTATTTGTAACCCACTTGTTAGTAACCCTCAATATAAGATACAAATGAGCTTAAAAACAAGATACAAATAAGACTTTTTTTACTAGTGCATAATGGCATCCTTTCCTCTTTTTGTTCTAGGTAGGGCCACAATAAAATCCATACAAAGATGTTCCCATGGTCTGGTAGCTACAGGCAGGGGTTTGTACTCCCCTTTGTGAAAAGGCAGTTTGGCTTTCAAACAAGCTTCACACCTCAACATATATTTCCCTACAGTCCTTAGCATTTTGGGCCAAAAAAAGTTCTTAGCCAAAATATCTAAGGTCTTTTGTATGCCAAAATGACCCCCCATGGTTCCTTCATGTACCTCCTTCACTAAAACATATCTCAAAGGTGAATTGGGAATACACAACCTGTTGTCTTTGAACAGGAATCCATTTTGAACAAAGAAATGCCCTTGAAGTTCCTTTAAACACTGCTGATATAGAATACTCATTTCAGGATCTTGACTATATAAATCTTTAAGCATCTCAAACCCTAATACCTTAGTCTCCAAGAAAGCAAGCAAATGAGTCCTTCTACTTAGAGCATCAGCAATGATGTTAGCGTTTCCTACTTTGTATTTGGATGAAAAGGTGAAGGATTGTAGGAACTCAACCCACTTAGCATGCCTAGGGTTGAGCTTCTTTTGTCCATGTATATGCCTCAAGGACTCATGATCAGAGTAAAGGATAAAAGGCTGCACTTTCAAGTAATGTGTCCAAGTCTCTACGGCCCTGACTATAGCATAGAATTCTTTGTCATAGGTAGAGTAGTTCAGTTTATTCCCATTCAGTTTCTCACTAAAGTATGAAACAGGTTTGCCCTCTTGTAACAACATTGCCCCTATGCCCCTTCCACTAGCATCACACTCTACTTCAAAGGGCTTGGAAAAATCAGGTAATCTTAAGATAGGGGCTTGACACATCTCCTGTTTGATTCTCTCAAAAGCTTGTTGTGCTTTTGGAGTCCAGACCAAGTTATTAGCCTTTGTGCACTCAGTGATTGGAACCATAATAGTGCTGAAATCCTTTATGAATCTCCTATAAAAAGAGGCAAGGCCATGAATCTCCTATGAAAAAAGTTCTTATTGCCTCTACCTTGGCTGGATCAGCATTGACTCCCTCCTTCCCTATGATAAATCCTAAAAAATTTACCTCTTGCATCATAAAAGCACATTGTTCCAAATTTCCAAACAACTTTTGTTTCCTTAGGATCAGAAAGACTTCTCTCAAATGGGTTAGGTGTAATTGCACAGTAGGGCTATAGATCAGGATGTCATCTAAATAGACTACTACACATCTTCCTAAACAAGGCCACAATACCTCAGTCATGAGTCTCATGAAGGTGCTTGGGGCACCAGTGAGTCCAAATGGCATCACAAGCCATTCATAGAGACCATACTTGGTTTTGAAGGCAGTCTTCCATTCATCTCCCTCTTTCATTCTGATTTGGTGGGAGCCACTTCTTAAATCAACCTTACTAAACCACTCAGCCCCATTTAATACATCTAACAAGTCATCTAGTCTAGGAATTGGGAACCTGTATTTGACAGTTATATTGTTTACACTCCTTGAGTCAATACACATCCTCCATGTCCCATCCTTCTTGGGGACTAAGAGGGTAGGTACTGCACAGGGACTCAGGCTTTCCCCCACATACCCCTTCTTCATTAGTTCTTGAATTTGTCTTTGTAGTTCCTAGGTTTCCTTGGGATTAGCCTTATAGGCAGGTTTGTTTGGGATAGGAGCACATGGAATAAGGTCAATTTGGTGTTCAATACCCCTAATAGGGGGTAGTCCTAGGGGAAGTTCTTTGGGGAACACATCCTTAAACTCATTTAGTAGCCTAGTTAGAGAAGCGTGAATCTGCTGTGAGCCTTGGACTGCCTCCTTTGTGAACAACACAAATACCATGGTGCCAGTTCTGATTTCTTTGTCACACCCTTTACTACTGATCAGATGGACTGGTGGCTTGGTTTTTGGTGGGGGAACAGCCTTATTGGGTGGCAGGGGAAGTAGTACTTTCAATTTCCCCTCATGCTTAAGTGTATACACATTGGTGACCCCATCATGTTTAGTGCCTCTGTCATACAGCCAAGGCCTACCTAACAGGACATGGCAAGCATCCATGCTGACTACATAGAACTTGGTCCTCATATGTGCCTATCTTGAAGCCTACCAAGCACTGTTTCTTCACATAATTCCCGGTGTGCTCATCTAACCATCTCAGCTTATAAGGTCTAGGATGTGGCCTAGTGGTGAGGTGCAGTCTCTTAACTAACTCCCTGCTCACACAGTTAGATTCACTACCACTATCAATGATTCGGTCACATAGGTCATTACTAATCCTACATTTGGTCTGGAAGATGTTTTCTCTCTGGCTCACCTTCTCACTCTTAGGGGTAGCATGGAAGTTCCTTCTCACCAGCATACCATGGAGTTCCTCTTCAGGGTAAACTTGTTCAATATCCTCATCCTCAGTTAAGTCATCCCCAGCTAATTCCATAGTGCCTAGGTTGTTAATCACATAAGTTCCCTCAGGTCCATTAGCTGGTGTAGGGGGCAAAACCAACTCCTCTTTTCCATCCATAAAAACCAGCATAGCCCTAGGTCCAACCCTACTATTGATTTCAGTCCATTCTCTTTGAGTGAATGCCCTAGCATTTGGGCATTCATTCTTATAATGTCCATGTCCATGGTATTTAAAGCACACCACATCTTTGGTGAAGGTTGCACTCTTGTCCCTAGGTTGTGGCTTGTTATTTAAGGGCTAAGATCCTCTAGGGTTGTTGTTGGGCAGGGTTCTGGTCACAGGCATCCTACTGCCTCTAAAACCTTGGGATGTTCTATTTTTGTCATGCTTCTCATATATTAGGGCACTATTACATGCTCCATCATAGGTGAGGTTCTACACTGGTTCAAGTCTTTCTCTTGGTTCATCCCTCGATCCCCCCAAGAACCTACCAATTTTCATCTCCTCAGGTTCATTAATGTCACATAAAACAGCCAACCTTTCCCTTTCTTGTATGTACTCTGCCACAGTCATCTCCCCTTGCGTTAGGTTGCCCCATTTGACCAATAGTTATTGTTTGTAGGTAGTAGGGACATATTTTCGTCTCAGATGTTTCTTGAGTTTATCCCAAGAACTTATCCTAGGTCTTTCCTCCCTTT
This sequence comes from Amaranthus palmeri, assembly GCA_019776075.1. NCBI lineage: Eukaryota > Viridiplantae > Streptophyta > Magnoliopsida > Caryophyllales > Amaranthaceae > Amaranthus > Amaranthus palmeri. Next base: position 219,316 of record JAAKBH010000426.1, on the reverse strand, counting down.
TTCTTTGCTTCTGAAACCCTTCAAGCCAGATGGCTGCCAGCTTAGTCTATTTGACTTTAGCTATCCTAAAACATTGGTCTAAGGTGTTTCTTTATAGTCAAAATACCTCTCTTGGCTATTCTCCAATTCTACATAATCATCAGGGCTACCAGTAGTACCCTCAAAGTCAGGCACATCAACATTCATAACCCTATCAGTTGGAACAGCATTGGGCTTAGGTTGGTTAAGAATGCCAGCATTGTTTAGGGAGAGGGAGAGTTGTTCAACTAACTCAGTCAAATTATTGATCTTTGTTTCCATATCAATGATTTTAGGTGACTCCATGTTCTAAAAAAGGAAAACTAAACAATAGAAAATTGCAAGACACACTCAGTCAAGACCAGGTAACACCCAAGAATCACAATCTTGTAACAAGAATCAGATTTTAGAAGGAGGACTTCTAGTGGGACTTCTTCCTAACATAAATTTAGGAGTCTTTAATGAGTTTATCAACCATACAACAAAATTACAACACATACCCCTAAAAGAAAACCTATGTAAAACTCAGAAGGAAACAACAAAAAGAAATAGTTTGAAAGAAACAGAAACAGATCACCTAGTCTTGGTAGTATGCTTGTAGTGGCTCTGAAATGTGGTGCTGGTGTGATGTATGGCCTGTTTTTCGAGCCTTGCTCTGATACCAAGTTGCAACAACCTTCTCCTCTTGGATCAGTTTGATGTCTTCTTGGGATGATCTTGCAAGAACAAGCCTTAAATATTCCCAAACCAGATATGATCAGAAGGGCCTGATTTGTGATCTTTACCCTTCCACTACTCAAGATGGTTAGGCATGGATCTCCCCCAAGAGTTGGGCTACACTCACCCAAGTTCTTGTTAGGACAAACTGAAATGCAAGAATCACCTTCACTCACTCACTCTTACAATTCAGAACTCAGGATTGAGTCTTCAATCCCAAACTATGTATTAGAATGCAAAAACTGAATGTTATGATACAACAGTGGCCTATATATAGGCTTTGGGGACATTACATAACATTCTAAAAACAAGAAATACTAATGAGGACATGTGCCAAGCATGTGCCTCATTTATAACACTACTTAGGCCTTAAAATATGATACAGCCTGATATCTGTTCTTCTGTCAAGCAGGCTACCTTCACCAAGGACTCTAGGCTTCTAGGTGGATATGTAGGGCAGTCCTAGCCCTAGAATGGCTAGGTCCATGTGCCAAGATACTAGTTATGGCCTGGTTAGTTTCAGTGCTGCTCTGGTCAAGGCCCTGGACCCTGACTAACGGCCCGTGGTCAACCTCTGATATCTGTATTGTTCTGTTTAGTGTCTGTCTGGTTTGTGGGGTTTGTTCCTTGTGCTGTTGCCTTAGGTTTGAGTTCCCTTGGGCTGGCCCATGATCCTGATATGTCTTGGGTTCCCTGGATGTGCCCTATGCTGTGACCTTGATTCCTTGTTGGATTTGATGCAGGTGCAAAGCTCATACAGCAACTATTGTTCTATTGACTAGTCTTGGATTGTTGACCCTTATCCGTGATTGTTTCAGGTAGGCCCAAGATAGACACATGGACCAAACATAAGAAACACTTAAGAAGAAAATATGTACCTTCTACATACAAGCAACAATTGTATGTTCAATTCAGCACTTTGACCCAAGGAAGCAAGTCTATGCAGGACTACTGATGTGCTCGTTTAAGAGCAAGTTTATCTCTTCATTTTAATGTCGAGTCTCACGTTTTTTTATCGTTTTTGTGCACATTATGCGTGATTTTACCTTTTCGTGGTTATTTAAGGTGTTTTCGAAGACATCGAGATCAAAATCCAAGTGTTCGAGACTTCGACTCAAATGTTGAGACATTTGCGAAGGCCTTCTTAAAAGTTCGACGAACATTTCGACATTCGCAGAAGCCTTGTTAAAGTTCAATGCACATTTCGAGACATTCGAAGAGGCCTCGCTTAAGTTCGAAGCTTATTATATATTAAGAGTTAGGGGAAAAAAATTACAAAATGAAGTTGCTGCACATAATTTAATCAAACTCAACAAAGTTAGGCCAACATATTAATTATTGAAATTTAGGTAATTTATGTAAATTATTTCAAGTGGGCATCATGATAATTACTTGAGGTTAGGCGGCAAATTCTATTCGGTGTTGCGGTTCTGTTTTAGCCGAATGAATATTCATTCCGTCGAATGAATGCAAGACAAGTGGAATTTATATGAGAAATCCAAAGCATTGAAATGTTACTGTTTTTACCGAATGACATACCATTCGCTCAAATGTAAAATCATTCGGTCGAATCTCAATAGTCATTCGGGCGAATGGCACGCTGTTTCACGAAATTATTTTCTTCGCTAGTCTTATTTCCGTGGGATATTTTTAGGGCTTCCTTGTCTCATGTCTGAGGGCTATAAATACATTATTTTCTGTACATAAGCCCCATGCCTATTTTGAGAGTTCACTCTCAACTTAGAACATCAATTTGTTACTTTCCTTTTCAATTTCATGCCCTAGATTAGAGTTTATGCTTTCTCTTTACATTTCAAGTTTTGTATCTTCACTTTCATTCCAATTTTATGTGAGTTTACTATTATTTATAAGTTTCTTGCTTTCAATATCTTTACTTTTATGTCATTTAATGGTTACTTACTTTTGTTTTGATTGTTGCTTCATTTATTGTTTATTTGTTCTTCAATCTTATTCCTGCTTTTCTTATTGCTTTATAGAGTAGATGGTAGTTATATTTATTGCTTTGCTCTTGTTTCTTGTTGGTTTTTCTTCTTATCCTAATGTTTTCATTCATTATTTCTCTCATGTTCTTAGTTGTAGTTAGTTAAAATATGCTAGAGTAGTTGTTTTAGGGTTTTGGGTTAGAGAAACCTTAGGGCTTTGGTCTTGTGTTTAATGTTTAGGAGGATGGTTGAGATTGATGTTGATTATTTGACTGATATTCGAGTCGAATCTTGTCCTACCACTCCTAGTGAGACATAGGGCGATTATGGGTCGTTCGGATGACTATAGGTCATGAACTTCCCCTCGATGTTTAGAGTGTCTCGATCGATCTTCGTTCGATCTCCCTCGACCTAGCTTATCTGCATTTCCAATGGACCTACCTCGGGTGGACCTAGCCTAAGCCCACTTTCTTTCATTACTTGTTTTCATCCTTAGATTAGTTCACCCACCTTTCAACCTACACACCATATATCTTTCTCACACCAAACCTTTAATCTAGCATCCCTTGTCTCCATGGTTCGACCCCCAACTTACCGCTACACTCGTTGTAGTATTAGAAAGGGTGATTATAAATGTGTTTGCATAGACTCGATTTCTAGCGTTAAACGATGCGTTAGAAATCGGTTATCAAAATGGCGCCGTTGCCGGGGACAAGGCGTTTGTTTAGACTTTACTTTTTGTGTGATTTGTGAATAGTTTTTGGTTTTGTTATTTTTGTTTTTCTTAATGGATAGTTTCATATGTCAGACCGAGCATGAACCTTTTTGGAGCTTCTTTGTTAGATATGGGCTCTTCTTCCTCCCGGGGCGTTACATCAATAGATGGCAAATGTGTCATCACCTTTATGGAGGATTGAATAGTGAAACTAAGGGGCTCGTAGATGAGTTTTACCAAGACCAAATGTGTCATATTCCTTGACCAAACCCCTGTGATTTGTTTGAACTTCTTCAAATTGTTGGCCAAGGACATCTATAGGAAAGAGTACCCCTATCTCCTTCCCCTTGAGGTTCCACCGACTTACCCCTCTAGTTATGATTGGGTTGAAGAGGGAACCGAATTGGAGAGGCCAAAGTCTAGTATGGACTTGGTCCACACTAATATTAGTGTGGACCAAGTTTTACACTCTACTTCACTCCACTAATTTCACTCCATGTCACTCCCCTTTCTACTCTTTCACTCCACACTTTTACTTTTTTTTCACCCTACTCTTATACTCTGACACTTCATCTATTCCACTCTTATACTTAAAAAAAGTAAAACCATAAAAAAATTTAAAATTTAACTAAAAGTTAGAATTAAAATTTTTAAAACTAAAATTTAAATTTAAAGTTATAAAATAAAAAATTTAAAAAATTTTAATAACTAAAAACAATTAAAAATTAAAAATAAAAAAAATTACATACATAGCAACAAATAAAATTAAAAAAAAAGTTAAAATTTTTTTTTAAACAAAATTAAAATTAGTTTATCAAGAAGTTTTTTTCCATTCACTTTGAACTTTTGAAGTATGTAATAAAGAGTGAAGAGAGTAGAAATAGAGATCTTAAAACTTGGTCCACACTATTTTAGTGTGGACCAAGTCCATACAAGAGCTTCTCATTGGAGAGAGTGTGGAGTGTTAACACTTTTCGAAGGGTTTTTGAGGAGAAACTAGAATTCCATGACCATGACCTAGACTCCCCTCACCCTATCATTAGCTCACCTCCTTCTCATGATGATCAATGTTCTTGTGTTGATGCACCACTTACCGATGAGGTTCATGACGAGGTCCCTTGCGCACCTCAATATGATGTACCCCTCACATATGTGCATGATCATCTAGCTAGTGGACCCAATGACCTTGAGGTAGACTTGCCCATTATTGAGGAGTCTCAAGTGCATACCCTAGATGTGCCTTCTGTTGAGTCTCACCTTACACCTCTTTGTCATGAGAAGCTCCCGATCGTTCATGTTCATCCTCACCTTGACCCATGTGTTGCTATGCCGATTGCTTCCCTCCCCCTCCCTCCGTTTGTTCTTCTCCTAGCTATTCATAATGTTATGGAAAGTCGGTTTTTGTTGTGTTTCTGCTTCCCTTCTTTCCTCTCTCTCTCTCTCTCTCTCTCTCTTCCACTCCCCAACCTCTGCTATTGTGGGGAGTGAGTTCGATAAACTCCTATGGAGTTTGACTCGCTGCCGCGTAGTAAGTCAGGTCTAGCTAGAGACCTTAAAGAAGTGCTTGTTGGGAGGCAACCCAACTGTACATTTTGTTTCTTTTGTTTCATTTTTGTTTTCATTCATTGCATTGCATTTTTGCTAGTCATAACTCACGTTTTGTTTGTAGTATTGTCTGTTAGAATTTGCAGATCCAAACGACCTTTAGAGTTGACCATCCACAAATTTTACTTGTGTTTGATACGACAATGTTGAGAGGGTCAATGCTAACAGTTCCGCAAGGGTGAGAAAGAGAGTGAAGACTCAATAGTGCAATTGAGCCAAACATGAAGAATATAGCTTCACCCTAGCTTGGGGGAGGCAATTGCTCTAGCTTCGCGCTTCATGCCTCCACTTCTTTCAAGGAGCGGAGAGTTATTAGACCAATTCATGTTGGTGATGGTAATGCTAGGAGTGAAAGCCCTCCTAACCTAGGTATGACCTTCTTCTCTCTTTATTTTTGGCTAGAATGTGTTTGTGTTGGGTGTCATGACAATCTTGATGACCAAGGTTTTAAATGTTCATCTTTATCTCTTCTTTTCTCCTTTGCTAGAGGCTAGTTCATGCAACTGTGAAGGAGGAAATCCTTCCTTGCAAGTTCGAGATTGAAGTCCTTCCCTTGTTTGGGCCTGATGATCCTCACACAAGCCTCAAAACCTCAGACCAACACCAAGAATCAGCTTCTTGAACAGTTCTTGTTGATCACTGTTGATATGATGGGTTTCAACCCTTGGTATTGTGTAATCTTCACAATAAAATTTCCCTATCTTATGTGTGGGGGTACTTTGTAAATTCAGAATTGTTCCACAATCTTAGTTCACAAAGTTCAAGAATGATCCTTACCCTTGAGCAAGTTTTGATCCTCAAAACTTAAGAAAACAGAATTCTGAAATTCCTCTTTGTATTGAAAAAATGATTGAATGTCAAAAGTGCCTTTTTACATATGTCATGAGGTCTTTATATAGGCCACTGGCTCTAATTCTAATAACTACTTTTCCCTCCTAATTAGAAGGCAAGTGCTATGCCACATGTTTTTTTAAAACCAAAACAGAAACACAAATATAGCCTAACAGTTCATTCCCTATTTCTGTTGACCAGGCCTCCTTCACCGTACTTATGTGGGTTCCCTGTGTATGATTAGCTCAACCCTGGGCTCTTGATGGCTTGGCCCATGTACCAAGATGCCATTTCCTCCTTGGTTTGCCTCTAGTTGTTCCCGGGCCGCTCTCAGCACATGCCCCAAGGTCTGCTGGTAGACAGAATCTCCTGTTGTCCTGTCTCCAGTGACAGTCTGGGCTTTGAGGGTCATATCTGGCTTTCTTGGACTTTCCATGCTAGTTTCTTGGTTTGCATAGTTGCCTAACCCCTTCCTGAGTGTGTCCATGCTCTTGGTTTCCTTTCTCTTGCTTTCATTAAGATTTGGTGCAAGTGAATAGGCACAATTTTCTGTCTGTTTTGAAGTCTTTGCCCCTTTTTGTATTCTGCTGCCTTGGGTTTTTTTTCTTCATGGCCGGGCTATTGCAACAAATTAAGGGGGTGTTAGCACTCCGTAATTTGCCTTTTCCAGATGTTGATGAGCCTCCTTTGCTATGCACCAAGAACAAGACTCAAACCAAGCCAAAATAAAAACAAGAACCACTTTCTTGGTTTTCTGATGGCCTGTGTACCAAACTGATTCCCTAAACTGTTGACTATGTGTTTAGGAGCCTTCAAGAGATGATTACCTTGAAGGGTGCAATATGATCTTGAGGTTGTGTGACTAACACTCTTCAAACAAACCAAACAAGTTTGAAAGAAAAACTTAACTTGTAAGTATATTGAATCAAATGAATATCAAATATGAGTTTTACAATGATCCACTCCCTTATTTATAGGCCAGGAGGAAAATAACACTAATCTCGAAAGTAAGGCTACATAGGCACTAATTAACGGTAAGTAGCACGTGACAAAGGTGTGCAAGCCTAAAAACATAAACACAGACTACAGAACACTGTGTGATTTAACTGATGACCTCGGGACCTTGGCTTCCTTGCTTGAAGGTCTTCTAGGGCTTGGATGAGGGACTTCTTGGGCTCTTTGGAAAGCTGGAAGTGTGAAGATTCCCAATATCCCTTCAGTTCCTCTTGATGTGTCTTGATCAGGGCTAGGAGGCTTGCACTAGGTAGGCTGGTCATCAACTTTGCTGGGCAGAATCTATTATTCTTCTGTCAAGCTCCCTGGTGACCAGGTGACCTTTGGCTGCTTATCTAGGGGCTCCCTTATGATGGTAAGGAGAGTCTTAGGACCTTGACGGAAGGGTCCATGTATATAGATGTCATTGCTGCCTTTGGAGCCACTGAGTAAGCCCATTTCTGCTTCATAAAGACCAAACAAGGTCTGCTGCTCAACAGGCAGGGTCTGTTTTGCGCTCTGAGTGTTTGATGCCTCTGAGTTGGCTGCTGGTTGGTTGCTGCCTGAACCAGGCCTTGAACTAAGTTGGTTATCAAGGTTACTTGGTTCAACTCCCCCTTCTTTGGAGGGAATTGTCCTCAATTCCGTAGGGGCATGGTATAATTGGAGGTCCCCTATGTTGAAAGTGTTGGAAATGCTGAAATCTGCTGGCAGGTCAATCTTGTAGGCATTGTTGCTAATCTTCTGTAGGACTTTGAAGGGACCCATAGCCCTTGCCATTAACTTTTTGGTCCTTAATTGGGGAAATCTTGCCTTTCTTAGATTGATCCAAACCATATCTCCTTCCTCAATCTGTGGTCTGCTTCTGTTGTTTTCAGCTTTCAATTTGTACCCTGCATTGGTTTTCTCTATATTCTCTTGTATTTGTTTGTGCAATTGTATCAGCTCCTTGGCTTTGTCCACAGCATCTTTGTTAGCCTTATTAACCTAAAAATTCAAACATAAAGTAGTAGGTACTAGTGGATTTTCTCCATACACACATTCAAAAGGAGAATGCTTTGTGCTATAGCTAAGACTTCTATTGTAAGCAAACTCTACTTGGCATAACTTTAGATCCCAATCCCTTAACTTTTTGTTCACTAAGGTTCTTAGAATGGAACCCAAGGTCTTGTTAGTGACCTCTGTTTGGCCATCAGTTTGTGGATGATGGGAGGTACTAAACAAAAGCTTTGTGCCAAGCAGTCTCCATAGAGTTTTCCAAAAGCAACTAAGAAACTTGCTATCCCTATCAGACACAATAGTCCTAGGTACCCCATGCAATCTTACAATCTCTGCAAAGTATAACCTAGCTATGTTTTGAGCATCATCCACTTTGTTACATGCAATAAAATGTGCCATTTTTGAAAACCTATCAGCTACAACCATTATGGAATCCTTCCCCCTTTGAGTTCTAGGTAAGGCCATGATGAAATCCATACTAAGATGCTCCCAAGGTTTAGTAGCAACAGGTAAGGGCATATACTCTCCCTTGTGAAAGGTAATCTTGGCTTTTATGCAAGCCTCACACCTAAGGATGTGCTTGCCAATAGTGCCAAGCATCTTTGGCCAATAGAAGTGTTGACCAAGCATATCCAAGGTCTTTTGAATGCCAAAATGTCCCCCTAGGCTGCCTTCATGTACTTCCCTAACCAGAAGTTGTCTCAAATTGGTTTTAGGTATGCATAGTCTATTTCCCTTGAAGAGGAAACCTTGGTGAATGCTAAATGTGTGTTGAGGTTCTTTGAGGCAGGCTGCATAAATGTCTTTAAAGTCATCATCCTCAGCATATAATTCTTTGATTAACTCAAAGCCTATGATTTTAGTGTCTAAGATGCTTAACAGACCATGCTTTCTACTAAGAGCATCAGCCACCACATTAGTCTTTCCTGACTTGTACTTTGCTGAAAAATCAAAAGTTTGCAAGAACTCAACCCATCTTGCATGTCTGGGGTTCAACTTGTGCTGGCCATGAATATTTTTAAGGGTTTCATGGTCTGTGTAAAGTATGAATGGTTGCACCTTAAGGTAATGTGCCCAATGTTCCAAAGCCCTCACAATAGCATAGAATTCTTTATCATAGGTGGAGTAGTTTAGTCTCCCTTTGCTTAGTTTTTCACTAAAATAAGCTACAGGCCTGCCTTCTTGGAGTAAAACAGCCCCAATGCCTAAACCACTAGCATCACATTCTACCTCAAAAGGCTTTGTAAAGTCAGGAAGTCTGAGCACAGGGGTTCTACACATGAGTTTTTTGATCTGATCAAAGGCCTTTTGTGCTTCTTCAGTCCATTGGAAAGTGCCTTTCTTTGTGCATTCTGTAATTGGAGCCATGATGGTGCTAAAATTATGTATGAACCTCCTATAAAAAGATGCTAGGCCATGGAAAGCTCTAATGTGTGTGATGGTAGTAGGTGTAGGCCAGGTCTTAATTGCTTCTACCTTTGCTGGATCAACCTTAATACCTTCTCTACTAATAATGAAGCCTAAGAAGAAGACTTGCTTCATCAGAAAGTTACCTTTTTCAAGTTTTCCATAGAGTCTTAGCTTCCTTAGCACATCAAATAACTGCCTCAAATGGTCTAGGTGTTCCTCAAGTTGTTTGCTATAAATAAGAATATCATCCAAGTACACTACACAGGCTCTTCCAAGAAATGGTCTAAGGACCTCATTCATCAATCTCATAAAGGTGCTAAGGGCTCCTGTTAGCCCAAATGGCATTACCATCCACTCATAAAGGCCATACTTTGTTTTGAAGGCTGTTTTCCACTCATCTCCTTCTTTCATCCTGATCTGATGGTAGCCAGTTCTTAGATCAACCTTGCTAAACCATTGTGCACCTGATATATCATCAAACATGTCATCTATTCTTGGTATTGGGAACTTATACTTCACTGTGATGTTGTTGACACTTCTACTGTCAACTTACATCCTCCATGTGCCATCCTTTTTAGGGACTAAAATGGTGGGAACAGCACATGGGTTAAGACTCTCCCTAACATAGCCTCTCTGCATTAACTCCTCTATTTGCCTCTGTAAATCTTTGGTTTCCACAGGGTTAGCTCTATAAGCTGGTCTGTTTGGTAAGGCTGCCCCAGGGATTAAGTCCATTTGATGCTCTATTCCCCTAATAGGCGGAAAACCAGGTGGGAGATCATTTGGAAACACATCAACATACTCAATCAGTAAAGGCTTGACCTCCTTAGGTATTTCTGGGGGTAGGTCCACTTCCTTAGTAAACAGCAAATAGATTTCCTCATGATTCTTAATCTCCCTCTCACAATTCTTCCTACTCATAAGCTGTAAGTTCTGAGGCTGGGATGGTTCAAGGGGTGAAGGTGAACTGCTAGGTGGAGGTATGGTTTTGTGTGGGGGTAAGGGAACAAGATCCTTTAATTTTCCCTCATGCCTCACAGTGCAGGTGTTGGTAAACCCATCATGTGTAGTCTTCCTATCATATTGCCAAGGCCTACCAAGGAGTATGTGGCATGCACTCATGTCCAGGACATCACACATAACCTTATCCCTATATGATCCTATGACAAAGCTCACTAAACATTGCTTACTAACAGATCCACTAGCCTTGTCATCAAGCCATTTAAGTTTGTAAGGATGGGGGTGTGGTCTGGTCTTTAGCTTAAGCTCATTCACAATCCCTAGACTAACACAATTAGACTCACTTCCTCCATCAATGATCAAAGTGCATGTTCTATCCTTGACTCTACACCTAGTTTGAAAAATATTTTCCCTTTGGTCAGAACATTTAGTATGGGTAGTGGAGTGAAAGTTCCTTCTGACTACTAGGTTGTAGTGTTCATCCTCAGGTAATACCCTTTCCCTTTCTTCTTCAGACTCCATCTACTCTTCACTTTCCTCATACCTCTATAATCTTCCTGAATCTGTAACTCTATAACTACCCTCTTGTTGGTTGCTGCTTGAACCAGGCCTTGAACCAAGTTGGTTATCAAGGCTAGTTGGTTCAGCTATTGATCTCTGATCTTGGGTCTATCAGTGAGCCTTTGAATGCCAAGAGAGTTGGCTTGTGCATCTTCTCATGATTTGATTCCAATAGAAAGGTCAGATAGTTCAGCTGAGCTATTGTGTTGTCCTCCTTTTGGTCTGTGCTGCTGGACTCATATTTGGAGTTGCTGGGCTCATGTTCTGTGCTACTTGGAACATTTGTTTCAACTCCTCCCTCTTGGGGAAAAATTGCCCTCAATTCTTGTTCTTACTCATACAAGGTAAGGTCCCCCAATGTTGAATGTATGGGATATGTTGTATTCCTCAGGCAACTGTACTTTAAAAGCATTAGTTCCAAATTTTTTTGTTACTAGAAAGGGTCCAATGGCCCTTGGCATTAGTTTGTGTTTCCTTAGCTATGGAAACCTTTCTTTTCTGACATGTACCCAGACCCAATCTCCTTCTTAGATGGTTTCTTTCTGTCTGAGGTGCTTGTCAACTTTTTGCTTGTACTTCCTGTTAGCTTGCTCAATATTGTCATGGATCTGCCTATGTAGTTCTTCCATTTCTTGCACCAGCTCACCTGCTTCTCCTTGCTTCCTGTTTGCACAAGGCACATTAATTAGTGATATAGGCAGTAATGGGTTATGTCCATATACACACTCAAATGGTGAGTGCTTGGAGGCATGACCAGGTGATGCAAATCCAAGGTTGACTAGTGTTATTGGATATGCAATGGAACTGTTAGGTGTCTCAGTCCTTCACTCTTCCTTGATCAGTCCTCAAAAAAGAAGATAGTAGGGCCCTTATTGATCACTCTAACAACCAAGATTGGCCTGGAACCCTGGTGACTGTGCCTGCTTGGTGTGCTTGTGCAGGCTTCCTTACTCTCAGCCTAAATCAACCAATAGATGTGTCTGAATCTTTGTCTACCTAAGATGTTAATTTTGGCCTAGAATGGTCCTTCTAAACCTTGCAAGAACTCTCACCCTATGTGAATAGGTGAGACAGATGACAGGAATTCCAAGAATTGGATTCTTGAAATTCTGATGATACTGGTGGTCAGATGGGCTTTGGCTTCACTCACCAAATCTCACCCTTCCCTCAATTGAATCAAGGTTCACTCCCTTGTTTCCCTTGAGTGGCTTGTTGAAACAGCCCAAACCGGCGTAAACAATATTATAATTATAATACTGTCTACAAAGCACAGCGGAAGACTTATAAAAGTCTGGGCTGAATCCGACCTGTGGCTCGATAGCCACAACAAACTAATATCAGAGTATTTAAAACTTTTTACATTAAATAAGTAAATACTATTTACAAAACGTTATAAAATAATTACAATTTAATTTACAAATATCTAATTTACATTATCATTTTCAAAAGAAGTCCTCGCCTCGCACTTAACTCATAACACAAGCAAGCATCATCTCTACAGTAGAGCTAACCTGATAATGGATCTATCCCCCGTAAGGGATAGGCCCCATCAAAGACTGTCAACAATTGAATTGTTGAGTAATCCAACAAACTATTACATTTATATACAAGTCATTAACAAACAACTCCAATATTTAATATTTTGCTCATTTAGAAACTCTTTATAAAACATTAATTTATCAAACCAAAACTCTTTTAAAAGGATCGTTTGGTTTCAACATAAATACGGCTAATGAACCTTTAGTTCAAAGCGAATAAAAACACGGCTATAACTTTACAAGTTAATAGCGAAATCCAAATACGGCTATTACTTTACAAGTAAATAGCGAACGTCAAAATACGGCAAATGAAACATATAAATTCATTTGCAAAACAAACAAAACTTTATATACCAAACGTATTTATTAAAAACTCATATTAAAACAATAATATAACAACAATTTAAAACATGGGAATATATGGACCGTCAGGAAGTAGGCTTGATCTAAATCCTGAGAATACGGGCGATCGTCATCACCGAAATACGGTTCTTGCAAGAACGAAACGGGATCGGGGGCTCGAGTCCGATCCGAATAACCATTACCTATTATCAAGCTATAGGATTTCATAATAATCCGGATATAAATATCCGTTGCCAATTCCCAAAAACGAACATGTTTCAATGTCGAACATTTCAATATAAAACGAATCAATAAATCACTTGATTTTCTTTAAAATCAATAATCATAACTCATTTTCATATTACAATATTTTAAAACTCATATTAATAAAGCTATGAACATATACAAAACCTAATTTTGATCAAGGATTAAAAGCAAGGTCAAACAGAGTCAAATTCCAATGTTTCGAACACCAAAAATTGTACAATTTTGCTCAAATATAAATAGCAGTAATACCAAATATTATAAAACATAACATGACATTTGAAATAGTTAAATTAAATTTAGGAAAAATTACCCAGAATAATACGACCTTTCATTCATTTTACACTAATAATACGACCTTTCAATTAACCACGAATAATACGACATTTGACATATTTTTTCCAGTGGTATACTTTACCTGTTTGTAACCTATTGAACCAGTCATAATATTACCGTTACTGCCTTCTCCCTTATTTTGCTGCTTCGATCTTCTTCCTCACCCATTCACCTCCATTGTTAGCTTCCTCACTTCCTCCATTGTTATGTTTAAGTTTTTTTTAATTACTTCCTCTAATCATCCCCTTCTCTTAATATGTTTTCCCCTTCATCATCATCATCTCAATCTAGAACATCAATTGCAAATGGAATTCCTTTATGTAGTCATGGTGTTCATGCTAAATTACAAGTTGTAAAAAAAGGAGTAAGAGTTGGTGAGAGATTTTATGGATGTGCATTTTGGCCTGTAAGTATATATTAGTGAATAACTTTAATTTATTTTATGTTAATTTTTAATTTCTTTATTAATTAGGGTTCATGATTTTATTTAATTTGTAGGCACAAGATTGTAAATTTTTTAAGTGGGAGAAAGATGTAGAGTATTCAAGTGGAATTTGTTCTTGTTTGGAAGAAGAGAAGGCTATGTTGATTGAGAAAATAAAGAAATTGAAGGCCAAGAAAGCAAAGTTGAAAAAAAGTGAAGCAATGTTGAAGTTAAAGGTTGTTAAACATGTAAATGCACAAAAAGCATTAAGTTTTGTGCTTGTTGCATCATGGGTTTTATTTGGATTGTTCTTATTTATGTTAAGCTAAGTATAAGAAATAGCCGAAATGTAATAGCCGAAATGTATTAGCGGAAATGTAATGGAAAAGTTTTTGCTTGTTGCATGATGTTATGGAACTTCAATGTAATAGACGAAATGTAATGGATAAGTTTTACGAAGTTGTCTTCATATCATTAAAAGTAGCTACAAGTTCAAGCATTTCTTACAAAAGTACTAAATTTAGTTCCTAAATACAAAAGTTCTAAATTTACTTCCAAATTACAAAAGTACTAAACTCACTTCCAAATTACACATTCAAAAGTACTAAACTTAGTTCCAAAACACAAAAGTACTCATAATTCTTGACAAAAACTTTACAAAAGATCTACAAAACAATTGAGGTCCATAATTTACTTCCTCCATCTCATTAATTGCTTCTACAAAATCAGCAAGGTTGTAGGCTTTGGCACATCTCCAAAACAATAATTTCATCTCTTCTACTTTGAACGACTTGTTCCAATTTGCGTATATGTGCCTAGCACAATGCCTATGCTCTGCTTTTGGAAGCTCCTGTTGGACTGCCCTCAAAATGCTCTGTACATAATATAAGCAGCTTTGAATGACTTATTCCAGCACATAAACACAACAGCATATAAACCAGCAAGTATACCATGTATTAACATATATGCAACATATATATCAGTATATAAACCAGCAACATAATCATGTTCAGCATATAAATCAGTACATAAACATAATTCCAACATAATCAGTAGCATCAGTTTATTCCAGCAGCACCATATAATTCCAGCAGCACCAGCAGCACAAAACATATCAGCTACATATCAACTATATATCAGCTACTTATCAACTATATATCAGCTAAATATCAACTACATATCAGCTACATATCAACTATATATCAGCTACATATCAACTATATATCAACTATATATCAGCTAAATATCAACTATATATCAGCTAAATATCAACTACATATCAGCTACATATCAACTATATATCAGCTACATATCAGCTACATATCAACTATATATCAGCTACATATCAGCTAAATATCAACTACATATCAGCAACATATCAACTATATATCAGCTACATATCAACTATATATCAACTATATATCAGCTAAATATCAACTATATATCAGCTAAATATCAACTACATATCAGCTACATATCAACTATATATCAGCTACATATCAGCTTGCAGCAGCTATATAAACACAGCATAATTCAGCATATATGCACCAGCATACAAATCAGTATGTTCCAGCACATAATCAACACATAATACATCATAATCAACACATAATTCAGCAAATCAGTATGTTCCAGCACATATTCAGCAGAATTTTTCAGCATAATCAGCACATAATTAAGCAAATCAATATGTTCCAGCACATAATTAGCAGAACTCAGCATACATATTCATATTAGCATAAAAACAAGCAAAAAAACACTAAATTACAAAGAATTTCGACTAAAAAACAAGTATTAATCAAAAATGGAAAATGTTAGTTTTCGAAATTAATAACCCTAATTTTTGGGTGTTTGCAAAATTAGAGGATAAATTATGCAATTGAGAACAATAAACTAACCATTATAGACAAGTGAAGTGGCTTCTTGGATCAGTAGCAGCAGAGGATGAATCGTGCTTCAATTCGTGGGTCTTTTTGCTGGTTTGAGCTTTGAGGTATTATGTGAGAGAAGAAGATGACTTATCTTCTGGTTTTGAGAGGAATGACAGGGAGGGAGAGGATGAGTTAATTGAGGTACTAACTAAAATTTAGTTAAAAGACATATTCTTACCGGTTGTGGGTAAAAAAATATACCAGTGGAAAAAGTATATCAAAGGTCGTATTATTGGTGGTTAATTGAAAGTTCGTATTATTCGTGGAAAATAGGTGAAAGGTCGTATTATTCTGGGTAATTTTTCCTTAAATTTAAAAGATAATAGTGTTTGTAGGATTACCTTTCTACGCCATGAATAGCAATCAATAATTAGAATACCAAGTAATTCATCATCAACCTTCAACATGTAAAAGGTTGAGTAACTATCATTGGAGTTTAACCAATTTTACACAAATGTTAAAATCCCAATATCCAACTTAGATCATATCCAATTGACATCAGCTAATCAAAACTCAAATGATACTTAAGTTCCCAAATTTATACTTGAACAAAACACCCTTATTAATCAAATAAGAACTATAATTCAACAATAGCAATCAATAAAGAAAGAATAATAACCATAAGTTGATCTTAAATACCCAACAAATAACCTTAAACATTAAAACAAAAGAATACTCAATTTGTGTCATAGCATTCAATCCTACTCTAAGAATCTCGTATTAGCATCGTAACAGGACACCTGTTAGTATTTTGGTCATAACTTCCTCATACAAACTCGTAAAGAGACGATTCAAGTGGCTACGCGACCCTGACTCGAAGATCTACAATTCTTATGAAGAAACTAAAACCCATAAACAATCAATACTGCCACAAAAATGCCAAAACAGAAGCTCTACAAACTCATATTGGGGTGATTCAAGTACCCACACGACCGTGACTTGAAGCTCTACAGATCTCCTTAAGATACCAGAACCCCAAAACGACTCTAACTGTCTCAAAAACAGCAAAACAGGTTCGAACAGAAGAAAACAGAAACCTCTTTGTCGATTATCAAGACAACCTACTAGTATTTTGGACATAACTCCTTCATATGAACTCACTTTGGGGCAATTCAAGTGCCCACGCGACCGCGACTCAAAACTCTACAACTCTAATGAAGACACCAAAAGCTAAAAACAAACACAGCAACACAGAAATCACGAAACAGTAGGACCCTTGTTTTATCGGGAATTTCATATTACATAATTGACACTATAAAATTAAACCTAAATAACCATTACTAATCATCGTCAACAACAACCCAATTACTAATGGAACTCATATACCCTAATATAAATTCTAATTGATGCTTAAATTTGAATTAAAGCCCTAAATTAAACCATAAACACTAAGCTACTACCAAAATTCAACAATCATTGTTTATACTTAAGAACATAAAGCTGCTTTAAATCATCAATTTATACTTAAATAAATAATTTTTGGGTTACCTCAATCACCATTGAAGGGCCATCCAACCTCCAATCTTGAACATTAATAGAAGTCCTAAAATCCCCAATTTGAATCAACAAGAACCCTAACTTTTGATTTCTTGAATGATGAATCCCAAATTATAATTGAATCAAAACCTTTACCTAAACTTCCAAAAATAACTCAAAGATAATCCTTCAATAATGACAATAAATAGAAGTAAATAGAATTCCCATAATTGTAAGAGGAATTCAAAAATGTGGATGAATAACAGATTGATTTTCAAAATATAACCTTAATTTATCATGGATTTCGAAAGGGATTTCACAGGTAATGAAGGTTATGAATGATTGAGTATTTTTGTGTAATGGTACAGGATTTTTAATCCTGAAATATGAGATGATGGTGATGATGAGTCAAGAGTTTGATGACTCTTAACTCAATTAAGAAGGCACGTAAGGGGTTGTGTGTCATTTTGACACATAATGATCTTTTATATGTTTTTCTTTTATCTAATTTTGATCATACAACTTATTTAGTTTCTAAATTTAATACGACTGATACCCAAAGGTAATAAAATAATTTACTCAGTCCAAATAAAATAATTTACTTAGAAATTAATACCCAAAAATTAACTTAATTAATTACTATTAATTAAGTCGTTAAAATAGGGTCTGTGTCACTTGTACCCTTGAATTGCTTCACTCACAATCCCAAGACCCAAAGGAGATGCTTCACTCACACCTCAAAGAAGATATGCACTAATCTTCAAAATGACAACTTGTCTGAAAATGAATTCTGAATTTTATTGATGATTGAAAACTGAGATTTACAACATAAGGTATGCCTTTATATAGGCTTCTAATATGTACAATGATCATAATATGCTATTTTGGCTAAGTGGCTCACGTGCCATCCATGTGCAATGAAATAAAACCCAACAATCCAAATAAAAGACTAAGTTTAATTCCTGCAGCTCAATCTGCTTGGCAGCCTACCTTCCTGCTCAATCAGGAGGTTCCTTGAGCCCTGACATGGAGGTCCATGTGTCAAGATTCCATATTTACCCTCCTCTTGCTCCAGTTGTCTCAGGTCTGGTTGTAAGGCTCTTCACAAGGTCAGTTGTTTGCTGTTTTCCTTGGTTGTCCTGTCTCTAGTACCTTGGCTGTCTGTTTGGGTCCTAGCTGCTAGCTCTAGGTGTTCCATGCACTTTTCTTGATTGTTATATGAAAATTGACCTCAATTTGTTATCTCCCAAGTAAGGAGTAAGGTCTCCTATGTTAAATGTGGATGATATGCTATATTCTTCTGGTAGATCCACTTTAAAAGCATTTTCTCCATACTGCTCAGTGATTTGAAAGGGGCCTATGGCCCTAGGCATGAGTTTATTCTTTCTGAGCTGAGGGAATCTCTCCTTCCTGAGGTGCACCCAAGCAATATCACCAACCTGCAACTGCTTTGCTCCCTTCAGTCCCTTGTTATCTCTTTTTTGGTACCTTTGGTTGGCTAGCACAATGTTATCATGCACTTGCTTATGTATTTTCAACAGATTCTCAGCATGAGCCTTAGCATCCGGATGGTACCTGTCATTAACAGGAAGATCAATAAGTGTAAATGGTAGTAAAGGATTCACCCTATACACACACTCAAAAGGTGAGTGTTTAGTGCTGCAACTAGGGCTCCTGTTATATGCAAACTCTGCATGGCAGAGCTTCATATCCCAGTCTTTCAAGTTATGACTGATTAGTGACCTTACTAAAGACCCTAGGGTTTTGTTGGTCACCTCAGTCTGCCCATCAGTCTGGGGGTGATGAGAGGTACTAAAACACAGTTTTGTTCCAAATAACTTCCACAAGGTAGTCCAAAAAGTACTCAAAAATTTACTGTCCCTGTCTGATACTACGGTTTTTGGAACACCATGTAGCCTTACTATTTCAGCAAAGAATAGTTTAGCCACACTTTGAGCATCTTCTATGTTAGTGCAAGCCACAAAGTGAGCCATCTTAGAAAATCTGTCAACCACAACCATAATAACATCTTTACCCCTCTGTGTCCTAGGTAAGGCTACTATAAAGTCCATACTCAAGTGCTCCTAAGGTCTTTCTGCTACAGGTAAAGGTTTGTACTCTCCTCTATGGAATACTAACTTTGCCTTTATGCATGTCTCACACCTAAGTACATATTTCCCTACTGTGCCTAACATATTTGGCCAAAAGAAGTTCTGAGCTAAAATGTCCAATGTCTTTTGTATACCAAAGTGCCCTGCTAGTCCTCCCTCATGGGCTTCCCTAACTAGTAACATTCTCAAAGGTAGCCTAGGTATGCATAACCTCCCTTTGTTAAACAGAAACCCTTGCTGGAAATAGTAGGTACCATTAGGTCATTTTAAACATTCATGGTAGATTTCCTTAAAGTCTTCATCTGTTGGATAGTAGTCCTTGATCATTTCAAACCCTAGGATTTTTGACTCTAATAGGGCTAAGAGATGTTGCTTCCTGCTCAATGCATCAGCAACTACATTGGTTTTCCTGCCACAAAATGAAATGTTTGTAAGAACTCCACCCACCTAGCATGCTTAGGGGTTAACCTTTTCTAACCATGTATGTACTTGAGGGCTTCATGGTCAGTATGCAAGACAAAGGGTTGTGCTCTAAGTTAGTGTGACCAATGCTCAAGTGCCCTTAAAACTCTTTGTCATAGGTAGAGTAATTGAGCCTGCTTTGATTGAGCTTTTCACTAAAATAGGCTATGGGTCTTCCCTCATGCATCAATACATCCCCTATGCCAGTCCCACTTGCATCACACTCCACTTCAAAGGGGTGATCAAAATCAGGAAGTTTAAGAACAGGAGCTTGGCACATGGCTGTCTTAATCTGTTCAAAGGCCTTCTGTGCCTCTGGTGTCCACATGAAGTTTCCTTTTTTTGTGCATTCAGTGATAGGGCTCATCACAGTACTAAAATTCCTTATGAATCTTCTATAGAAAGAAGCAAGGCCTTGGAATGACCTGACATGAGTGATGGTAGTTGGTGTTGGCCAATTCCTAATGGCTTCTACCTTCCCTAGATCAGGCTGATCCCATCCTTCCCTACTATAAGTCCTAAGAAGTTTACCTCAGTCATCAAAAATTGACACTTCTCAAGCTTAGCATATAACTTTTGTTCCCACAATCTCATCAGCAATTGCCTAAGGTGTCCTAGGTGTTGTGCTAAGTCAATGCTATACACTAATATGTCATCTAGGTATACAACTACAAACTTTCCTAGGAAGGGTCTTAAAACTTCAGTCATAAGCCTCATAAATGTGCTTGGTGCTCCTGTTAAGCCAAAAGGCATGACCATTCATTCATAAAGCCCATATTTAGTTTTGAAAGCAGTCTTCCACTCATCCCCTGCCCTCATCCTGATTTGATGGTAGCCACTCCTCAAATCTAGTTTGCTAAACCACTATGCACCATGTAATTCATCCATAATATCATCTATTCTTGGAATTGGAAACCTATATTTAATAGTGATGTTGTTTATGCTTCTACTATCCACACACATCCTCCATGAACCATCTTGCTTTGGCACAAGGAGGGTGGGAACAGTACATGGACTCAGGCTTTCTCTCACCAATCCCTTGTCTAATAGTTCCTTAACTTGTTTCTGTAGCTCCTCAGCTTCCTTAGGGTTGGTTCTATAGGCTGGTTTGTTGGGTAGCACAGCTCCTGGTATGAGATCTATCTGGTGCTCAATGCCCCTCACAGGTGGTAGTCCTAAGGGTAGCTCATCAAGAAAAACATCCTCAAATTCCTTAATAAGGGGTCTGATCTCCTGGGGTAACTCATCATGCTTCTGATCTGACTCGTTGGTAAACAGAATCCAGCACTGACCTACTTGCCTTATCTCCCTCACACACTCCTTTTTGTTCAATAAGTGTACTGGTTGCTTAGCCTTGGGGGTGGGATAACCTTATGAGGTGGCAAAGGTATAAGGTCCTTCAGCTTTCCCTCATGTCTCAAGGTATAAATGTTGGTATATCCATCATGTTTGACCCTTTTGTCATACTGCCAAGGCCTACCTAGCAAGATATGACATGCACTCATGTCCAACACATCACACATAATTTGGTCCTGGTATGATCCTATGGTTATACCTACCATACATTGTTTGTTAACTACACCACTAGCCTTATTATCTAACCATTTTAGTTTATAGGGGTGGGGATGGGTCTGAGTCTTCAATTTCAACTCCTACACTAAGTCCTGACTCACACAGTTGGTTTCACTACCCCCATCAATGATCATGTCACACAGCCTACCTTGCACCCTACACTTGGTTTGAAATATATTTTCCCTTTGGTCAGATTTGATGCCTTTGGGTGTGGAGTGGAAACTTCTCCTAATTACTAGGGTCCTGTGTTCTCCTTCCTCAGGGTAAAGTGACTCTCTTTCTGAGTCTGAGTCAGTCACATAGGTTGTGACTTCTCCTGTGTCCTTAATGATATAGGTCCCATCAGGGTCCTCTTCTGTGGTCACAGTGCCCCTTTCCTCTTCTTTTCCATTGATGCTCACTAGTATGTTTTTAGGTTTGTCTTTGCTTCTGATTTCTTCCCACTCAGTCAAAGTAAAAGCCCTATTGTTTGGACAGTTAGCCTTGAAGTGACCATGCCCATGGCACTTAAAATAGACAACATCTTTCATGGGGGTGACACCTTTACCCTTCATTTCCACACTATTACTGGTCTTTGAAGATGAGGAAGCATTCACATTCCTCTTATTATTGGTTTGTTGGGTCCTACTCATGTTCTGTCCCCCATAAGGTGTTACTCTTTTTTTGGCATATTGCTCTAAGAGTAGAGCTTGTTCTCCTGCTAAAGCTACTGTAAGATTAGGTGTTAGGGCTAGCTTAACCCTCAAGTCTTCCCTTAGACCCCCTAGAAATTTTCCTACCCTCATGTCCTCAGTATCCCTAATATCACATAGGACTGACAACCTTTCCCACTCCTGGATGTATTGAGCTACTGTCTTGTTACCATGTGCCAAGGTGCTCCATTGCATGGAAAACTGCTGTGTGTAATTGCTGGGGACATACTTTCTCCTAAGTTTCTTTTTCAGCTTGGTCCAAGAGTCTAACTTAGTCTTACCCTCCCTTAGCCTTTGTCTCTGAACCCCCTCTAACCATGTTGCAGCCCACTTGGTTAGTTTAACCTTAGCCATCTTGAATTGTTAATCTTCTGGGGTCTCTTTATACTCAAAGTAATTTTCCAGACTAGTTTCCCAATCAAGATATTCTTCAGGATTTAGGGACTGCCCTGTGAACTCAGATAATTCTACCCTAAGGCTTCTGTCTTCTTGGTTTCTAATGACCTGGTTCCTGTCCTGGTTGGGTCCCCCAAACTCAGCAAACCCCTATTCATGGTGGCTATTATCTCCTCTATAAGGGCTCTCCTTTCCTCAGGGTCCATGGTTAAACAGAGAACAATCACACACACAGGTTTACAACAGTTGCAAGAAAACAAAACAAGAGACAGGATCTTTCTGAGGAACAATGTATGGATGCAATCAAAGTGATATGCAATGTTACAGGCAATGTGCAGACAAAAATATCACCAAACAAATGTAACTCAACGTTTCTTGATTAATGAGATATGTTCCAAAGGGTTAAATTTCCCTCTGAATACAACAAAACTCAGAATCTTGAATTTTCAAGATCCTATTCTGGTAAGGGACACAAACGTGTGCACCAAAATTTTGTTACTGCAGAAAAAATCAAAAATTTTTGCAGGATAACCAAGTTTAGACGCAAACCTTGAATGTCTCCAAAGGACTCGACCAAAAATTGCTTTTAACAAATATGGTAACAGGAAGTTCTTACCAGACAGTGTAGAAAACAAAAACTGATTGTACCAGGCTTTCCTTGATGTTCTGCTCTTGTGTAACCTTGCTCTGATACCAAATTGGACTGATATTGGTGTTGAAAACTCCAATACAGCACAGCCTTGCATAACAAACCTTAGTCTTCACAAACAGCAACACAGAAATCCCCAAATAACCCTCAAACAGATTCTGGCACAGAACAATGTGCTGGCCAAATCTTGGACTGGATGACCAAGTTCTTGAAGGAACTTATGCACTCACCCCACCTATACACACCCAACACTACTTTGGAATGTGCCAAGGTTGTAATCTTGACTACTCAAGATTATCTTGAATGATCAAACACACTCAAGCAAGCAAGACAAATGAAAACTCAAATGTTGAAATTATTATTGAAATCTGAAAAGTGAGTTATGTTTATTACAAGGTGCTATATACGGCTATATGAATAATGAAATACAAGAACTAAGAGCCTATATGTGATCATGTGACAAACATGTGCCTACTTAAAAATACAAAAAGAACTAAAGGCCTAAAAATAGAACAATAGGCCAGAACTGTTTTTCTGTCAAACAGGTCACCTTCAGTTGGACTTCCAGGGCTCTTGGCCTATATTTAGGGCAGTTCTTCCCCCATTATGGCTTGGTCCATGCACAAAGATTCCATATTTTCCCCTGTCTTCCAATAGTGACTCCAGGTCTGGGCTCCAGGTGTGCACCAAGGTGGGCTGGTTCACAGATTCTGAAAAAGTGTCCTGCACCCTGACTTTTTTGGGCTCTGGGCTAATATCTGCTTCCTTGTGCCTTTCCTTGCACTTGGCTTGGCTTGGTAGTGAAGATAAGACTTGTAGTGATGTGTCCATGCCCTCACACTAGGCTAAATGTTCACCATTTGGGTTTGGTGCAAGTGTTTTCCTCAAACAGTGCATTTTTGTAAGATCTGTAGTGGGTGCTTCTGTGCTATCTGTGTTTGAGCCACCTGAACCTACTATTGTTGGTTCAACAGGAAACCCTGTTGGATACAGAACATGCCTTGGGGTTTTGTGCAAAGTCAGGGCAATCCTTATATTGCTCCTTGATGATTTCAAACCCCAAAATTCTAGCCCCAAGTATACCTAGTAAGCTGTACTTCCTACTCATGGCATCTGCAATGATGTTTGTTTTGCCTGTCTTATACTTAGCTACAAAATCAAATGTTTGCATAAATTCCACTCATCTTGCATGTTTGCCAGCTAGTTTCTGTTGACCATTAATGTGTTTTAAAGACTCATTGTCTGTGTGCAGCACAAAAGGTTGGATTCTCAGATAATGTGACCAATGCTCTAGGGCTCTAATGACTGCATCGAATTCCTTAACATAGGTAGAGTAGTTTAGTCTACTCTTGTTCAACATTTCACTAAAGAAAGCACCAGGTGTTCCTTCCTGCACTAGCACTGCCCCAATGCCAGTCCCACAAGCATCACAATCTACCTCAAAGGGCTTAGTGAAGTTAGGTAACTTTAACACAGGGGCCTTACACATTAGGTCTTTAAGGTTTACAAAGGCTTGTTGTGCCTTAGGTGTCCACTCAAATTTCCCCTTCTTAGTGCATTCTGTGACAGGGGCCATTATGGAACTAAAATTCCTTATAAATCTCCTATAAAAAGAGGATAAACCATGGAAGGATCTAACTTGGGTTATAGTGGAGGGTATATGACAGTCCTTAATGGCTTGGACCTTGGTAGGGTCTACTTTGACTCCTGTTCTCCCAATGATATACCCTAAGAAGCTTACTTCTGGTAATAGGAAACTACATTTCTCAAGTTTTCCATACAGTTTCTGCTGTCTGAGCACATCAAATAGTTGCTGTAAGTGATTCATGTGTTCTTTCAATTCCTGGCTGTAAATCAAAATATCATCCGAGTATACCACTACAAACTTGCCTAAGAAAGGTCTTAGCACCTCATTCATCAACCTTATAAAGGTTCTTGGGGCTCCTGTTAGGCCAAAGGGCATAACTAACCACTCATATAGCCCATACTTGGTTTCAAACGCTGTTTTCCACTCATCCCCCTCCCTAATTCTAATTTGATGATATCCACTTCTCAAATCAATTTTGCTAAACCATTGAGCTCCTGCTAACTCATCTAGTAAGTCATCTATCCTAGGAATGGGAAACCTGTACTTGATGGTGATGTTATTGACACTCCTGCTATCAATGCACATCCTCCAAGTTCCATCCTCTTTTGGCACCAATAAGGTAGGAACAACACAGGGGCTAAAACTCTCTCTAACATAACCCCTCTACATTAACTCCTCCACCTGTCTATAGTTCTTGGGCTTCCATGGGATTGGTTCTTTATGCTGGCCTATGAGGTAGAGTAGCTCTAGGTATTAGGTCAATTTGGTGTTCAATACCTCTAAGAGGTGGTAGTCCTAGGGGTAAGTCATTGGGGAACACATCCATGTACTGTAATAGTAATGGTTCTAGCGCTTTAGGTATGGGGGTGGGTGTGTTTATTTCCTTAGTGAATAAACAGTAGCCTGTCTGTTGTGCCTTAAGGTCCCTATCCAACTCCATTATGTTAATTAGGTGCACTGGTGCTTTACTAGGTTTAGGTGGTAGGGTCTTGTGGGGGTAAAGGAATCAATTCCTTCTTCCTTCCCTCATGCCTTAAGGTATAAGTATTGGTATAGCCATCATGAGTAGTCTTTTTGTCATACTGTCAGGGCCTGCCCAGGAGTAAATGACATGCACTCATACTTAAAACATCACACATAACCTCATCTGTATAGGTGCCTATGCTAAAGTTAATCAAACACTGATTGTTCACTGACTCACTTGATCTACTGTCTAACCACTTCATTTTATAAGGGTGTGGGTGGGGTTTAGTTTTAAGCTGTAGTTCACTGACTAAGTCTTAACTCACACAGTTAGACTCACTCCCTCCATCAATTATTAGGTCACATAATTTCTCCATAACCTGATGTGCTCGATTTAGAGCACATTTATAGCCCTAGTTTGGTGTCTTATCTTGGTGTTTTTACATTTGTTTTATGCTCTATACACTCGATTTTACCTTGTTCTCGTCTCCATGGTTTTTTGAGATCATTTTAGGTGTTTTCGGGAGATTTCGAGGTGATTCGGGTTGAGTTCGAGGATTAGACATCAAGGTCAAAGAAAAGGCAAAGATCGGAGATCGTTTGAGGAGTGTTTGAAGCTTCAATGTGGCCAAAAAGGCCACATTCGGTCGAACCACTATGACATTCGGTCGAATGGACCATGCTGCAGCCCAAGAACAAATTCAACCTCTCTGTTTATGCTGAATCCAGCAGCTTCGGGTGAATGGTTGCCAGCTTCGGGCGAATGGTTGCCAGCTTCGGTCGAATCTTCAAAATGCCCAGCCCAAGTCATTTTTCATATGTTTCTGGAATACCCGAATTCGACCTCCATTCGGTCGAATGGGGCTAGCTTCGGGCGAAGGCAGCTGCAGCTTCGGGCGAATGGAGCTTTATTTCAGCGCTACGTTTTCTTCGCGAGTTAAAACCACGTGGATTCTTTTAGGGCTTTTGTTCCCACTTCTTGTAGCCTATATAAAGGCACTCTTATGAACTAAAACCCTATGCTTTGACAGAGAGAAACTCTCCCTTCTATTAAACATCACTTTAAAGCTTTCTTTCAATTTCTTTGCCCTAGAATTAGATTTTTATGCTTTCATTTACATTCAAGTTTTGTAATTTCAATTCCATTTCATTCAAGCACTTTGGTTTATGTAAGTTTACCTTTCTATCTTTCTTTATTGCTTTCATTTACTTGTTTATCTTTCATTCATGTCATTTAATGCTTTCTTCTTTCATGTTTCATTTATTGCTTTGAATCTTGCTCCTTTGCTTTCATTTATTGCTCTTACTTTGGTTATTGCTTTCTAGAGTAGTTGATAGTTAGTTTTCTTGCTTTGTCTTTCATTATTGTTGATTTCCTTCTAGCCCTAATGCTTTCAATCATGTTTCCTTGCTTGTTCTTAGTTGTGGTTAGTTTAAACATGCTAGAGTAGACTTCTTAGGGGTTTTGGTTTGGTGAAACCCTAGGTTTGGTGAATGTTGTTCATATGCTAGATTAGGGTTGAGGTTGTTGTGGTTTGATTGATTGACATTCGATACATATCTTGTCCTGCCACTCCCTTGTGAGACATAGGGCGATTATGGGTCGTTCGCATTGACTATAGGTCATCAACTTCCCCATGTCATCTAGAGTGTCTCGATTGAGCGACACTCGATCTCCCTTGACTTAGCTTTGTATGAGAGCATAGTATCGACCTAGGGTGAAATCTCACCAACCCCGTTTGTTTCTTATTGTTATTCTCAGTCTTGTTTATTTGCTTTCCCTAGTTTAGTCTAAAACACCCACCTACATACACACACTCTTTCCATCTACACCTAGCACATCATCTTTCTTGCCCTTGTTCTCTGTGGTTCGATCGCCGACTTACTTCTATGCTTATTATAGTAGTATTTAGGGTGTTATAAATGTGTTTGCATAGCTTAGGTTCTTAGCGTATAACGACGCGTTAAAAACCGGTTATCAAAATGGCATAAATGGAATCTCTGTACATGGGCCTTACTGTCAGGGCTCAAGAGTCCTCCTAGTTTACACAGGAAGTGTCCTGAAAACAGAGCTGAAGGTCAGCCAGTCAACAGCTGTTTCTGATCATATTAAAAAAAAGGCTGTAATTGGGTTTTAAGTGGCATGTGACCAGCACATGCCATTATGACCGTTATATGAGTTAGTCCATTAGATGGCATATGCTTTGTATTGAAGGCCTATATATATGGCCTATTCTTCCATTGTAAAGACAACTTGAAGTTTAATCACATTTTTTTTCTGAAATTTGTAATTTCTGTTTTTCTTCAATTGTGTCCAATTGAAGGGGTTACCAAGGGCCAGTCTGCCCTTTCTAGTTGTGTATCTTGCAGAAAAGATTCATAACACACTCCCTCCCTATTGCCAGCCTTAAAAGGTGCCTTAGATTAGAAGCCTTGGAGGAAGGATAACAGCCTAAGTTCAGTCAAGAAACAATCTGAGCATTTTGTTCTTGAAGATTGCCTTGAGGTGTGTCAAGAATTGAGTTTAACTCTTTGAGACCTTCCATAATTGGATCAATATGACATTTGAATTCTGTTGATTAATTAGGAAAAGTGTGGTAAAGCTTACGAGCCAGCAAACAAAAGGAAGTTTTACCATCGCATGGGCCCAAGAACGTATGATGAGGCCCGAAAAGAGTGGATGGATGCGGGTTTATACCCCAATCAGAGTGTAATACCCTAAAATTTTGATACCAAAATATTTCAAATTATTGTGTAGAATAAAATTTTGATACCAAAATATTTCAAATTATTGTGTAGAATAAAAATGATTTCAGAAAATGCAAAACCAAATTTCAGAAAATAAAAATCAGAATTATTCCCCAAATATTTTACTGAAATTTGAAATTTGAATTTTATACCCTAATTATTCCCCAAGTCTTCCCCCAAATAACTTAGCCTAATTACTCACCAGAGAAATTTTCTCAATCAGCTTTACTCACCTTCCCCAATTAAATCTTCATTTTCACCTATAAATTAAGCCTAATTCTAAACCCTAGAGACACACAAACCATCTTTCTCTAAGTTCTGGTAAGAAAACCAAAAATCCCTAGTTCTTTCTTTAATATTTTAAAACCCTAAAAATTTCGTTTTTAGTCCAGAAAGCTATGAAGGTTAAGAATGGTGAAGAATGGTAAAGAAGGTCTGAGATACCTACCTCGAATGCTTGGTAGACGAAAATACTCTTTCTTCTTCTTCTTCTTTGTCTGCCTTCGAGATCTTTAAGCCATTTTCATGGCTTTTGAGTTTTCAAGCTTTCTCTCTCTACTGGTTGTGAAATGTTTCCGATTTCATGTGCTTTTGTTTGTATAAAGAGTAAACTTTTATTTAATTTCCTTTTTATTTTATTTTTTTTTATTATTTTTTTTCTTTTGTTGTCTTTCCCTTGCCATTCTCTTATCACGTGGGATTTGGCACATGTTACCTTACTTTTTTTTACTCTTTTTATTTATTTATTCTTTTATTTTTTTTTTGTTAGGCACGTAAGGTTTGTTTTTTTTACTATCTAAACTTTTCTTTTGTTTTACTTTTAAATTTATTTCTTATATCTTTTAAAATCAACAATTGTTTTAGAAATAAAATTACTCTCGTAATTTATTTAAAGTCTTTGTCAAATTTCAATTTATTTTAACCTTTAATCTTAAAACTAAATTTATTTCCTTAAAGGGGTATTACAAATAGTCTATCTAACCCTCCTTCCGACCTAAATATTGTAGACGGAGATTTCGGGAGATCGGTAAAAGCGACGAATTATTCGTTCACATCTTTCGACGCCTTCTCCACTACTCGAGGTAATTTCGATGTTCATTATACTCCTATACGTTACCCGATATAATTATAAATATATTTTTATAAAATATAATTTGGTTATTCTAAATACGACCATACATACGATTAATACTAGTACAATTAATATGAATTTAAAATATACTCTTATAAAATATTAATACAATCGACATTTTCTTTGGCATTAGTTAAAAAAAAACGTTGTGAAATCTTGTATTCCTTGTGTTATATTCTTAATTTATTTCCTTTATCTAATAAACGACTATGATTATTTTCGGTTGAAACTTAAAATAATGTTAAATCTTAGAGTGATATAAAGTAAAGTTAAATTGTGTTTGTTTTATAAAGTTT
The DNA here is from genome assembly GCA_019776075.1 of Amaranthus palmeri. NCBI lineage: Eukaryota > Viridiplantae > Streptophyta > Magnoliopsida > Caryophyllales > Amaranthaceae > Amaranthus > Amaranthus palmeri. Next base: position 189,644 of record JAAKBH010000426.1, on the reverse strand, counting down.
ATGACGGTTAATTTTAATGGATATAAAATTAACAATAATATGTTATGAGGAAAATGTAACCCGTAGGGGTGTTGAACAGTATGTTTTGTTGGGTTAGTATAGCTGCCCACAAACTGTATTATTTACATTTATATTATATATTCTGTTTGTCTTCCTTCTATTTGTTGTGATCCAAGTAGAAGGGGTGTGCACACTAGGGACTCTTGTGATTGGCCATTATTATTATTAAGGTGACGACCTTTGTTGAAGTAGGCGGATAACAGGGATTAGTCCCGGCCTACTAGCGTTCACATTTCTCCTCTAACTTATCTAAATTATTTATGATCGATAAATTTAAAAAGGATAAATTATTTAAAGATACTTTTTTTTCTTTTAAACTATTTATTTTAAATTGTTTACTTCCTCAAAGTCGATTTATATTTTGAAATTATTTTGTTAAAGAATTATTTTACGGAATGGAGTCGAATTACTCAGTTTAACTGATTTTTGTTTATTTTGTCTTTCTTGTTTTCCTCTTAATTTTGCAGGTTATTCTTAAAGGGGAATTTTTGAGTGAGGATGCTTAGAATAAGATCGCTTAGAATGATCATTTTAAATTTACCGCATTTCTTTTTAAGTCTTTTCTTTTACGAACTTTCTACTAAGATGTAACTTGAACATTTTATCTTCCGCTTTATTTTAAATGATTTTATTATGTTTTTCCACGTCGTTTTTATGTCCGATAACACTCTCTAAGTTAAGTTTGTTTTTATTAAACGAAAATATCTTTAAGTTGTACGGACTTAATTTAGAGGGTGTTACACAGAGTTCGGCCCCGACCTCATCTACGACTAACTCCGCATCCGTGAATGCAGCTGCTGGAGATCGGGTGCGAGTTTGGTACTGTGGGCTTCATGCTCGAGATGCAAGTGGTAAATTTACCATTCCTTATCCGAGAACGAAGAAGATTGCTGATGTTGTGTTGAGTTTTTATATTATTATGTATATTCTTGATTTGTTGTATTTTTTGACTTTAATTTACTTAAATTAATTGTTATATATTGGACGTTTTTTTTTTGAAAAGATGGACTGGAAGGAAAAAGAAGCTACGGGGGAGTTCACCCCAAGAGCCAATGTTGATGCATTGCATATGGTCTTAGGGAAAGACCATCAAGGGTGGGGAGTCGGAAAAGGAGGCATCCGCGTGGGGATAAAGAAGGCATTCGGCAAAGAGTTTGTAGCTACTCAATCTAGAACGATGCCACCTGATACTCAAAGAAAAAATCACATCAGATGTCACAGCAAATGTCACAGCATAAGTGACAAAGGACGCTCTCGACAAGGTGGCATTGTTAGAAAGCCCTAAAGCGATTATTGTGGTATCTGAAGGGTACTTCAAAGGTTTGTCTCAACTTGAAATTTGGGAGAAAGTCAAGCGGGTTGAGTGGGTATTGTGATTCCGATTATGCGAGAGATTTAGATGCTAGAAAATCTACCTTGGGAAATGTTTTTACAATGGGTGGACCAACGGTGAGTTGTCAATCGTCGCTCTAAGATGTGATCGCCATGTCCACCACCGAAGTAGAATATATAGTATCATTGAATCGTTCAAGGAGGAAAAGTGGCTTAAAGGTTTAGTTGGTGAGTTGTGCCCAGAGATCAGCTATGTGCGTGTTCATTGTGATAGTGATAATGCTTTTCACTTTGCAAGAAATCAAAACACTTTTCATCGAAGAACCAAGCACATCAACGTCGAATATAATTTCATTTGAGATGAAGTTGGGCATAAGAGAGTGCGTTTAGCACAAATAAGCACAAGTGATAATCCAGCTGACATGATGACGAAGCCGTTTCCCACCAACAAGTTCACTTTATGTGTGGACTTGGTTGGTTTAGAAGCCCTTAAGGAGCATTTATATGGTGTGTTAGTTTGTTTGATTGTTTGTGGTATGTTGGATGGAGTGTCTTGGAGAAAGTGTGTGGACTTGATGAACTCAAGTCAAAGTGGAGATTATTTGATTTTGGTGTAACTTTGAGTGCACCAATGGAGTGTGATGATGTTTGATGGTGTAATGGATGTGTATGGTGTTAAATGTACATGATTAAATGGTGGTTAAGGAGGCTATACTTGATGATGATTGGAAGAAGGAGTCTCACGCAGGTTTGAAGGTCACTAACCCCCTCGCTCGACCCAACAGATTTATGCTTGACTAGAGCCTTATGGCTCGACCAATCCACAATGTAAAGACCTCTGCTCGACCAAGAACTAATGTTGCTCGACCACCCCTGACTTGGCTCGACCAGGACGAGCGAGAAGCAACTTTGCTTATGTTTTGACAGTGATAAATTTTACAGCTGGTTTATTAGGGTTGAGTCCTATCCCATTCGTTTCTATATGCTTCAATATATAAATATAGTCAATGTAACTCATTACTAAACATGCATTTCTAAACCCTATCCAAACATAAACCCGTTGTTTCTTTTTTCTTCTTCTCCAAGTGTATACTCTATTGTAAGAGTTCTTGAGAACTCCTTTGATTCTTCACATAATACAAGCATGCTACCACCACTGAAGATGTAGCCCACATTGGGGTGAACCTCGTAAATCTTGTGTCTTTCTTTATTGCTTTCATTCTTATTGTTCTTCATTGCTAGGTATTGAATTATTTACAGTGCCGGCCATGGGCATGGGCAAGCTAGGCTAAACCCAAGGCCCACCAAAAAAAATTACCATATTACTTTTGCCAGGAATCGAACACAAGTCGTGTGTATAGAGGACCAATGATTTGCCATCAAGTTGCGTTAGAATTATTGCTAATTTCGATTGTTTAACATAATTAAATGAATGACTGCTGGAGTAAGCACTTTGTGTGCGCACATTCAATAAATATTTTTTTGACAAATTATAATATTTTTAAATATTATTTAACAATTATAATATTTTTAGTTCACTTGTGGGTTTAAAGGTTGTGTGACTAAATCCCCAAATTTTTATTTCTTTCTATTTGATTATTTGACTAATTTTATATTTATTCATTTGACCTAAACTTATAAATGTGTAATATTTTCTCATTGTTTTTTATTCATTTGAAGTTATAATATTTTTATAAAAATATTTGATTGATTGCAGGGATAAGTGAATTTTAAGTTGTGCAATCTCATTTTTTTTATTCGTGACTCTTTTAATATAATGCAGATTCATTTAACTAATTGCTTTGCAAAATTTGGTATAAGAAAACTTCTCTTGACTTAAACGTTATATTAGTGATTTTGCGACGAAAACTTCTCTTTGCTTGATTTTATATTATATATTGGTGTATACTTTGTTTTTCTTTTCCAACATTATAGATTTAGATTTATTTTATCTATGTTTTATATCGGATAGCGACTTGTTATTTGAAGAAATAACATTATCAATTGTAAGTAATATGGAATAAAGAAATGATATAGTTACAACTTATACCTTTCAAAAATATAGTTAGGGCCCATAAACTATTCACTAGTGGAAAAAAGCACATTGGCTGCGGTTTTTTTAGGGGTATAGGTTGCAGTTTTACCTCGCAGCCTTTGTGGTAGCAGCAAATGAGAAAAACCTATTGGCTGCGGTCCTAAAAACTGCAGCCTATACCCCATTTTTAGAACAAAAAAAAGCCATCAAAGGCTGCGGTTTTATAGATGACCGCAGCCTTTGATGGCTTTTTTTTTTGGCTTTTTTTAATTCGTTGCATGCAAGTTAATCCCACAAAATAATCCAGACATCAATTAAAAACGAAGATCATCAATTAAAACACGAAGAACATCAATTAAAAAACGAACAACATTAAACCAAAGAACAGAACAAAAAAAAACAGATCCAAAACGAAGAACAAATTAAAGAACAGAACAAAAAAATTTTACTACAAATAAACGAAGAACAAATAAACAAAGAACAAAGAACAGAACAAAAAAAATAAACGAAGAACATTGAAGCAAATCTAAATCTGATTTATAATAACCATAAAAAATTAACAATAACCCGAAAAACTACAAATCTAAATTTGATTTTGAACAGATCTTGATCTAAAAAACTACAAATCTTAAAACGAAGAACAAATACATCTTGATCTAAAAACTACAAATCTAAAAATTACTAAGAACAAAAACCCGAAAAACCTGCCAAAACGTGATGAACCTCTTCTAGATCTGATTTTGAACATCTTGTGGGTTGAACATCGAAATTGTTGTGTTATTCTCTTTTTTTGACAGATTTTGAACATCTTGACGAAATTACTAAGAACATCGAAATTGTTGGGAAAAAAACCCATAAAAAAACCCAAAAAAACGAAATTGGTCTTTGCTTTTTTGCTTTTGAAGGAAGAATGAAATTAGGAAGCAGACTTAGCGTTTTTTAGGAAGAGTGAAATGAGAATGTGAAAGAGGCGCCGGGTTTTTTAAGAATGACATTAGGGCTTTAAGCAAGAATGAAATTCGGGAAAAATGAAATTTGGGCAAGAATATGAAGAGGCGCCGGTTTTATAAAGAATGGCATTAGGGTTTTGTTGGCTTTTTGGGATGGGTCCATATTTTAGTGAGTTATTTGCTGCGGACCAAAAGAGAACCGCAGCCCATTACTTTCCTTTCCATTTTTAGTGAGAATTTGCTGCGGACATATAAGCAAACCGCAGCCTATTCCATTTTTTTTATTTTATAAATTGGCTGCGTATACACTAAAACCGCAGCCAATTAGCAGCAGCCAATAGCTTTTTTTCCACTAGTGATTTTCCGCCCTGGGCCCCTATTATCTGAGGGTCGGCCCTGAGTGTTTGTTTGTTTGTTTGCATAGAACACCCCTACTAAAGGTCTTTGGGTGTTTTGAGGGATAAAGTTTGAATCCTTAGGCCATAGTGTGCTTGTTATTTCAGAACTAGATTTGTATTACAAGCAGGATGAAGGCAAACAGGAGATGAGGAATCAATGGTTGTTGTTTTGTTTCAGTATTTTCTGTGACACCCGTGGTAAGTAATAAGAAGATAAACTTGAGGAAGATAAATAGCAGAGAAAACATTTGTAAAAAAAAAAAAGAGAAAAAAATAAGCTTAAAATAATGTGGACAATTAGTGTTGTTGTTTATTTTTTTGTCTCGCGAGAAGAGAAGGAAAACACTACAAAACAAATAGAGTTTTTAGACATTTTATTTTGGACGCATGAGCAACTGTCTAAAATAAGATGGAGATTTTCGACACTTAATTTTTGACGCTCATATATGTGGAAATTTAATGAATAAAGCATCACAAAACTAAAAAAAAAAGTAAAAAAATTTGAAAAATTAACCGCCCAGCTCATTCTAATTCCACTCAAAACATCTTTGTCACAATAAACCCTAAACGTTGCTCTCTTCTTCATCCTCTTTTGGAAATTCACCTATATCGTCGCTCTCTTCTTCATCCTTTCACGAGCAGCACGTTAGTCATTCCTCCGATCTCGCGGTCTGTACAATATCAGTTTGTCCTCTGGCAGCCTGTAGCAGGGTCAATGTGTTCCTCCGAGGATCTGTAGCATCCGTTAAGGTGGCAGGGTCAATATGTTCCTCTCGTTGTTCCCATTTCTTCTTGTACAGTGGTACCTTTCTCTCACTTCTATCATATTCCCTAGCCCTATTTATCTTCCTCTTGTCATTTCTCTTCTCTTATAAGAAAGTAAATTAGGGTTTATATATTAGTACATAATCAGAGCGACGGTTAATTTCTCTCTCTAACTCGGTTTCGATTCATCATATTGTCGAACTCGGACAATCAAGGAATATATTTTGGGGTTCTTCAAATGAATCTCTATAAAGTTGATTTCAGAAGCTTTGAGAATCTCTTGATTCTCTTGGTAATTTTCAGTTCTTTATCTTGTTTGGTTAAATTGTGAGATATTTTGTGAAGTTAATGAATATGGATGTAAATTATTATCTTTTAATTTATTTTTCTAATCCAATTCCTCACGGATCTACTCTTTCTTTTTCTTTTTCTCTTGATCAAAACAAACAGTACCAACAATCTCACAAGAAAAAGGATCAGGTTTTGCAAAATGCCCAACAATTAGTTGAATCCCATTATTTTCCCCTCAAACTCTCTCTTTTAAAATACCAATCAACAAATTAATATTTATAATTATAAAAAGGGGGAAAATGAAGAAAGTGGCGGTGGGTGCAGCGGCGGTGTGTCCGGCGGCAGTAGTGTTGGTGAAACAAAGGATGAAACAATCAAGCAAGTGGGCCTGTGCAATGGCTATACTAATTACTAAAGGAGCTTGATCAAAAGTCTGGGAATCCTTCGGATAAACTCAGACAGGTGGTTGATACAATGACTGTTAAGATGCATGCTGGTCTTGCATCTGAAGGTGTAACTAAGCTTAAGATGCTTATCAACTATGTTGACAATTCACCTATTGCGTTTGTTTTCTTTTCCCTATAATGTCCTTTAATTGATTTCTTGTAGGATTATTTTGTTTTTTTATCTGTGTTTTTTTCAACTTTTTTGAAAATTTTGTGTTATTATGTTGTGCTTTATTATGTTATGATTATTTGTGGGTTTAGTTTGTTTAATTTGATTGATTTGTCCCTTTAATTGGAATATAATCATGTGTTTCTTGATTTAAAATCTTTTTAGGTGATGATTGTTGTTAATGATCCAAATATTGGTGGTTTTGTTGATTTGAGCGTTCGTAGAAGAGCATAGAGAGGTTGGAAATTGGAGCTTGATTGTCCTTTGTTGAAAGGAATGTGAAAAACATCAATGAATGATGAGGTATTCTCTGCATGTTAATTGGCTAGATTAAGTAACTTAGGCTTTGACGGGCATTAAGCCTCAATATTATCTTTAAAAAGTTTCTAAAAGACGATGATGTTTTTGCTTATTGTGGTTTTAGGTTAATGACTAAGTGAAGAGTCAATTTGACAAGAAAAGACTAGTAGAAAATTTTGATGGATTTTTTATCTCATTCTTTGACATAGTAGTACATTAAGGTTTAAAAGTAGCAAGACAAAAGTAAATCCTAGCTAAGTGTATTAATCAGCACCTATTCAAGTACATACAAAATGGGAAACTTTTGTGCTGACGAATTTTTCTTGCACCTTATAGCAGTATGCTGTGTAGAATTTGTTAGGTGGCCTTATGCATCTTTTAATATTTTATCTATTACTCCTCTACCCCCTGAGATCACTCCTCAAGGGGATGGAAAGATTAAGGAAAGTGCAATAGTGGGTGTTTTAGTGGGGTATTATAGGCAGAGTCATGTCCTTTAGTAGGGTAATTATGGTTTGTATTACCTAATGGCCTGTTTGTTTACAAAGTTTGTAGCTTAATTGCAGCTCTGATGATTTTCTTGTTGATTGTGTTAATTTTTTCAGAACCTTGGACCCCAAGCTCCATAAGGTACTTCATGAATATTTAGAAGCAAGGGGAGTGAATGATGAACTTGCTGTTTTCTTGCAAGAGCATATCGTCAACAAGGATAGAACCAAACTCTTGAAATGGTTAGTAAATGTCAAGTCTTTTGTTGAACTGTAGAGTGCTAGATGTTCTGGCTCCACTTGGAGATTAACTTTTTTTTTTATTTTTATTATTTTTTTTTGCGAAATTGGAAATGATATATATCTGAAATAAACCTCCACACTGGAACTAGGGGGCCCAAAAACCGCCGGCATAAAAAACCCCGCGAGGGGAAAAAGCCATTGGAATTTGGGACCTAGAGCCAGGCCACCCAGAACAGAGCATAGGGGTGGGCTATGTTCTGGCTCCACTTGGAGATTAACTCTATGGTACTGACATTGATTTTACTTCTTGCTTAGAAGTATGTTCTCTAATAATATGAGTTAGATTTGAATTTTACTTCTGTTTTCTGAATTTATTTTTTTTTTCTTTCTGGTTGTTGAGGTCGAATTCTATTTATGATAGAAGGTAGACTTTGAATCGCAACTAATTTGTATTGAAGATTTCATGCTAGACTTTGAATCGCAACTAATCTCAGTATATTTAGCCCTCTTTTATTGTTAATTAAATTGCTTCAGTAAATTGATTAGATATGGAAGATGTTTGATTTGGTTTAAATAGTTCAGAATATAATATTAAAATTTAAAATTTATAATTAATATCGATTGTTTTTTTTTTTTTGGAATTGATTCGCATTGTTTTTTATATGTTGAGAGTTACTCGAAAGTATTGCCTTTTTTAGCAGCAACATCCATGGCTCATTTAGTGGTTAAGTTTGTTCATGGAAATATTGTAAATTACTCTAAATTGGTTTCTTCCAATCAGACAATCTAGGATCTTAATTGGTTTCTCCATTAAGGTTAGATTTGGCATTGTTTTGGAAGGTAATGTACGTTGGTCTTAGATTTGAATGATTTAGGTAGAAATCTCGGTTTGGGCAAGTACGATGTTGTCATAAGGTTCTGTAGTCCCCTGGTCCTGTTGTGTGCGGTCATGTGTTGTTGGCCTCTTGATGGTGCTGCTGCAGCTCTTTTTCGTTATTGCTGTTCAGGCGCTAGTGTCGTCAAAGTTAAACAGTGCTTAAGTATTGTCCTGGTCTATTTTGTTCGAGCTTGGCTTTCGAGCCTACGAACCTTTGCTGTTGTTTAGTTTGGTGTAGCGCTAATCAAGGAAAACCATCAATAAGCACAACAGAGGTATTCACACTGCTTTGTAAAGCGAAAGAGCAAGTTGGATAAAGTTGGATGAAGTAGATGTGATAATGACTAATACAACTTTTGTATATTCAGGGGAGTTTGGTAAGGTAATCCAATACATAAATATATATGTTGGCCTTGAATCACAAATAGGGCGTATGTATTTTGGCTAAAATTTGTGCATTTTGTTTGATTTGTTGCAGATTTTTGCGGCTAATATTCATATTATGACCAACAAATCATCTTTTGCGAAGGTTTCCACACTAAAGTGGATAATGAAACATGATGAGAACAAATTTGGAGGCCTTTAACTTTTGACAAACATTTAACACTATAGATGTTCACTACAACAAACTTAACTTATTGCGACATTGGATTTAGTGGCATTAAAAAAAATGCCACTAATTCATATTTTTAGTGTAAAAATTATTGGTTTTTAATTTAAGTTTCACCATAAAGTGATTTAGCCACATTTAATTGGGTCTTTAGTGGCAAATGTAATCGTCACTATAGTCTATAGTGACATTTGTGAGAAATGTCACTATATCCTATGTCGCTAAAAGCTTTAATGTGACTTTTTAATATGCTGCTAAAGGCTCTAATAAGTGTCACTAAATCCTCTATATACACTATAAGAAATTTCCAATAGCGACATTTATATTAAATGTCGCTAAACGTATCCCACTAAAAGCAAATTATGTTGTAGTGGTTGTTCTCTTTAACATCTATATGAATATCGAATTCTAATAATTTTGTGAATATGATTAATTTGGTATGATATTTTTTGGTAATTATATATTTTTGATGAACTTTATATAGTATGGAAAAGGCTAATATATATTGGGGTGATAATAAATAATTATGGCTTTATTTTCATTTTGACGTATAAAAGCGTCTAAAATTAAGCATTTTTTGACACTTAAAACCGTCTATAAAATTTAGTATTTCCCAGGCTATAAAGCGTCGAAAATATTTAGTATTTTCCACGCTTTAAAGCGTCTAAAATCGTGAAAAATGAAGCATAAATTCAAGGCGCGGGATATTTTTTCACAGTTAAAATCGTCGAAAAAGTTGCTTCTTCGACGCTTTAAAGCGTCTAAAATTGTAAAATTTTGTATAGTTTTAAGGTGCGCAATCTTATTTTCCACAGTTAAAAGCGTCCAAAAAAAATAATTTTATAAATGGGAATAAGCGTCGGAAAAAAACGTCAAAAATTTGTAATTATTTTTTTGGATTCTTGAGAAGCTCCGGTCAAGCTCCCTTTTTTTCTGTAGTGAAATCTTCATTCATACAACCAACAGTAGCTATCTTTACTTACAAAAGATAACAAAGAATATTTACTCCTAACAAACTCCTAAAGAGAATAATCTATCACAGGAGTACAAAAAAGATTTGATTAATTAAGTTAATCCAAAACCCACCCAAAACTAGTTTTCACTATATGTTATATTGTAAGCACCATGTAGTAAGCATGATATTACTATTATCTAATAAACTAATCAAACACCTTTTTAAACATTAATTTAACAAGGCCCTAAGAATAGGCAGAAAGCACCAATAAGCTATCAGATCTGGATACGCTGAGGCCTGATTTATTATTAAACAAAACCTTACAAAAAGCTAAAAAGTGCTACTACTTCACAATTAATAATAATAATAAGAAAACTGGGTACATACAGTATCCCTACACACAATATAATTAATTAGTACACCTGAATTACCGGCTCAGAGAATCTCAACAAAGCTTTGATCATCATCATCACCATTTTTAAGACCCAATAACCAACATCATGTAGCACTATATTTCTGCTACAACATCAAAACACTACTTATACGTACCTCTACACAGACTGAAAAAACAAAAACAAAAAACCAACACAACATATATTACAAGTTTATAGGTTGAAACATTAATTGATAATCATAATTAGCATAACGATTATAATTAAAAGGTTGGTACGACTCCATAACCCGAGTCGGAGTTGAAAAGGCTGTCAACGGAGGCGGGGGCGTCCACATCGGTACGCTTGGCAAATCGGCCCTTAATGCGAGGCCTAGTCTCGGCATAGGCTTTCCTAGAAGCGTAACGGATTGTTTTTTCAAACTTGCGGTTTTTTCTTTTCTCTCTGTACCTTAACACTCTTGCTTCTCTGTCCATTCCTATCATCTTCATTTGTTGCTGTTTGTCGAATCCAGTAGACGCTACATCCGCCATGGGTCCTGCATCTGGCACTACTCCAAAATCCATTGATGATGAAGACATCTGAATCACACAATTTGTGTTCTACAGATATTAGTAAATTGAACACAATTCATTATGTATGTTATTCTTATTGATTTCTATGATTAATTTGATTATAACCATGTTACTAACACCATAATATTATATATTTTCGTATATCATCAGTATGTTGAAAAATAACTCACATGTAATCAAATTTAGGTGCAATCAGTTTTTCTCTTAACAGGTCTTGGTTTGTACTAGTCATCAGTTAATGAATTTAACATTATAGTACAGCCAAAGGTGGTTCTTAGATATGATATGGTACACAAGTGAGAGGAGTATTAGAGATACTTCACATGTGAGAAAGATCTCACATCGTTAAAATATTTTTGCATATAATGATTGATGAGTAATCCTCCTAAAATGAAAAAATTGCAGCAGGCTAATTAAGAGACAAATTTGAGATTTGAAGCTATTAGACATCTCTACTTATAGTTTTTTTTAATTTATAGGAACGGTTGAGGAGTTTTGTGGTGAGAATCTAAACATTTATGAAAGATAAACAGTACATAAAGAAAAGATTGGAGCAGGCAAATTAAGAGACTTACACTGTGGCTGAGAGACGGCTGAGTAGTGTAAGAAGAGAGGGGAAAAGATTTGCAAGCAGCAGAAGGATTCTCAAACCCATCAAAATGATTATTATTGAAATGAGGATTAAAAGTAGAAAGTGCAAACATTGAAGGTTGATGCTGAATCATCTGAGTGTGAACTTTCTGATCTGGATCCGGAACAACCCCATCAGAACTAAGATCCGTTTCAGGTTTAGTCTCAACTCCAAAATCCAAATCCAAATACGGGTCCATATCATGATCATGACCATCATTACCACCTCCACTAAAAAGATAATCAATAGACTTAGGCTGATCATCTTGTTTGGTAGCATTAAGAACAAGCCAAGAAGCAGCTTCAGCTTCATCAGCATCAGAATAATAATCATCACCAAATAACTTATTAATGGCAGCAGATTTAGCAGCAGCTTCATCAGCCGCATCAGAAGAATGATGATCTGATGGGTCATAGAAAGGTGAAAGTGGGACACGGTCATGTCTTTGAGCAAGAGGATTAGCAGAGTGAATATCATGGTCACAAGTTGCACAAAGATGAGCAGCATCAGCTTTACAAGTAACAGTAGCAGGAGCATTTTCACAAACTTCACAAACCCAAACACGCCCGTGTCTTGATGCTAGTTTATTAACTGCGTGCACTTTTGCATCGCATGATATGCACAAATAAGCTGCATCCGCACGGCAGAATACTGTGGCTGTTGTTGATTTGCACGAATCACATAGCTTTGCTGCTGCCATTAAACCTCTTCCCATCCTAATTTTCTTTTCTCTCTTTCTTTTTCTTGTTTCTTGGTTGTAGCTTGTAATGTTTCTTGTTTTGGGTGGGAAAACAAGATTTAGGAGGAAAGGAAGAAGATGAGTTTGAGTCAATCAATAATCTGATCAGGAGAGAGAGGAGATCTAGGCTAGACGAATGAGTGAATGACATGTGGATGAACCTTAGCCAGATAATTGGAACGACAAACAAAGATGACAAAATTGATTTTTCTATCCTCCTCAAATTCTTATCCTTGTGTGGTCCTTCTATTTCTCTTTCATCGTTCCAATAATGGAACTATAGCAATTAATTCCTCTAAAATTTGCTCAATATTGTATTTTGATTTAATTCATCCTATATTTTACTTCATTACCTTTTTTTATATGACCTGGAACTCTTTTATTTAATTCTTAATAGGCAATAGCAGAATTAGTTTTTTTCGTTTAATGACATATTTTTAATGAATTGTAATGTTGTATTGAAAATCAAATCAGCAAAATTAATGCTAAAATTACTCTTTTATATCCCTTCATTTGATATTCCAATTTTGATTTTGAATAATCTCAATAGATGTACATCTAAATAATTTTTCTAATTATGTGAAATTATTTTTTATATAATCATTTTTAGTCTCCCTAACTATATGATTTTTTAATGTTTACAATATCCAATTATTTTTCATCAACTTTCACATTGTTATATATAAACTTAAAATACTTATGGAGTTAATTATGGTCGCCTCTCTTTCATTCTCACTAGCTAATTTCACTTTTACTTTATTAATAATTGCATTGATCTTCATTTTTATTCTACTAACTTTATATTCTTATAGCTTTTTAAAAAAAATACTATTAATAATCACACCTTTCATAGATTCTTACAATAAATCTCAAATTTTGATTAAAAATAAATGATTAATATTATCAAAAAATAATAGTTAAAATAAAAAATAAACTTATTTGATTTCTTTTTGATATATTTTTTATTTCTATAATTTTTATTATTTAATTTTGTATTTACTTTTTCTTATTTTTAATGCAAAAAATGACTTGTTGTATATGTAAAAAGTTACCTTGATCTATTCTTAGCCAGTACTCTTATTATTTGGGATTATTCATGTTTAATCAAAGATTGGGAATATTGTTGGGTAATCAGCAAAATGTTAAATCGTAATAGATAATTTTTTTTTATTTCTAATGGTTATAATGCACACTTTTTATTCATTAATGTTATATTTCAAAAATAAGATATTCTTCCCCTTAAAAAAAATGGACTTTGTTTAATTTTCAAGCACTTCTCTTATACTAAAACATAAAAAAGATAAGGAACAGTATCCATATGATAGTCGTCGACAGAGGAGTAGTCAAGAGTAGCTTGGTAGCCTAGATAGAAAGTTTTTTTCCACAAAATTGGAGGCAAGTAGTAGAGGTATAACTTTATAAGATTATACTTCCAAACTTTAAATATATGCATCCCCCTTTCTAATTGCGTAATGTTTTTCGGTTTCATTTTATGATTCTTATTTTAGTTTTGCTCCTTGAATATGTGCTCATTCTTTCTAAATTAAATTCGGATTAATTGCTGTAAAATATCTAAAGTAAAACAAACATCAACTGTAAAAATGTTTGCTTTCGATATAGTTTTCCCACCTGTTTAACAATAGATATGGAATATAAATCAATAAAATATTACATATATATATATATATATATATATATATATATATATATATATATATATATATATATATATATATATATATATATATATATATATATATATATATATATATATATATATATATATATATATATTTTTGAGATGAAACCTGTGGATTATATTAGATCAAGGTCGGCCAAAGTCCGGAGGCTTGACGGAAAAGGTTCCATACAAATCTTCTCATTAGCAACACCCGTGTCCCACCTAGCTACCATATGAGCGACGGTGTTGCCATTTCTACGCACAGCACTACAATCAAAATTAACAAAGGATGAACTAAGAGTATGTAAAGTATCATACAAAGCATAAATCGGGGCAAGGCCCCTATCCCTCCTCTTGATGGTGTTAATGACAGTTTGTGCATCTCCTTCAAGCCAAATGTGATCAAATCCCATCCTCTGAGCGATTTCCAAAGCAAAACACGCAGCAGCAAGCTCTGACTCTTCAATACACATATTGGACTTGAGCTTTCGGACAGCCACTGCCATGAGCGGGCAGCCTTCGTGGTCTCTAAAAACAGCTCCAAAACCTCTCTTGCAATCATTTCCCACAAAAGCATCAAAATTTGCTTTTATCCATCCATTACCTGGGGGGGTCCAGCTACTCGGTATCGGGGCTGCTACCTCACGAACAACAACAACCTTCTTTGAGTACTGGTTGTACTCATGGAGCATCTTCACAAAAGAAGTAGACATATGCACAAAATCACACAATTTGTTCTCCATGATGAATTTATTCCTACCAAACCAACAAGCCCATAAGGAAGCACAAATCACCGCCAAAGAGTCGTGATCACATTTGTCCATAAGCCAAGCAAAACAGTCCATGAAAGAGTTTCTAGGGGCTGCCGAGATGATATCTGCATGTATGTGGGAAACCCACATCGTTTGAACCTGTTGGCAATCGAGCAAAGCATGACAAATAGTCTCATCAAACACACTACATCTGGAGCACAACGGGGAGGTCGCCATATGTCTCTTATATCGAACCTCATTCACTGGGAGAGTGTTCTTACAAGCCCGCCACAAAAAATGTTTTTATTTTGGTGGTCCATCCACATTACAAAATTTGTTCCACAGCTTTCTCTGAACTGATGAAGAATTGTCCATCCTAGTCGTGTCCTCACCCAACCTAGCTAGCCAATATCCCGATCTCACCGAATAGACCCCATTCTTCGTATGCCCCCAAAACCGAATGTCAGTGCAACACAACTGTGTCAAAGGAATGGACAAAATAGCACTAACTGAGTGTGGGTGAAAGAGATCATTTATCACATCATACCTCCAATTTCGCTCATCATGATTAATAAGATCGCCCACTTTACATCCTCCATGGTCCCCCCTCAAGAGAGTCGGGTTTGTGATTTTCCTATCCACAGTAATCCATTTATCATCCACAGTATCCACCTCCCAACCATCACCTATTCTCCAGCTAAGGCCCTCTAGCAATAGGGATTTGGCCCCCCATATACTTCTCCACGTGAAACTCGGATTGTACCCCCTTCTAGCCTCAAGGACCTCCTCGTGTTTAAAGTACCTTGCCTTAAGAACCGAACAGAGGAGAGAATTAGGATTATGATAAAGTCGCCACACTTGCTTCGCCAAAAGGGCTTGGTTGAAGCACTTTAGATCACGGAAACCCATACCACCCATGTTCTTCGGTTTACACAAGTTAGCCCAGCTATGCCAATGAACCTTCCTATTTTCACCTGTTGAGCCCCACCAAAAGTTCGCCATCATGGAGTGTATTTCATCCAATAAACCATCGGGTATATGGAAGATGCTCATCATGTATGTCGGGATAGCCTGCACAACCGCTTTAATCACCACTTCTTTTCCAGCTCTCGATAGCAACCTCTCCTTCCACCCCTGGATCTTTTTCCAAATGCGTTCTTTCAGACATGAGAAGATCGTCTTCTTTGATTTTCCAATGATGGTAGGTAACCCCAGGTATTTAGCATGCCGTTCCACCTCCCTGACATTCAAGGTTCTGGTAATCTGCAGTCGAACATCCACTAGTACTCCTTTGCTAAAGAAAATCTCTGTTTTATCAAGGTTGACTTTCTGACCAGATGCACCTTCATACAAGCTAATCACCTTAGCTATCTCTGCGCATTCACCAACAGTATCTCTAGCAAACAGAATACTGTCATCTGCAAAAAACAGATGAGACAATGGCGGAGCCCCTCTACAAATACTCATCCCATGAATGGATCTATTTATCAAACTCCTAGAAATCAGGGACGAAAAAGCATCAGCACAGAGAATGAAAAGATAAGGAGAAATAGGATCTCCCTTTCTCAAGCCCCTTGAAGGAATCACATTGCCAAGAACCTTGCCGTTGATCTTAAATGAGAAAGATACGCTGGAGATACAGTGCATAATCCTGCGCACCCAACTATCACAGAAGCCCATTCTCAACATAACCCGCTCCAAAAAATCCCATTCAACTCTGTCGTACGCCTTACTCATATCAAGCTTTAGGGCAAAAGAATTTTGCTTTCCATTCCCCCGTCTCTTCATAGCATGAAAGGCTTCAAAAGCTAACAGAGCATTATCAGTAATTAAACGCCCCGGGACAAAGGCGCTTTGGTTCAAAGACACAATCTCCCCCAAAAACACTTTCAACCTATTAGCTAGAGTTTTAGAAATAATCTTGTAAATAACATTACAACAGCTAATAGGACGATAATCTGTGCAAGACTTAGGTTCATTACATTTCGGGATCAAGGAAACACAAGTTTTAATTAACGGCTTAAGGTCAATGAAACCCCTCCACCATTTTTTGACTAAACATACAACATGTTCTCCAACAACATCCCAAAATTTCTGATAAAAGAGTGCATGAAAGCCATCCGTACCTGGCGCTTTAGTCGGGTGCATCTGGAAGACGGCCGTCTGGATTTCAAGGTGTGTTGGCTCCAACTCTAATTTATCATTCATCTCATGCGTCACTACCTCATTCAACCCTTCCAACGCTTCATTGAACCCCGAAGGAGAGCTGGTCAAAAATAGGCCCTCATAGTAAGCTGTTATGAGCCTCTCCAAATCAGCACTGCTGGTTTTCCAATTGCCCTCCGTGCCGTTCAGTCCTCGAATAAGGTTGCGCTTTCTCCTTGAGTCTGCTTTATGATGAAAATATTTTGTATTTTTGTCCCCATCCCGCAACTCATTTTCCCTTGATCTCAAGTGCCAATAGGACTCTTCAAGCCTATGTAGGTTGTCTAAATGATCAGAGATCGCCTTGCAGTTTGCAACCATACTAGCATCTGGTGTACATCTTTGAGCAGCCTGTAATTTCCTCTCTGATTCTTTAATGTCCCTCTTGATAGCCCCAAAAGCTAATTCGGCCCAATCCCTTAGGCGATTTGCACAGTTTTCCAGCCGAATAGTTATACCATCATTCAAGCCCTCATTCCACGCCTCCATCACAACAGATTTACAATCCTCCCTAGACAGCCACATGGATTCAAAGAGGAACAATTTCTGACCAAGATCATTTCTTTGTAGTCTTTCTGTGCATAGGAGGATAGGCGCATGGTCTGACTTGTAGATTGGGAAGTGACGAACATTATAGGATTCCACATTGTCTCTCAAGTCATTGCAAGCAACGAAGCGGTCCAGTCTTTCCCTAATCATACTATTCGGATGAGAACCCCTACACCATGTGAAGGAACTACCCCTAAAGCCCAAATCACGCAAGCCACAGTCGTCTAGGCAAAGACGAAACGCATCCATCTCTCTTTCCCCTCTCGTAGCACCACCTTATTTCTCTTCCATACTCAAAATTTCATTGAAATCTCCAAAAATAACCAAGGGGCCCCTAACTGATCGCCGAACCTCTCTAATTAGCTCCCATGTTCTGTGTTTATTAGCACGATCTGGCCACCCATACACCCCACAAGCAAACCACGATTCATTTCCCCTTCTATCATCCTTCACTTCTACCAACACATCTCTACTAGAAAAAGAGATCAAAGAGACATTTAGATCCTTCCACCATAACCCAATTCCCCTAGAGTGCCCATTACTATCAACACACAAACCATCCATATACCCGCATCTATTCCTAATGCGTTCAAGTTTATCTTTTTGCATCATCGATTCCATAACAAAAACCAATTGTGGCCTTTCTCTCCAACACCAAGTGTTGAGATCTCGAACTGTCAAGGGATTATTGAGACCTTGACAGTTCCAACTAAAGATTTTCATTTTTGTTCGCGGGGTTGGCTTAAACCAACCTCCGCTACTTCCTCATTGTTCACATCAAAACCATCATATCCAGAGCAGGGGCGTTTATGAGTCCATTCACAGTCTTCCATATCCACATCATCATCAAAACACTTTCGTTTAGCAAGAGGGCCTTGGACTTCTGTTAAACCCACATTCTGATTTAATTCAGCAGATTCTACAGGAGCAGAAGTGGTAACATTTTGGTCCCTGCCATTCCTTCTTATTTTCACAACAGCTCTTCTTTTTGGAGCACTAGAGCTGGCTCCCATGTTGAAAACAGGGGTAAAGGGTACTTCTGTCATCGAGGAGGTGTTGAGATTCCTGTCAGTAAGATTCTGATTCCCCGACACCACCCTTACCTCAGCACTATTCTCACCTTCTGTTAAGGGTCCCTCTAAAGGTGCCCTTTGAACATCAGATAACTCCAAAGCATCTTTAGGAAGAGTAGAAACAACAGATATATCACATGGGAGTTTGGGGACCCCATCCACAACAAAAGATTCTAAAGTACCTGGGTATTTATCATCCACACTCTTCCCAGCTCTCTCCTCATTAATTGACTTTCCATAACTTTCACCTACCTCCTTAATGGTAGGAGTATCCACCGTGGGGCCCTTTAAGTCTTTGGGCTTGCTACAAAACAGAGACTTTTTTGCTTTAAAGGCACTAACCTCTTCATTCCATTTACTAAAGCCTTTCCTTGGTGATGCCCTTATGTTCATACCCCAACCATTTCCTTTCTCTTTATCTTCTACATTAACATAGGAGCAATCTTTCTCCGTGTGACTCATCATACCACATAAGAAACAAAAGTGTGGGAGTCTTTCATCTTTTAACATAATCTTTACTAAGTTATCCCCTTTAACTCTAACAGTTTGAGATTTTTTTAAGGGTTTATTACAGTCCACCAAAACCCTAATTCTTCTATAAGGATTGAGCTCTAGAAAGTCCTCTTCTATGTCAATAACATCACCAATTCCACGGGTAATAGCCCTAATTTTCTGTTCAGATCTACAGTTGAAAGGTAAGTTATAAAGACTTACCCAAAACGGCGAGAGATGCAGCGACATATCCGACGGTTGTGTGTCTTTGTCAATTTCTTCCAGCATCAACAATTTCTGTTCAAAATACCATGGTCTACCATCGAGCACCTTCTCCTTGTCCCTCCAATGAAAAAATTGGAAAAGAAAGAGGTTAGATACGTTTTCCATGATTACTACTCCTTCTCTAAGACTCCAAACGTGTGTCATCGTGCGTTTCAGGGCCTCAAAATTCAGGGGTTTTTCCGATAACAGCCTCCCGACCAACCTCAAGGACAATTTTTTATCGTGGCCCTCATCACCTTCATCCCCACCTAAATCAATCACGTCCTCTTCTGTATCACCTTCGATGTTAAGTCTTGAACACTGTTCTATAAGCTTATCAGCCATGATAATCTTCAATGGTGAGAATCACAGGAGAAAGTCAAAGAAAGAAACCCTAAGAAAGAACTAGGGAGAAATACGCCCTAACTCAGAGAAAAGGGGACTCTATTACATATATAAATATTACTCCCTCTATTCCGTTTTGTTTTTCCACCTAATTAAAACGGGTAGTTTTATAAGTTTTTCCACTTTTGAATACTTTCCATTTTTGGAAAGTTTTTTCCCATTTATACCCCTCAAATAACCTCTTTTGCCCTAAAATAAACCATTCATCCCTCTTGGATTCTTTTAATTCTGTTGGGAGCAACGTGTGTCATTATTGCCTCTGATTTAATTCATTTCCTCTCCCAAAAGAAACGGTTGCTTTCTCTCTCTTCTTTGAGTTTCTTCCATGGCTTTCTTAGCCTTTACCACCTGTTCATTCCTCATTTTTGTTCCATTTTTACTGCATTAAAATATAGATCGGAATTTGATCTTCTCTTTGAGGTTCGTTTTGTAAATTTTGGTTGAGTTTGATTTTTTAAAGCCCCCTATTTTGGTTTGTTCTTTGACTTCCCTTGTTACTATTTGAAGCTTTTGTTTGTAAATGGAAAACGAAGAATCTAAGAGTGATTCAACCATACCATCATACCTTTATGACGGTTTATGTGACCGTTGAGAATTTTCTTCTTGTTCCATTAAATGGAGGTCACACTCTCATTCAAACGAAATTTTTAAATGGACTAAAAAAGATCTTGAAGCATATCTAAAGGCCATAGAGGATGATGCTATATCTAGGTTTCGTGATTCTACCCCTTCTCCTAATGTTGAAGAAGAATTACCAAAAAGTATTCTTGAGTATTTTTTGGAGTCTGCATCTAACGTTTATCCTTCAACTCCATCCAAGATTCATGAAGACCAAGTTAATTTGGTTGTCCAGGACACTCCTGAGGAAGTTATTACTTCAAGGGGTAAAAAAAAATCCTAAAAAACGTACATGAATTTTGTAAGATGTTTTTGGACTTCCTTTTTAATTGTAAACTAATGGTATGTGCTGGTAATATTTGCTGTTGGACTTGTTTGATTTTGTGATGTTGGATTTCTTATTTTGTATGTCTTGTGAACCTGTTTGATTTCGTCTTTTTTTTGAAGTATGTTCATGAAATTTTTTTAAAAAACCCCTATGATGTGTTTCTGCTTTTACTTGCTTCAAAATCTGAAAATTTATCTATAATTACTTGGTTGAGTAGTAATTGTGTACAGTCGACACATCATATGATTTTTATTTTTATGTACTGTAATTTGCTTCATTTCTTGTTGATATTTAAAAAAACTGAGTGGTTCAAAGACCTCAATGATGAATTAGGACATACCAAGAGCATTGAGAGGCACAACAGTAACCCAGGCACATGCCCTAATCAGGGGAAGCCCAAAGAAGCCCTTACAAAACAAGGAAACATCACAGAAGCCTAGATAGGCAGGGCACAAGACACATTGCATGAGACTGCCTGCCAACAGACCTTGCTGGATTTCTTAAGCCAAGACTTGAGCCAACCAGACTTAGGCAGAGATGGCACCTTTGCACATGGACCTAGCTGTCAGGGCCCTAAGACCCTACTGTTGGTGCACCAAGAGCCCTAGAGACCACCAGCAAGGTGGGTCAGTCAGCAGATTCTCAGAAATGCTTTCATAGTCTATTTTAGGTTGTTTTAAGCTTTTATTTTGTGCGCATGACTTGCACATGTTCTTTTAATAAAGGCTTGAGGAATGTCTCTGCCAAACTAGCTGTTATTTCTGTTATAAGACCCTATATATAGGGATCATTAGCTTGTAAAAACATTCATTCATCAATTTTTACCAAGTTTTCATCAAATAGTGAGAAGTGCTCATTAAAGGAAATTGAGAGGGTTCTATTCCAACACTTGAATTTTGTTAGTGAGTGAAACATTCAAAACTCAAGGCAAGATCCATAAAAGATTGGTGAGTGAAGCCAATCTGAGGGTGTGAGGTGTATAGCCTAACTAGTGAGTGAAGCTAGAAGGGTTTGCATCAAGATCAGCTCCTTGACTAATCAAATCTGAAAGATCTTGGCATTAAGATTGTGTTATTCTTCTTGGTTATTGATCATCACTGTGTAAAGAAGACTTTGTGCCTCTAACACAGTGCATTTTGTATCGTAACAAGGCACACAAGGCCTGGTTTGCACATTAAGTCAGAGGATCAATCCAAGAAGCATCATTCACTGATTGTCTGATCATCAGGGAATCAGTGGAGTATAGGTGATCTGTATCTTCCCTACTTCTTTTTTTATTTTATTTTTGTGGCATTTTTATAAGTACCTGGTCTGTGTGCTTCAAAATTCATACTCAAACTCCTAGTTTATTGTGTGGAAGAAGCCTGAAATCTGAGTTCAAGAACTCAGTTCTTGATAAAAGTTTTTTTAATTTTTGTGTCTGTATTTGCTTGTCTGACCATGGCTGGGGAAATGAGTGTGGAAGATAGGCTAAACACTTAGACTTCTTTGGTGGAACAACTAGTGCTACAAGCACATAGCACAGGGGGCACTCCCCTGGCTCACACATCACAGAATGTAGAACCTAGAGTCATAGATGACAAGACCATGAGAGTTGATGTGCCAGATTTTGAAGGGACTACCCCAAACCCTGAAGCCTATATAGAATGGGAAGATAGCCTTGAACGTTACTTTGACTGGTAAGGTTAAAATCACCAAGTTAGCAGCCACCTGAATGGAAGGGGTTCAAAAACAAAGGAGGAGGGAGGAAAGACCAAGGATTGACTCATGGGCTAAACTGAAAAAAACACTTGAGGAGGAAATATGTTCCCTCAACCTATAAACAACAACTATATGTTACTTGGGGAAACCTAAGGCAGGTAAGTAAGTCAGTCTCTGAGTACATCTAAGAAAGGGAAAGATTGGTTGTGTTGTGTTACATTAATGAACTAGAGGAAATGAAAATAGGTAGGTTCTTGGGAGGGTTAAGAGAAGACATTAGGATTAAGCTTGAGGCTGTGCAGAACCTGACTTATGAAGGAGCTTGTAACAGTGCTTTAGTTTATGAAAAGTATGCAAAGAACAAAATAGGTTACAACTATAGTAGAGCACCCAAGGTAATTGTTAACAAGCCCCCCTTTACACCACAGAACAGGACCAATAAGGGAGAGTCTAGCAAGAACATGAGCTAGACTACTAGCACCCCTAAGGATTCATATGTTTCAAGTGTCATGTCCATTGTCACTACAAAAATGAGTGTTAGAGCTTTCACTCAGAGGGAATGGACTGAAATATAAGAGAGGACAAGACCTAGAGCCAAGTTAGTACTGATCAATGGGAAAGAAGAGGTAGTGTTACCCCCAACTCTAAAGGATGAATATAAGGGAACCTTCAAGGTTAATGACCTAAGAGGCATGGAGAAGGATGAGGGCACTGAAAGTGAAGAAGAGATAGAGTCAGTGCAGCCTGAGGAAGAACACTATAGAATGTTAATTAGAAGAAACTTCCACATTACCCCAAGGGTACGTAAGTCTAATCAAAGGGAAAACATATTTCAGACTAAATGTAGGATTGGAGATAGGATTTGTGCAAAGATTGTGGATGGAGGCACTGAGGTGAACTGCATATGTACAGAGTTAGTCAAAGACCTAGCTTTGCCTACCACACCACACCCTCACCCCTATAAACTAAGGTGGTTAAATGACCAAGCAGGGAGTTTGGTAAGGAAGTAGTGTTCAGTAGACATAAGCATAGGGTCATTCAAACACAAAGTCCTATGTGATGTGCTAGTTATGGATGCTTGTCATGTGCTATTTTGTAGGCCTTGGCAGCATGACAGGAGAACCAAACATGATGGGTTTACTAATGTGTATACTGTTGTTTATGAAGGAAAAAAGAAAAACTTATTGCCTTTACCCCCAAACATAACCATCCCACCCCCTAAACTCAAACAACCAGTGCACCTTATTAGTAGAAAGAGCTGTGAAAGGTTGATGCAGGGAGGAGAATCAACATTGATTCTGTTTATTAAGGAAGTAAGTAAGGAAGAGGGGTCTATGCACCCTAGGATAGTCAAATTGCTCACTGAGTTTAAGGATGTGTTTCCTAAGGAGCTACGAGTAGGGTTACCCCCAATTAGGGGAATAGAGCATCAAATAGACCTTATCCCTGGTGCACCCTTGCCTAATAAGCCCACATACAAAACTAATCCTGAACAGACCAAAAAAATGCAGAGATAAGTGACTGAGTTAATGAATAGAGGGTTTGTAAAGGAGAGTCTTAGCCCTTGTGTAGTACCTTCATTACTTTGTACCTAAGAAGGATGGCACAAGGAGGATGTGCATAGATAGCAGGAGTGTCAATAACATCACCATCAATTTGCAGGTGCACAATGGTTCAACAAGATAGATTTGAGAAGTGGCTATCATCCGATAAGAATGAAAGAAGGTGATGAATGGAAGACAACCTTTAAGACTAAGTATGGACTTTATATTGGCCCTACCCAGAACACAAAGGAAGAAAAATGTTATTATGGTGATAGTGGAGAGATTTTCCAAGATGACATACTTCATAGCTTGCAACAAAACAGATGATGCCAAAAACATTGCACAACTCTACCTCACTGAAATTGTTAAGTTGCAGGAGTTGGTCAACTAAAATAACATAGAAAATTATTTTTCTATTTTTTAGTACATTTCACCACTCACCCACTTATGGGCAAACAGAGAGTACTAACAAGACCTTGGACTCAATGTTAAGCACCTTAGTGAACAAAGAACTAAGGGATTGGGATCTCAAGCTGTGTCAAGTAGAATTTACTTAGGATAGAAGTTCCAGCTATAACACTACGCAACTACTTTTTGAATGTGCCTACACTAGTGGAAAAAAGCCTATTGGCTGCGGTTTTTACGCCACTATAGGTTGCGGTTTTGGACCCAAGCCCTTGTGGTAGCAGCCAGTAATAAAATACAACGGCTGCAGTTAAAAAACGTAGAAAAAACTGAGTCATTGGCTGCGGTTTTATGGCATGTCCGCAGCCAATAAGGTAAATTTAGGAGCTGATTTTTCACCACTTAGTGGCTGCGGTTCTAAGGTTGTCAGCAGCCTTCTCTTGTTTGTTTTTGTATATTTATTTTTGTTTTAATGATATTTGTATAATAAATAATAAATATCATCATTAATTATAAAATAATAAATATTTAACAATAATCAACCATTGATAATCAAGATTAATTATAACCAAATTATAATATACTATATAATATACATAAATATAATTGTACATACACCTAAATACTATGAATTACGCACATAATCTACCAACATAATAAATTAGAAATAACCACGCCCACTTTGTCTTTGACTTTGCGTAGCTCCATATCCGTCAATTCGCGTGTTTCCCTTGGAGTGTTGCATATAATCTACGTATTAAAATAAATAATTATTAAAAAGTTACTACATATAATTTATTAGATTTATATAGATAGCATGTACTATCATAATTAAAAAACATAATAACTAATTAAATACTTACGGAATCAATACTTTGTACCCCGACTTTCTTCACGGCTTCTATGATATTATCCATAAATTTAATAACGTATTAGCCGCAATGAATGCTATTTTTTTGTTGAAAACACTAAGAAAAAAAATATTATATAAGTTAGTGCCAAATTAAAAACGCTTCAAAACCGTTAAAAATGCAAGTTAACACTTAACTTACAGCATAAGACAATTATTTTCGATTCGAACCACTACAACACAATAAAATATACAAAATAGTGTTGTGTACCAAGTTTCATGCATAACAAACGAAGTTTAGGCTATTTTACGCGCGAAAATGCCAAAAAATCATTCAAAACCGTTAAAAACGCAACTTAACCCTTAATTTTGAAGCATATGACAATTATTTTCGATTCTAACAAGTTCAACACAATAATTTCTACCAAATAGGGTTGTGTGCCAAGTTTCGTGCATAACAAACCAAGTTTAAGCTATTTTAAGTGCGAAAGTACCAAAAATCGTTCAAAACTGTTAAAAACGCAACTGAACCCTTAATTTCAAGCATATGACAATTATTTTCGATTTAAACAACTTCAACACAATTATATATACCAAATAGTGTTGTGTGCCAAGTTTCGTGCATAACAAACCAAGTTTAAGCTATTTTAAGTGCGAAAGTGCCAAAAATCGTTCAAAACCGTTAAAAACGCAACTTAACCCTTAATTTCAAACATATAACAATTATTTTCGATTCTAACAACTTCAACACAATAATATATACCAAATAGTGTTGTGTGCCAAGTTTCATGCATAAAAATCAAGGTTAAGCTATTTTAAGTGCGAAAGTGCCAAAAATCGTTCAAAACCGTTAAAAACGCAACTTAACACTTAATGTCAAGCATATGACAATTATTTTCGCTTCTAACAACTTCAACACAATAATATACCAAATAGTATTGTGTACCAAGTTTCATGCATAACAAACCAAGTTTAAGCTATTTTACGCTCGAAAATGCCAAAAATCAATCAAAACCGTTAAAAACGCCACCTTTTTTTTTTTTTTTTGAACATTGGGAATTAAATCAATTAGTGCCGAAAAGAAACACCAACACGGAAACTTGGGAACCCCAAATCCTGCGGCATTAAAAAACTCCGAGGGGAAAAAAGCCATAGGAAGAGAGGGATACGAGTGGACTATGCATCACCAACAATTATTTTCGATTCTAAAAACTTCAACACAATAATATATACCAAATAGTGTTGTCTACCAAATTTCTTGCATAACAAACCAAGTTTAAGCTATTTTACGCTCGAAAATGCCAAAAATCATTCAAAACCGTTAAAAACGCAACTTAACCCTTAATTTCAAGCATATGACAATTATTTTCGATTCTAACAACTTCAACACAATAATATATACCCAATAGTATTGTGTACCAATTTTCATGCATAACAAATTAAGTTTAAGCTATTTTACGTACGAAAGTGCCCAAAAGACCACTCGTAAAAATCAGAACAGCAACCCACCTTGCATGGTCTTTCCAAGGTAGATATGGGTAGTTGGGAAGGCAAACAAGAGAGATTTAACATCTCTATACATGGGTCTTTCATGAAAGCCCCCAAGTGCCTCCTCTCAATTGAAGAAGGACCCCAAGAAACTAAGCGAAATGGGTTCATTCCATCCGTGCAGAGTCCGAGCCTTAAATTACGAACTTCATCCCCATAAGTCTTGTGCAACCTATCAATACTCTTCCACTCCGGAGAATCGGATGGATGTGTGAGCAAGTGTTCTTTCTTCACCCTATCTGCATGCCACATCAAATTTAACGCATCTTACTTTATAGAAAACAAGCGCTTGACTCTTGGTATTATTGGAAAATACCACAATACCTTAGCCAGGGGCCCTTTAGCATCTCGAGCCCCTTTATGCTTGTAACGCAATAACCCATACCTAGGACACTCTTCTAAGTTCTCGTTTTCATTATGATACAATACACTATCATTCGGACACGCATGAATCTTCTGGTACTCTAACCCGAAAGGACACATTAGCTTTTCGACATAGTATGTCGATTTTGGAAGTTCATTTCCCTTGGGAAGTATCTCACCTAACGCTTCTATTAACATTGTGAAAGTAGTGTCACTCCAATTGAACTTTGACTTAATGTTGAAAATCGTCAAAACTGCTGTAAGTTTGGTGAACTTTGTACATCCAGGATACAAAGGCTTTTGAGAAGCCGCTGTCAACAAGTCAAATACACGAGGACGTTTTCCTAACTCATCCTCGACTCCCTCCATCATCTCATCAACATGATCCACATCCTCATCAACATTCTCTTCATCCACTACATCCTCATTGACATCGGTCACATTATTGACATCCTCAATAACGCTCTTTTCCTTGTAAACTCCGTCCTCACCATGCCAAACCCAAACATGATATTGAGGCCTAAACCCACGTCGAAGTATGTCCTCCCTAAGGATATAAACACTATCTACTTTTGATACATTGCCACTATTGACACATGGGCAATAAAACCCAACTCCCCCCGTCCTAACTTGATGTTCAACCGCAACACTACAAAATTCTAATACGCCATCAATAAATTCTGACGATTCAATGCTTCCATACATCCAAGAACGATCTTTAGTCATCCTAAGTGTGATTATTTAATTCAAAACAAAATTAGTAACAACTTTTTAACATATATACTTATTTATACCAAACACATTAAGCCCTAATAATTAAAATTCATCAATTTATCCAAAAAAATATATAAATATTAAGCCCTAATAACTAAACATATTCTAATTCTATATTTCATACATCAAACTTCATCAATTCATCAATTCATGTATAACCAAACTTCATCAAATCTATATTTCATAAAAATAAATCATTTAACCATAAAAATACATATATTCAATCTAATACTAATAATTTAAACATATATATGTACAATAACAAAACACATTTTAACAATATACATAAATAATTAAGCCCTAAAACACAATGAACTTGAAAATTTAAAATCAAAATAATACCTTGAGATTTTGTGGGTTTAGATGAGTGTAACCTCTACAATGTAAAACAAAAACAAAATTTGTACAAAAACAAAATACATAAACAAATAAATAAGCCCTAAAACACAATGAAACAAAATCAATATTATACCTTGGATTTCGTGGGTCTTGAACAGTCAAAAAATTGCTCAATAAGCCCTAAATATCGTGGGTCTAGAAGAACAAGAACAAGTTGTTTTCGTGGGTCTAGAGTATGCATTTTTTGATGTTAGAGAAGAAGAAGAGCAAGAGTTATGGATTTCGTGGGTGTATGGAGAAATCAGTTACTTTGTAAAGAGCAAGTATGCGTTTTTGAAGAGAAGAAGAAGAAGAAGAGCAAGAGAAGTAAGAAGAAGAGCAGAATTTTCGATTGAAGAAGAACAAATTGTAGAGTGAAGAAGAATAAAAGAGGAGTAAAACAGTAGCTTCGTGAAATGAAACAGTAGCTTTGTGAGAATATAAACGTTGGAATTTTATTGGGCGCGTTTTATATTGGCTATTGGCTGTGGACACAAGCCCAACCGCAACCATTAATAAAATTTCATGGGGATTTTTAGAATATTGGCTGCGGACATACCCCTAACCGCAGCCATTGAGCATTTTCTTAACTTATTGGCTGCGGACTTAACCGTAACCATTGAGTATTTTTAAAAAAAAATTTGATATATTGGCTACGTATACAAAGCCAATTAGCAGCAGCCAATAGCTTTTTTTTTCCACTAGTGCTATGAAAAAAACTTATTATTACTTGTTTCTCTGATTTCTACTCATGAACATGCCAGGAAATTCATAGGTGTTGTGGAGCAAGCCAAGGAAATGATTAAGCTGCACAACTCAATCTCAGAGCATATTCATCAAGCTAATGTGAGATACAAGCTTAAAGTAGATAAAGGCACACCTACAGAATTGAGGACAATTCTCTCTCAAGAAGGGGGAGTTGAACCAAATATGCGTGGCACACATGGTTCAAGTGTAGGAGAAGAAGATATGGAGCAAGGTGATGATGATAGACCGCTTAGAAATCTACGTATGCATCAAATACCCCAAAAAACAACATTAAAAAGTCAAATTGAAACACCACGAATTTCGTTTGAGCCGCCCACCTTGTGGGCATCTTCACGAATTAATTTAAGCACCTTTGGGGACACCAAGGGAAAATCTAGAATCTCTACACATGAGTCTTACTATCAAGACCCAAGACCTCCTCCAATGAGCGCAAGAGAACCATTAGAAGTAGAGTGGAAGATCACATGGTCAACAACAAGTCGAACAGAATGCTGCTGTCAAAGATGCTGACCAGCCCACGTTACCTCAATCACCTACAACCCACATTAACCTAAGAGTTCCATAGATAATCGCAAGAAAGGCCTCCAAAACAGATGCTCAAGGTCACTTGTTTGCAAGATGTTTCTGTCAGATTTTGTGCGTGATATTTTCTGATTTTTGTGCTTTAAAACGTGCATATGTTTAGCACGTGATATTTTTAAGACTTCTCTCATGTTGGATTGAGTTGTGTATAGCCTATTCTAATCTTGATTGCCTCTTAGTCCTATAAATTGGAGACATTATGTTTGTAACCATCAATTTTCAGATTTGATATAAACTTTTCATCTTGTTTGTTTTTTTCAACTAAGGTTGTTAAAAGCTTTGAGTGTTAGTCACACACTCTCAACTTTGGGTTGTTAGTCATACAAACCCAGAGTATGTCGTGCATTCACAAGGTAGTCATCACTTGGAATGTTCATACGTGCTATTATAAGAAAGCACAACCATTGAAAGATAGGCCAACCATCATAAAATCAAGAAAACCTTTCTTGAAGGCTGATTACTGACTTTGTTTGAGAGATTTGTGCTGCGCAATTCTTCTAGACTTTCCTCCTACATTTGAAGACAAATTAAGGAGTGCTATTCACACCTTAATTTGGTGTATCTTCTCACCATGAAAACCCCAAAATTATCATCCTCAAGTAAAACTTCGAAAGGGAAAACACTAAAATTTTCCAACCAAAACCGCTTCAAGTGGTTCATCCCTCACCTTCAGAAGATGCACCACCTTCATCTTCTCAAGAACAACAAAAATCAACTACGCCCAAATCCATGCATGCCGGAAACAAACGACCACACTCCAACCCAAAAAATATTTCTTCGTCTAGACCAACAAAAGGACTAAGCAACATGACCTTGATAGTGTTGAGGAAGTCGCTAAAGAGATGACTGTCGGGTTTGGAATCGACAAATACTGGTATGAGTCAAACCCTTTCCCTCAATTGCATGCACTTTTACAAAATCAATGGTGGGAAATTTAAATGTTTGATTACTCGTGTAACTCGATTTACTCAAATCTTATGCGTGAGTTTATAAAAAACTTCTCAATAGATAATGGGGTTTGTTCAAGTACCATTAAAGAAATCAAGATTGAGTTCAATAGTTTAATGTTAGGGGAATGGTTCAATGTTCCTGCTGTAGGTTTTGATACGGATTACATAGCGTCTAAGATTTTTTTTTCAGAGATTAATGAGAAGACCGTGTTGAAGTTTTTAGGAGTTAATGATAAGAAACGATTTAGCCACAACTCTTTGTCACCACTACACAAGCTTTTATACAACATTCCACAATGTTTTATTTTGCCTCGCAACTCCACGCAAAGCGAAGTAAACCTTCATTATGCAACTTTGATTTACTGTTTGGCTAACCACATCAAAATAAATTTTCCTTCTTTAATGATATCACACTTGGCGGACTGCACAGAGAAACGTTGTATGGTTGGGTATGGAGGTCTGTTAACTCACGTTTTTAAGAAGTTTGGTGCTCCTCTAGATGGCTTAGAATTCCCTATGGGTCCTAATAACAAAATAGGTGCAAAATGCCTCAATAACTTGCATCTAAAATTGAATGAAAAGGGGATACTAGAGGACGCTGTTGAGGAAGTGGATGAGGTTAGTTCTGAAGATGAGAAAAATGAAGAAGAAAATGAAGAAGAGGGAAAAGGAGAAAAAGGTTCAAGAGGCTGTTGCTTCTGCCCATACTCAGCAAGTAGAGGTTACAAAGGAACAGGGGGAAGCACTAAGTGAGGGGGAAGTGATGTGCTCGATTTAGAGCACATTTATAGCCCTACTTTGGTGTCGAGTCTCGTTGTTTTACATTGGTTTTATATGATTTACGCTCGATTTTACCTTCTTCTTATCTCCATGGTGTTTAGAGTTCATTTAAGGTGTTTTCGGGAGATTTCGAGGTAATTCGGATCAAGTTTGAGGCTTAGACTCCAAGGTCGAAGAAGACGCATGGATTTCTAGGCATTCTCGAGCATTTCAAGTCACCCCCGAAGTCCTCGCGCAACCCGGAATTCACTTGATGCATATTTGAAGATGATTGGAGCACAAAAGAGGCCAAAAGACCTGCAATTCGGTCGAATATTGAAGCCCTTCGGTTGAATGCAAGTGATAGCCTTCAAAGATAATGCAAAGACCTATTGGAAATACCGAATTCCCAAGCCATTCGGTCGAATGGAGGGATTCGGTCGAATGTCCTTATGCCTTCGGTCGAATGTAACTTAGAGCCAAACCTTCAAGATTTTAATTGCCACTGGAACACCCCGAACTGAGCACCATTCGGTCGAATGGGCCAATTCGGGCGAATAGGTTAGGGCCTTCGGTCGAATCTGGGCAGAAATCAGCACGTGTTTGTTTTTCGCGAGCTTTTTCCATAGGATTTTTTTAGGGCTTCTTTCCCCTTTCCCTTGGGCTATATATAAAATCTTGTTTTCATTGTAAACCCTTTGCCTTGATGGTTAGAAACCCTCTCTACCATTAAGAACATCATTTAATTCTTTCTTTACATTTCTTGCCCTAGATTAGAGATTTATTGCTTTCCTTTACATTTTAAGTCTTGTATTTCATTTCCTTTCATTCAAGCATTTAAGTTTATGTAAGTTTATCTTTCTTTCACTCTTTATTTCTTTTGTTTATCTTTCATTTATGTCATCTAAGGCTTTCTCCGTTCATGCTTCATTTATTGCTTTGAATCTTGTTCATTTACTTTTCAATCTTGTTATTGTTGTTCTTAATGCTTTCTAGTGTAGTTGGTAGTTAGAGTAATTGTTCTAACTTTTATTATTATTGATTTCCTTCTTGCCCTAATGCTTTCAATCATGTTTTATTACTTGTTCTTAGTTTTAGTTAGTTTAAATATGCTGGAGTAGATTTCTTAGGGGTTTTGGTTTGGTGAAACCCTAGGTTTGGTGAATGTTGTTCATATGCTAGATTAGGGTTGAGGTTGTTGTGGTTTGTTTGATTGATATTTGATGCATATCTTGTCCTGCCACTCCCTTGTGAGACATAGGGCGATTATGGGTCGTTCACATTGACTATAGGTCATCAACTTCCCCATGTCATCTAAAGTGTCTCGATTCAGCCACGCTCGATCTCCCTTGACTTAGCTTTGTATGAGAACATAGTATCGACCTAAGTGAATCCTCACCAACCCCGTTTTTTTCCTATTGCTTTTATCAATCTTGTTTATCTACCTTCCCTAGTTTAGCTTAAAACACCCTCCATTATACACACACCACTACTTCCCTACACATAGCACTTATTCTCTGTGGTTCGATCCCCAACTTACCTCTATACTCGCTACAGTTGTATTTAGGGTGTTATAAATGTGTTTGATTGACCAAGGCTTCTAGCGTTATACGACGCGTTAGAAACCCGTTATCAAAACGGCGCCGTTGCTGGGGAGCAAGGCGTTATAGTTAGGTTTTGTGCTTGTGTAGTCCGTTTTATTGCTTTCTTTAGTTTTTGTTCAATTAATTTTTGGTTGTCAGTGGTAACGCTTGGTTTCTAGTGTTGTTTGCATGAGCTATAGCACAAGGAGATCACAGCTGCAACTTGTTCCTTATAATCTTGAAATACAAAGGGTCACTAGACGATCTCCTCCTCCTACTCCACGTCAATCGTCTAGACCCAACTAACCTCCACCAATGGCCGACAATCAACCACTCTTTGGGCGATTCGGGGCCTCGGGGTCAAGAGATTTTCAAGAGGCCGTGGCGCTACCGAATGCCTCACCGAACTTCCGCATAGACCCACAAAATACAAGAATGGTAAAGGAAGTTCCATTTTGCGGGTTAAGGAACGAATGTCCTCTCTTACACTTGGAGGCATTCGTGGAGTCTTGTAGATTCATACCTCCATGCCCTAACCACCCCGATTATATCAAGCTATGCCTCTTTTCGGTTAGTCTAGCGGGGGACGCCAAGGATTGGTACAAATGTTTAGAGCCCAACTCCATCACTACATAGGAGCAATTGAGAACGACGTTCCTCGAAATATTCTATCCTACAAATCGCACGCAAGATTGGCGCAAAAAGATTGCGTCATTCACACAAGAGGACATTGAGAGCCTATGTGCCGCATGGACTAGATTTAAGGGTATGCTCCGAGCTTGCCCCCATCATGAATATGGAGAGAACCATTTGAATATCTTTTTCTATGATGGGCTTGATGATTCAATGAAACAAAGGTTGTTTCAGGCACAACCCACCCCAAACAAGAGCTAGACCAAGAATAAACAGCTGAATAAGAAGCCAAGTCTAACAGAAATCAGAGAAGAAACAATACATCAAATCAGCAGGGAAATTTGGGAAAAAAAACACCTGCACCAAGGGTGCACCAAGGCAAGGAAGGGGCATCCAAGACCAGGGACAACTTGGGGATAGAGCTACCCTGCTGTATCAACAAAGAAACAGAAATGGAAGGCCAAGAATAGCAAGATAATCCCCATACAGACCACAAAGGTACAAGAGACAGGGCAACTGGAACAGTGGCTTGCCAGCTGACCTTAAGGCATGACCTGAGCCCAGTAGAAGAACTCAAGGACCCCACCAAGGACAGAATTGTAATCTCACTACATGGACCAAGAAGCCAAGGGCCAAAGACCCTGCTAGAAATCCACCACGAACACCAGGGAAGGAGCTGAAATAAGGCTGGTCACCAGTTCTGTAGAATAGGCCTTATGAGTGGATTTTCTGATTTTTTTGTCTAAGTGTTAGCCTCCTTAATGAAGGCACGTGTAAGGCACATGGGCATATTAAACACTAAAAGCCCTTGTGACCGTGATGATAGTTTAGAGCCCTATATAAAGGGTTGAGCATGTATAAACAACAGATTACATCACATTTTTACATTTTTCAATCCATTGAGGAAATTCAGAAATTCATTTATGTTGGAGGAGTTGTATGTG
Source organism: Amaranthus palmeri (assembly GCA_019776075.1). Classification (NCBI taxonomy): domain Eukaryota; kingdom Viridiplantae; phylum Streptophyta; class Magnoliopsida; order Caryophyllales; family Amaranthaceae; genus Amaranthus; species Amaranthus palmeri. Next base: position 155,239 of record JAAKBH010000426.1, on the reverse strand, counting down.
CAATTTTTCAGGACTTGAGGGACCAAGGGGCTGTGGAACAGACCTTGCTTTTGAGAGTCATACACAACCTAGGCCTGTTTCCATTAGGTTGCTGAGTGGCCTAAGGGTGGGAACAACACATTGCACCTCATCCTTACAACACCAAGATTGCATCTCAGCCTTGGTTTTGTATCGACTTGGTATCATAGCACAGATTTCGAAGAAGTTAAGGTACACTCAGACACACTAATCAACAGGAGGCTGCAAATAGTCCTGTGTCCCAGATTTGGAAATCAAGCAGCACTAAAGGGGATTGGAAGCCAAAGCCTTACTCTGCTGATTTAAACAGGGAGTCACCATTCTTGAAATTTATAGAAGTCATTTCATTTTTGCATAATCATTTGTTGTCATATATAGTAGATATCACGGAATACACTGATTTCTGTTTTATTCATACATCTGTTTTCCTTTGTTGTTGTTTGCTTGATCTTGGTTGTTGGTGTTCTTTCCTTTTGATATCCACCTCTGATTGACACATGGAAAATACGGAGGAAAGGTTTGTGACCCTAGAAGAGACTGTGCAGCAATTTGTGCACAACTTGGCCAACCTTGGTTTGTTTCAAAACAACAGACCACCCCAAAACCTTAGAAACCAGGAGGATAGATCTTTAAGGGTGAAAATGCCTGAATTTGATGGTTGTACCCATGACCTTGAGACTTACTTAGAATGGGAGGGAACGATAGAGCAGTATTTTGAATTCCAAGAAACCCAATAGACAAGCAATACAAGGTTGCTAAGGTCAAGATGACAAAACTAGCCTCTACTTGGTTAGAAGGAGTACAAAGACAAAGAAATAGAGTGGGAAGACCTAGGATAGACACTTGGCTAAAATAAAAGAAACACTTAAGGAGAAAGTATGTGCCACCTAACAGCTATATGTCCAACTAAGTACCTTGACACAAGGGAACAAGAGTGTGCAAGGATATATTCAAGAGTGGGAAAGGTTGACTGTGTTGTGTGATATGGATGTCACTGAAGAGTTGAATGTGGGAATGTTAATAGCAGGATTAAGAGACGATATTAGGAGAAAACTACCACTCACCACAGACTTAGATATCCACACAGTAGGGAGTCATGCTCTTGAGATTGAAAAGAATATCAACAGAAAGAAGGCCCTTGCCAACAATACCTACAACAGGTCTAATAGGACCTCTAACCCCAGGAGTACCAACTAGGGATGGCAATGGGTATTGGACCCGACCCAGATCCATGGATCCGTATTCGTTTTCACGGATCTGGGTCTTAAAAAAATAGACCCGTCGGGTCCGGGTCGGATCCGGGTCCAATTAAATTTCACGGGTCCGGATCCGGATCTGAGAAAAATACCCAGACCCGGACCCGTTTACCCGCAGACAGTATACAAACTCACTATTACGATTAATGCAATGGTTATAAGCCTCTGAAACAAAAAATATAATAGTTATTTTGATGCCTGTGTCTGACTACTTGCTTCATTGCTATATGTGATGAATGTACCAGCAACAGGTCAAGCAGCAACCACCCAAAAGTATAATATTAATGCCAAACACAGAAAACTCCTTTAGTTAACTTTTCAGCAATTTTATGGCTTCTTGACTTCTTCTAAGAAGTACTCTGTACTATATAATCTTTATTTTTTATGACTGGGGTATGTTACATGTGCAATAGAAGAGATTGATTAATCTTGGTTCTTATTAAAACTCTTAATTTGAAACAGTCTTCCACAAAGGGCAAGCTATTGCAGCAAAATCCAAAATGTCAAAGCACAATACCCAAAAAGGACAAAAACAAGTGGGACCCGTTTTGGACCCGGACCCGGTACTGGATCCGCAATATCCACGGACCCGGATCTGGGTCCTGTAAAAATAGACCTGCGGGTCCGGATCTGGATCTGGACCCAGTGCTTGTAAACGGATCTGGATCCGGGTCCACCTAGACCCGGCCCAGATCCGACCCGTTGCCATCCCTAGTACCAACCTAGTAGGTAACCTTAGGAAGACCACCCCTAGTACAACTCAGAAGGAACCTCATCCTAGGCAGAACACACCCATCAAAGAGCCTAAGGATGTAGTTTGTTTTAAGTGCAATGGGAGGGGGCACTACAGGAAGGATTGTCCTATTGCTAGGGCATTTACTATGACTGAGTGGGATGAAATAAGACAGGACTCCAGACCTAAGGTGATATTAGTGTTTAAGAATGGTAGGGAAGAAGAAATATGGCCTCAAACCCCTAAGAAAGCTCCTGATGGCACATACATGGTAAGTGATGATGGATCCTTGCAAGAGCTTAAGGGAGAAGAGAGTGACTCAGGGGAGGAGGACTGAAACATGCAAGGGGAGATTGGGCCCTTGATGTTGCACAGATGACAATCTTGAAGGCTCAGTCCTTGCTTGGCCTTTGCAATACTCAAACAGAAGTCACAAAAGGGCTACAAGAACCAAGTTCTTAAAATTTAGGCCCTGAACTGGTGGACCAACAATGAAGGCTTCACTCACCCTCAATGTGATTCACCCTTATCCCAGGCTTAGGCTTCACTCACCCAAGTCTCAAGAAAGGATCCCTCTGACTTGCTTCACTCACAAATCTTAAGGTAAGAGCTTGCTTCACTCACAAACTCACACAAACACAAGTTTTAAGAAAAATCAGAAAATACTTGATTGAATCAAAAAGTGAGTTTTACAATGTGAGGGGCCTCTGTATAAAGGCTTCCCTTCAACACTTAACGTTCATCTTGGGGCTAAATCAAGAATAGCCTAAAGATACCCCACATGCCATACATGTGCACTTTATTTAAAACAGAAACAAAGTAAAATACAAGGCTTTAGTTGTTCAGTTCAATCTGTTGACCAGCCCACCTTCAGTCAGGTACTGTGGGCTCTCCATGGATGATTAGGGTGGTTCTTGCCCCTTGATGGCTTGGTCCATGTGCCAAGATTCCAGTTCCGCCCTTGGTGCAGTCTAGTTGTTCCCAGTCCTCTCCCAGCAAGTGCACCAAGGTCTGCTGTTTGCCAGTTTCCTCTGTTGTTCTGTCTCCTGTGGCAGTCTTGTCTGTTGGGGCTTTAACTGACTTATTTGGCCTTTCCAAGGGTCCTTGTTGCTTGGTATAGCTTGCTAACCCTGTGCTAGTTCCAATCCCAGCTTTGGTATCCATGCCTTTGTTCTCAAGAAACTTTGGTTCAGATGAATAGGTCCAATTTCCCTGCTGATCTTGAGTATTTATTTCTTCTTGTTCTTGGTGACCCTTGGTGGTTGTTATGTGTATGCTGGGGTTAGCTCATGTGTGTTTGGCCTTGAACCATCCTCACATGGTTCAAGGACTTAGAACAGTCATTGCCTGAATCAGAACACTATGGTGTAATAGTTAGGAGAAGCCTACACACTATAGTCAAAGAAAAGAAATCATATCAGAGGGAAAACATCTTCCAAACTAAGTGCAAAATACAAGGGGAAGTGTGTGATCTAATTATTGATGGAGGAAGTGAGTCCAATTACATAAGCTAGGACCTAGTACACAGGCTACAACTTCAGACTACACCTCACCCCCATCCTTACAAAATGAGATGGCTAGATGACAAAGCTAGTGGGGTTGTGACCAGACAGTGCTTAGTTAATCTTACCCGAGGTACCTATAGTGATGAGATCCTTTGTGATGCGCTGAAAATGGATGCTTGCCATCTACTTTTGGGTGGACCATGGCTATATGACAGAAGAAATACCCATGATTGGTATTCCAACACTTAAACTTAAGACACAATGGTAAGAAGAAAGCACTCATACCCCTGCCACCCCATAAATCCATACCACCTAAGCTAATCCCAACACATTTGATTACTAGGAAACGGTGTGAAAAGGTGATGAAGGAAAAAAGGGAGGTATGCTTTGCAACAAATCAAATGGACTCTTGGTAAGACAAACAAGCTAATCACCTTGGTAAGCTTGTTTAATATATGGATTTGGTTCATCATCCGAATACGGGCTGGAGCATTCATTAACACAAGTTGGGCGAATACGGATAACATTATGTTATGGTGATGTTGATGTGTTGGTGCAAAAGACAACCTACGATTTCAGTATGTATGTGGTCAAAGGTGGTGCATTTGTTTGTGATTATTGTTGTGAGCCAAGACATCATAGCGCCTAAGAATTGAGGACAATTCTTTTCTAAGAAGGGGAGTATGCACCATGTTTGACATGGCGCAGGTTTTCAACACTTCGGCATGAGTGCACACGATTGAATATGGCTAAGAACAAGGAGATCAATACAAGTTACAAAAGAGGACAAATAATAGCTTAGAATTAGAAGTAATTAGATTGTTATTGTATTTGTAAAAATAGGCATGTGAGTTTTTAATTAGTCACATGAATATTGTGTTTTTAAAAGACATGTGCTAGGCATGTGCTTCTTTTGTCTTATGCCTATATAAAGGGTCATTTACTCATTGTAATATTTAGATTTTGATGATTAATAAAACCCATGTTTTAGAGAGAATTTCTCTTTGAAATAAAAGTGTGAGTGAAGCACTTTTCCTTGTCCATCCCAATTGTGAGTGAAGCAAATTGGGGAAGATAAGAAACCTAAACAAATCAAGGGAGTGAACAAGGATTTGATTAGGAGGATATGAACTTGTTTTGGTGAGTGAAGCCTACAAGATCACATCCAAGATTATAGAAATCTAATCATATCTTTGTTTTTTTTAGTAGTTTCTTGAAGGGTTTTTGTATTTCCGCAAACAACCCAATTTGGCCTCATTATTGGGTCCATATTCGGTGCATACTTGTTATTCACCAAGGAGAACACTGAACTGACCCCCATACCAGATGAAGTCAAGAGACTTATAAAGCAATATGCAGATGTGTTCCCAGTAGACCTACCCCCTAGACTACCACCTATAAGGGGCATTGAACATCAAATTGATTTAGTACCAAGAGCTAGTCTACCTAACAAGCCTGCTAATAAATCCAACCCTTTTGAGACCCAAGAACTACAAAGGCAGATTGAGAAGCCTATGCAGAGAGGGTATGTAAGGGAAAGCATGAGTCCATGTGCTGTGCCAACCCTACTAGTACCTAAGAAGGATGAGGGAGGGTGATGAGTGGGTATCACCAAATCAGAATGAGGGAGGGTGATGAGTGGAAGACTGCCTTCAAAACTAAATATGGTCTGTATGAGTTGCTTGTGATGCCCTTTGGATTGACTAGATCCAGCTTTGCATACCTAAAATGCCTTGAGAAACCTATTGGTGAGGGAGGTGCATGAGGGTAGCTTAGCTAGACATTTTGGGATTCGAAAAACATTAGACATGCGAGCTAAGCACTTCTACTGGCCTAAGATGTTAGGGACAGTATGAAAGCACATATTGAAATGTGAAGTATGCCTAAAAGCTAAAGTGACCTTTCACAAGGGTGAATACTTGCCCTTGCCTACACCTGATAGGCCATGGGAGCACACCAGCATGGATTTCATGATGGCCCTAACTAGAACCAAGAGGGGAAAGGACTCAATCATGGTAGTAGTTGATAGGTTTTCAAAGATGGCACACTTTGTGGCATGCACTAAGACTGATGATGCACATCACATAGCCTAATTGTACTTTACTGAAATCATTAGACTACATGGCATACCCAAGACCATAGTATCAGATAGGGATAGTAAGTTTTTGAGTTATTTTTGGAAAACTCTATGGAAGTTACTTGGGACCAAACTATTATTCAGTACTGCACATCATCCCCCGACTGATGGACAGACTGAAGTCACCAACAGGACACTAGGCACCTTGCTTAGGACTCTGGTTAGCAAGAACTTAAGAGACTGGGATATCAAACTATGCCATGCTAAATTTGCATATAATAGTGCACCCAGTCATGCTACTAAGCACTCACCATTTGAATGTGTGTATGGTACAAAACCCTTATTGCCAGTGACCCTCATTGATTTGCCTTGCTGTGATAGGAAACAAGAAGAGGCAGCAGAGACGATAGCAAAGATGAAGGAAATGCACAAACTCATACATGATAATATAGAGGCCACTAACAAAAAATACAAGGAAAAGGCGGACAAGCACTTAAAGCAGAATAAGCCCATAGAGGAGGGAGACCTAGTCTGGATCCATGCAAGAAAGGAGAGGTTTCCCCTGCTCAGGAAGAACAAGCTGATGCCCAGGGCCATAGGACCCTTCCCAGTACTCAGAAAATTTGGCAACAATGCTTATGAAGTGCAACTACCAGAAGAATACAACATCTCTCCCATCTGAAGAAATGAGGTCAATTCTTCCCCCAAGAAGAAGGGGTTGAAACAAAGGTTGTTTCAGGCAAAACCCACCCCAAACAAGAGCTAGACCTAGAACAAACAGCTGAATCAGAAGCCAAGTCTAACAGAAATTAGAGAAGAAACAATACATCAAATCATCAGGGAAATTTTGGAAAAACACCTGCACCAAGGGTGCACCAAGGCAAGGAAGGGGCATCCAAGACTAGGGACAACTTGGGGAGAGAGCTACCCTGCTGTATCAACAAAGAAACAGACATGGAAGGCCAAGAAAAGCAAGATAATCCCCATACAGACCACAAAGGTACAAGAGACAGGACAACTGGAACAGTGGCTTGCCAGCTGACCTTAAGGCATGACCTGAGCCTAGTAGAAGAACTCAAGGACCCCACCAAGGATAGAATTGTAATCTCACTACATGGACCAAGAAGCCAAGGGCCAAAGACCCTGCTAGAAATCCACCAGGAACACCAGGGAAGGAGCTGACACAAGGCTGGTCACCAGTTCTGTAGAATAGGCCTTATGAGTGGATTTTCTGATTTTTTTGTCTAAGTGTTAGCCTCCTTAATGAAGGCACGTGTAAGGCACATGGGCATATTAAACACTAAAATCCCTTGTGACCGTTATGATAGTTTAGAGACCTATATAAAGGGTTGAGCATGTACAAACAACAGATTACATCACATTTTTACATTTTTTAATTCATTGAGGAAATTCAGAAATTTATTTCTATTGGAGGAGTTGTGTGTGCAATTTCTCAAGACTTGAAGGACCAAGGGGCTATGGAACAGACCTTGCTTTTGAGATTCATACGCAAACAAGGGGAGGAAACCTTGGGTTGTGTAATTAGGGTGCATTTCTGGGAGAAGGAACCAGAACATCATCCTTATCAACATCAGAATTTCAAGACCTGTTTTCTTTAAATTTCTGATCAGTGAGACACCTAGCCTTCTATGTGGAGGGTTGGTTAAGAGTCTCTCAAGGGGTTAGAGGGGTGATTCAGAATCTTGGCAATCTCAAGATTCAGGAACCACATTAAGGATCTTCGTACAAAATCAGGAGCATCACATTCTAGTGCAGGTAAGCTTACCTGAAAATAAGGAATCCTGTTCTTGGAGACAGAAACTGATCATTGGACTACCTAGGCCTGTTTCCATCATGTTGCTGAGTGGCCTAAGGGTGGAAACAACACATTGCACCTCATCCTTACAACACCAAGATTGCATCTCAGCCTTGGTTTTGTATCATTCAACTAAGGCACTCCTAGACTTCGCGGTTGGTGGGCAACTCTAAAAAATCCCATGCGACCGTGTGTAACACCCCGGCCCAACGGATCACCAGTGACTACTCATAGAGACTGTAGACTAGCCCCACAGACCAACACAAGTCTTTCCAGCGCACTTTGGCCTCACTCGTGCGCACCCAGGAAAACTTCCCAGGAGGTCACCCATCCTAAGATTGCTCCCCACCAAGCACGCTTAACTGTGGAGTTCTTAGCAAATGGGCTCCCTAGAAAAGAAGATGCACCTTGTTGATATGAGTAGTCTATCAATCTCTTTTTCAAGCTAAATCTGGGGTATCACATTCACCCCCACTTAAGAATACAACGTCCTCGTTGGATCGTCATTTCAGGATCTTTTCCCCCGCTAGGTGCACTGAACACACAATCAGTCACGGTCGCAGGGTTGCTCTGATACCATTTGTAACACCCCGGCCCAACGGATCACCAGTGACTACTCATAGAGACTGTAGACTAGCCCCACAGACCAACACAAGTCTTTCCAGCGCACTTTGGCCTCACTCGTGCGCACCCAGGAAAACTTCCCAGGAGGTCACCCATCCTAAGATTGCTCCCCACCAAGCACGCTTAACTGTGGAGTTCTTAGCAAATGGGCTCCCTAGAAAAGAAGATGCACCTTGTTGATATGAGTAGTCTATCAATCTCTTTTTCAAGCTAAATCTGGGGTATCACACCGTGTGAGAGCCATGATCGAAGAGGTTGCTAAGAATAGCACTTGGGGTGGTGCAAGGGGTAGTAAACAACAAAGGGGCGTGATCGATGGTGCAAATCTTGATTCGATCGGTGCAAAAATTGAAGCTATCATGGACAAGAAATTTTCCAAGCTTAAGCTAGCCCAAGGAAGCTCTAATGTCTCCGCTGCTAATGAAGCCAAACATTATTCATGTGGTATTTGTAGGGGCACTAATCATGACGCATCTTATTGTGGAGGACGAAGTCCTGAGCATGTGGCATCGGTTGATTATGGGTCGAGTGCTTATGAAGGGGCCCAAGTAACAAACTTTGATGGGTATGGGTGCAATCCCAAACATATAGCGGCTATGGGTTATGGGAACCAAGGTCAAGGGTACTCTCAATATAGCTTGTTCAACAACCCGTCCTCCCGACCTCCCTTCAATCCCAACAATAGCCAAGGCAACTTCCACCAAGGTTACAACAATCAAGTTCCATACAACAATCAAACCGGTGGTAATTTTCCTAGGCGAAATGGAAATAAGCCTTACCCACAAGTGCCACGACCCAACCCCAATCTACCTTACCCAACCACCCAATCACTTCCTAACCCCACTCCTACCCAAGACTTCATAACTACCCAATTGAGCACCTTAGCCCAACTCAATCAAACTTTGATTTCTCAAATGGCGCAACTCCTAGCCCAACAGCGTTAAAGTGCCATGTGGGGAGTTTGAGGATCCTCCAATCCAAGTGGAGAGTGTTGTTGTCCTTTGTGATTTTGTTGTGCTTGACATGGTGGAAGACCCCTACACTCCCCTCATACTTGGGAGAGATGCATTGAAGAGTTTGGGTGCCTTAATTGGTTGTGAAGCCGAGACCATTACTATAGGGATACCCAATGAGCAAGCCGTTTTTGGGTTTGCTAAATCTTCAAAAGAGCCCATGGTCGAGCAACTTTTCTCTCTAGATGTTGTGGATGACTCTCAAGGTGATAAGGTTGGAGGGCTTGATTTTCTTGATGCCCATGTGCTTGATGATGAGATGATTGATGGGGAGGTGATTTCTTGTGATGTGGTGAAGTTTGATGAGATGAAGAAGAAGGAAGATGATGTAGTAAAGGAGAAGGAGTTTGTTCTTGTGCACACCAAAAATAATGATGACCCCAGCTAAGCTTGGGGGAGCCCCATATTTGAGTTTTCATCCGGGTGACCCCAGTGCTACATTGCTTACCTCCGCCACTGCTGCGAGGTGGAGAGTTTTGGGTTACCATGTTCGAGGTGATGGCGATGCTAGGAGTGAGTCCGCTCCTAGCTCAGGTATGGTTTCTTTCCCTAGCTTTTCATTTGTTGCTTGAGCTGGTGGTTAGCTGGGTCAAACTTAACGACGTTAAACAAAAGTACTTGCGGGAGATGACCCGGTGTTTGTTGTTTCATGATGTTTGCTTTGTTCTCTTTAGTTCCAATAATGCCTATCTTTCAGTCTTTTGGTTTTTCTTTCGCCTTCCCCATCGCCGAGACGACTCTTGAGCTAGCTTGGGGGAGGATGCGCTTACGCTTTCAAAATCCCGAAAGATTTGCATTATTGTAATTATTGCTTTGTTTTTCTTTTAGTTTCTCGCATGTTTAGTTTGTTTAGCTTTTGTCTTGTTTAGCTTGTATAGTTTCATGTTTAGGTTGTATAGTTGTGTTTTATCCTTGCTTTCAATAAATGGTTGAGTTGTGAGTCTAGCATGCAAGCTTCTATTGTGCACATATCATGTCCTTATGCAAAATCGTATTTCCTTAGCCCTGTGCTTGTTTTGGGACCTAGAGTTTGATTGTTTTCCACATAGCTTGGGGGAATTGGGGTTTTGTTTGGTTGGTGGCTTGGATGACTACCTTTAGAGGCGCATTTCGACTAGCCTGTAAGGATTGAGCCTTCTTGGACTCCTTGCGAGCTCCATTCATTGTGAGTACTAGTTAGCGGATCTAAGTATTGTGTCGGTTCTTCTCCAGTACGTATAGTCGGCTTTTCTTGAGACCAGGGATGATAACACGTTCGCTAGAATTGAGCCACATAGCAAAATAACCTACCTTGAACGAAATTGACTTTAGGATAAGCCAAGTTTTTGCCTTTCCTATTCTTTTGTAGCCACATTATTTAGCCTCCACATGAGCCAAATTATTCCCTCTTCTTACCTAGAGGATAGCTTAGTGATGGTGGGGTTTGTTGTGTGCTACAGTGATTGTGGGTTTTTGGTTATGATATCGTGGATGTTGGTTTATATTACTCTTTTCATTTTGTGCCCAGCTCATTATTTCTCCCCTATTTCCTCTAGTATTTTCATTGTAATTAGGGTAACTTGTTCAACTAAGTCCGATTAGTTTGTTTTATGCTGGGGTAAGATAAGACAAAATCCCCATGATTCTCCCCTATTAGGTGTTTGATTCCCGACTCATCTTTAGCCGGAAGAGTACTATTAACGAAACACGAACCAAAATCAAACACATGAGCGTCATTGCATATTTCTCACATCTTTTGAGAAATTACCCGGGAAGTGTAGACTTGTGACCACTTTAGGTAGTGGGTGGGATAGCCTGTGTTGGTTCTTGCCCTAGTGATCTGAAGCTTGTGGAATTGGTCATTATTCTTAGTATTGCGCTCTATTGAGACCATTGTACTTGCACACCCATGGATAGAGAAGAGTTTTGCTCATGCACATGCTTGTATTGTTTTGTTCTCCGCTCACCATGTAATTTCTTCGCTTTGGATTTCTGGGTCTCCTTCTTAAAACCCTCACGAGACCTTACTCGTCCTCTTTGGGAGAGCTTGAGGTTTAAAGGGCTTGTCGTACGTGCTAAGTGCGATCGTGATTCCTACGACAGTGAGTATTAAGTTTTATTGCTTTTGTAGTTTTGTTTTGTTTTGCGTTCGTAGTTAGTTTGTTTTGGGATGCCCGGTGCTTTCATGTTCTTCCTACCTAGTGACTTTGCTAAGGACTAGCAAAGGTTAAGCTTGGGGGAGTTGATGTGCTCGATTTAGAGCACATTTATAGCCGTACTTTGGTGTCGAGTCTCGTTGTTTGACATTGGTTTTATATGATTTACGCTCGATTTTACCTTGTTCTTGTCTCCATGGTGTTTAGAGTTCATTTTAGGTGTTTTCGAGAGATTTCGAGGTAATTCGGATCAAGTGCGAGACAGACTCCAAGGTCGAAGAAGACGCACGCATTTCGAGGCATTCTAGAGCATTTCAAGTCACCCCCAAAGTCCTCTCGCAACCCGGAAATCACTTGATGCATGTTTGAAGATTGAAGCCCTTCGGTCGAATGCAAGTGATAGCCTTCAAAGATAATGCAAAGACCTACTGGAAATACCGAATTCCCAAGCCATTCAGTCGAATGGAGGGATTCGATCAAATGTCCTTATGCCTTCGGTCGAATGTAACTTAGAGCCAAACCTTCAAGATTTTAATTGCCACTGGAAACCCCGAATTGAGCACCATTCGGTCGAATGGGCCAATTCGGGCGAATGTGTTAGGGCCTTTGGTCGAATCAAGGAAGAAATCAGCACGTGTTTGTTTTTCGCGAGCTTTTTCCGTAGGATCTTTTTAGGGCTTCTTTCCCCTTTCCCTTGGGCTATATATAGACTCTTATTTCATTGTAAACCCTATGCCTTGATGGTTAGAAACCCTCTCTACCATTAAGAACATCATTTAATGCTTTCTTTACATTTCGTGCCCTAGATTAGGGATTTATTGCTTTCCTTTACATTTCAAGTCTTTATTTCATTTCCTTTCATTCAAGCATTTAAGTTTATGTAAGTTTATCTTTATTTTGCTCTTTATTGCTTTTATTTATCTTTCATTTATGTCATTTAATTCTTTCTCCTTTCATGCTTCATTTATTGCTTTGAATCTTGTTCATTTACTTTTCAATCTTGTTATTGTTGTTCTTAATGCTTTCTAGTGTAGTTGGTAGTTAGAGTTATTGTTCTATCTTTCATTATTGTTGATTTCCTTCTTGCCCTAATGCTTTCAATCATATTTTCTTACTTGTTCTTAGTTGTAGTAAGTTTAAATATGCTGGAGTAGATTTCTTAGGGGTTTTGGTTTGGTGAAACCCAAGGTTTGGTGAATGTTGTTCATATGCTAGATTAGGATTGAGGTTGTTGTGGTTTGTTTGATTGATATTCGATGCATATCTTGTGCTGCCACTCCCTTGTGAGACATAGGGAGATTATGGGTCGTTCGCATTGACTTCCCCATGTCATCTAGAGTGTCTCGATTGAGCCACGCTCGATCTCCCTTTACTTAGCTTTGTATGAGAACATAGTATCGACCTAGGATTAATCCTAACCAACCCCGTTTGTTTCGTATTGCTTTTATCAATCTTGATTATTGCCTTCCCTAGTTTATCTTAAAACACCCTCCATTATACACACACCACAACTTACCTACACATAGCACTTAATCTTCCTTGCCCTTGTTCTTTGTGGTTCGATCCCCAACTTACCTCTATACTCACTATAGTTGTATTTAGGGTGTTATAAACGTGTTAGATTGACCAAGGCTTCTAGCGTTAAACGACGCGTTAGAAACCCGTTATCAGGAAGCCTCCAATGAGGGAGAACGCGAGGAACTTGAGGATAATGAATCCGATGACAGTTCGGGTGACGAGGAGGTTCATATGCCGGTCAAGGAGGAACCTATGCTCATTCCTAGGAAGAGGAACAGGCTGGCCTCTAAGCGTCCAGTTGGTATGGATGAAGAAATCACCTCACACCCCACCAAAAAGCCTACCAATACCCCTCCTTCACCAAAACTAGTCACACCTCCACCATAGCATATTCCATCACCACCACCATCACCCATACATTTTACTCCACCAACACTTGATACACAAGTTTCACCCCCATATACTTCACATGGTGTTAATGAGTCTGCTAACCCCTTACCTATTCCTTCAACTGCAATTGATTCTCTCCTCACAAAGCTTAATGATTTTTAGTCTCGTTTCTGTGCTTTCCAAGATGAAGTTCGTGTCTCACTTGCTTCCATCACTGATTAGTTGACCTAGATGGAGTCTCGTCTGGGTTCCAAGCTCGATTCTGTTGACGTGCAGACAGAATACATATATGAAGAGACTGCTAGTTGATCCCTCCTACTGCTTCGATTATGAATTCTATATGTTTGTTGGCCTTACCGTCTGTTTCTTTAACTCTCAAACAATATTTTCTTATATTTTGTTGAAGTACCAATTGGGTACGATTTGTAATTTTCTTTTGTTGAAACATTTATGCTACTGATTTCATTTTTATCTACTTTTGCAACTTGGTCTATGATGCTTATTCACTTCATATCTTGGTCATCTTATGGTATTTGCATTGCTTGGATGTTTGCTGCTTATTTTCTCTATTTGACTAATGCTTGCCTTAGTGTTGTGGTTTGGGTACAGTTAATCCTTTTTGATTGATGTCAAAAGGGGGAAGAAAACCAACAAACTTAGAGGAATTGCATACTCATATTTATGCTTAGTTTGCATATATTAGTGCTGTTTTGATATACATGTTATTGTACATGTTATTGCTTCTTTCTCTAATTGGATCTAATGTTAGCAATTTAAATTGCTCCTCTGATATTATTATGTTAAACCATATTCTAAAATTAACCTAAGTATAGAGTTGATACTTAAATGTTTATGTTTATTATTTTTGGAAAATGGTTAATTAATAGACATAAGCTATATTCCATACTCGTTTTATGATATGTTTTTAAATATCAATCTTAGAGTAAATTGTTTATATTGGATGCTTGGTAAATACTTTGCAATTAATTGATTTGCTAAGTTTACATAGAGTTGTTCTAATCTCTTGCATGCTCTATTATATTTGTGTTACTCTATCATCAAGTAAGTTTGTTTATAAAGTTCGCCATCATCAAAAAGGGATAATTTGTTGCCCCTCTTAAGTTTTGATGATGACTTCAGTTTTGTTTAAACAAACATGTTTTAGAGATTGTTTTATAGGTCACATATCCGATTTGTTAAAGTCATCGATGGTACCTAAAAGGCTTGTTCAAAGACTATTGTACATGTCAAAGTCAAAGTCAAAGTAGTCAGCATAGAAGATCATTTGAAAGTCAAAGTAGTAATCGATTTCTACTGTTCCAAGAATTGACAATCTGATAATAAGTGCTGATGGAAACAGTGTAGTGTTCCCAATGAAACAAGTCTGGAGAAGTTGGTCATCTAAAATAACGTAGGAAATTGTTTTTCTAATTTTTTACTTGTTTGTACGATTAAGTATTGTGATATTTCATAGATTATTAATTGGCAAAAATTAAGTAACTACCTAAAATGAATCTAGAGGTTGAGAATAAGACTCCTTATTTTTCTCCACAATAATAGGATGTTAGTTAGGGTTTAATTGAATTAGTCTTTATTAACTGTTATTAGTTAATAAATTTATTTATAACAAACGCATGACCTTGAGTAACCTCCAAGGCAATTTCCCACTTTCCCACATTTGAGAATAAGGGAAATATGGTTAGTAAGGGTTTTGAAAGCCCACAGTTTCTCTTATATAAAGAGACGTTTTTTTAACCGATTATTTGTGTTGTTCCCTAACCGAAAATTCAATAGAGATCACCCAAGTGAGAAAAATATTCAATTTTTCTTTTTGCAATATCTTAGTTTTTATCCATTCTAGAGAAATTTATTTATAAGGGTTTTTGAGTATTTGTAATTAGACTTAAGGGTAGTCTAAGGGGGAACGTGAGAAAGTGAAGGAGAAAGAGAAGAAGAAGGAGAAGAGAATTGGCCTAGAAAAGAAGAAAAGAGCATTGTTTTATGTAATTGTATTAATTGTCTAAAACATATTAAGAGAAACTTAAATTCCCGAGTGGTCGTGGTTTTCTTTATATAAGGCCTAGAAAGTTTTCACGTAAAAAATCTTGTGTCCATTTTACTTTCTTGCTTTTTGTTTAAGTATTTTTATTTATTTTAAATTCCGCAAAAACAGTGCAAAAATACTTAAAAGCATTATACAGCAATTAATCCCCCCTCTTGTTGCATTCATAATCTCTACGCGTTTCTACACTACCTAAACTAAATTTACAGGTTTTGAAATACTTTTGCAATGATGTTACTGATTGCACCATGTTTGACATGGCGCAAGTTTCAACATATTAGCATGAGTAAAAATAGGCATGTGAGTTTTTATTTGTCACATGGCTATTTATGTTTTTAAAAACCATGTGCTAGGCATGTGATTCCTTTGTCTTGTGCCTATATAAAGGGTCATTTACTGTTTATAGTATTAGATTTTGATGATAAAAAAACCCATGTTTTTGAGAGTGAAGCATATTGGGGAAGATAAGAAGCACTTTTCCTTGTCCATCCAATTGTGAGTAAAGCATATTGGGGAAGATAAGAAGCATAAACAAATCAAGGGAGTGAACCAAGATTTGATTAGGAGGATAGGATCTTGTTTTGGTGAGTGAAGCCAACAAGATCACATCAAAGGTTAGAGAAATCTGATCTTATCCATAGCCAAAAAACGAAGACATTGAAGGTGTGAAAAAATTTCAGATTATGTCACTGTTTGGGGTCCAAAACGTGATAGTTTTGGAGGACTTTTTGTTGGAATTTTAGAAAAACATTTTTACAAAATGTTCTTCATTAAGTTGGGGAACGTTTGGCTTTGAAATTATCATATTTCGTAAAGTAGTGAAGGACATATGAATTTTCCTTTATAGGCTGACAAAAATCAATCAATTCTGGATACCTTGGTTAGTGGTCTTCGAAAACCTATCAAGATTCCTTTCTTTGGCCTTCATTATTCATCACATTATCCATTACTATCCTATAATCATCAAAACACATCATTTGTACCCTTTTTCTTACATTTTTAGGTTTCTTGAATAACCAAATTCATTTTTGTTTTTTTAAAGTACTGGAGAGTCACATTGTGTTTGTCTTCTGTAATTTTCTTGTTTCTCCTTCATTTTTGAGTCTTTTTCATTGTTTCTTTTTTGATTTCGGGTATTTTTGAGTCTAGTTTTTTGTGGATCTTTTTCTTTATTCCTTGGAGTTGTAGAGAAAAAGACGTGCATATGTTTATGACCAAAGGTCACAGAAACTGTTCAGATTGCACGTTTGGAGGAGATTTTTAATTGTGATCAAAGTAGACCACGTATTTGAGTGTTTTCAATTGTGGAGGTGGTTTGGTCGGGTTTACAGTAGCAAACATTTCATGCAATTTTCTAAAATTTTGTTGTATGGTTTTCTGATTTTTTTTTGTGCACAAAACTTTCGAAACTTCTTTTGTTCTCTTTTCTTTCTTTTTTCACTTTTCCTTACTCTCACACATCATTTTTTTGTGAGAGAATCTTGAGTCTTAGGAGATGAATTCATCATGGGCAAAAATGAACAAGGCATTTGATAAACAAAAAAAAAAAGAGGCCCTAGCTTGTGAAGTTTATAAACTTGAACTTGAATCATGGTGGGATGAGGAAAAAAGACTTAGAAGGGAACAAGTGGAGAGTATATATGAGGATGATTGGTTCTCGTATGAGTTTTACAATGAGCAATTAGTGGAGGTTTATAGTCAACTGCGACGCGTGAGTCGAGAATTTTTTCTTTTTGAAGAGAGAATAAAATTTCAACAAAAATTGCAAGAACAATATGGTGATTCGAGGTTGGTGGTTGTTCATGAATACATTCCTGATATTGATCTGGTTAGGATAAAATTTCAAATTAAAAGTAAGCATGTTGACTCACAAATTCAGATTACACCAATGGTTCCTTCTCATGATGACATTCAAGAACCATGCAAAAAAGAGGATAATGAAGAAGTTATTCAAGGATCTTATGACGAGGTTGTTGAGACATCTTGTGTTGAAATTGTTCATTATCTTGAAGAGGTAATTGCGACATCTTGTATTGAGAATGTTGGTTCTATACTAGAGTGCTTAAAAGTGGTTGATTCTCATCCAAGATCAGAGGTCGATTTACAAATTGAGCAAGCAATGAAGCATGAGTTTGTCAATGTTGATTTTGTGCATGAAAAATCACCCATCTTTGATTTTATTCATGTTACTTCATTTGTGGAGTTCCACCCAACAAAAGTTCGAGAACGAATTTTCTCTAAAAAGGGAGAATGCAACATGTCACGTTGAGTCTTGGTAATACAAGCAAATTAATCACCTTGGTGAGCTTGTTTAATATATGGGTTTGGTTCATCATGCAAGTGAGGGCATTCATCCTTACATGCTTGATCATTTTGGGAAACATGGTTTTTAAATTGAGTCAGAAACATGGTAGATCAATGATAACGGGTTTCTAACGCGTCATTATACGCTAGAAGCCTTGGTCATTCAAACAGATTTATAAACACCCTAATTACAACTATAACGTGTATATAGGTAAGTTGGGGATCGAACCACTAGGAATTAGGGTAAGAAAGATTAGGTGCTAGGTGTAGAGAAGAGTGGTGTGTGCATAAAGGAGGGTGTTTTAAGCTAAACTAAGAAAGGCGATAAACAAGATTGATTAAAGCAATAGGAAACAAATGGGGTTGGAGAGGATTCACCCTAGGTCGATACTATGTTCTCCAACAAAGCTAGGTCAAGGGAAATCGAGTATGGCTCAATCGAGACATTCTAGATAGCATAAGGAAGTTGATGACTTATAGTCAATGCGAACGACCCATAATCGCCCTATGTCTCACGAGGGAGTGACAGGACAAGATATGCATCGACTATCAATCAAACAAACCACAACAACCTCAACCTAATCTAACATGTGAGCAACATTAATCAAACCTAGGGTTTTACCAAACCAAAACCCCTAAGGAATATACTCTAGCATATTGAAGGCAACTACAACTAAGAACAAGAAAAAAAGCATATATGTAAACATTGAGGCAAGAAAGAAATCAACAATAATGAAACATAAAGCAATAACTCTAACTACCAACTACACTAGAAAGCATTAAGAGCAACAAAAACAAGATTGGAAAGTAAATGAACAAGAATTAAAGTAATAAACAAAGCATAGAAGAGGAAAGCATTAAATGGCATAAATGAAAGATAACAAAATCAATAAAGAGAGAAAGAAAGATAAACTTACATAAACTTAAATGCTTGAAAGAATGGGAATGAAAATACAAGGCTTGGAATGTAAAGGAAAGCAATAAATCTAATCTAGGGCAAGAAATGTAAAAAGAACATTAAAGTGATGTTCTTGATGGAAGAGGGAGTTTCTATCCACAAGGCATAGGGTTTATGCTCATAAAAGTGCCTTTATATAGGCTACAAAAAAAGGGAACAAAAGCCCTAAAATAATCCTACGTGGCAAGCTTCACAGAATCAGAGTTCCATTCGCCCGAAGCCCAAGACACATTTGGTCGAATCTGACCCATTCGCTCGAATGGGATTTCCTTCGATATTTCCAGTGGGCAATGAAATGTGCAAGTGGCTTGTGGATTCGGCTAAAACAGTAGGTTGTGCTTTGTTCTTTGAGTAGTTTGGCTTGGCTTCGACCGAATGGCTTCCACATTCGACCGAATGTGGGCCTGTTTGCCTTTCATTGGCTCTAATCATCTTCAAACACTCATCGAATGGGTTCCGATCTTCGTGAACACTTCAGGGATGACCCGAGACGCTTGGAAATGCCTCGAAATGCGTGCCTCTTCTTCGACTTTGATCGAAATTACCTCAAAATCATATAGAATGAACTCTAAACACCTAAAATGAACTCTAAACACCATGGAGACAAGAACAAGGTAACATCGAGTGTAAATCATATAAAACCAATGTAAAATATCAAGACACGACACTAAAATAGGGACATAAATGTGCTCTAAATCGAGCACATCAACTCCCCCAAGCTTAACCTTTGCTAGTCCCTAGCAAAGAGACTTGGTAGGAACAACATGAAAGCACCTGCATCCCAAAAACAAAGTAACTACAAAAGCAAAACAAGACTAAACTATGAAAGCGACAAAACCTAAAATTCACTAACGTAGGAATCACGGTCGCACTTAGCGCGTACGACGAGCCCTTTAAACCCCAAGGTCTCCTAAAGGGGACGAGTAAGGTCTCGTGAGGGTTTACAGAAGGAGACCCACAAATCCAAAGTAAACAAACATGGTGAGTAGAGAACAAAACAATAAAAGCATGTGCATGGGCAAAACTCTTCCCTAGCCATAGGTGTGCAAGTACAATGGTCTCAATAGAGCACAATACCAAAGAGAATAACCAATTCCAAAAAATCGAGATCACTGGGGCAAGCAACATCACAGGCTATGCCACCCACTACCTTGAGAGGTCACAAGTCTACACTCCCCGGGTAATTTCTCAAAAGATGTGGGAAATATGCAATTACGCTCATGTGTTTGATTATGGTTCGTGTTTCGCTCATAATCTTCCGACTAAAGATGATAGCATTTGACCCTAAACAGAACACCCACAAACATCTCATGACAAACCAATGACAACTATATCCAACAACTATCAATAACCCAATAATGTCATATAAGCACAATGATCTCTATCATAAAAACACCATCAAAACATGTGAAATCTTATAATAACAAGAGTTTCCAAGCTCATCACCCAAAATGAATATAGACCTTCTCACTCACATGAACATGTATGTGTATAAAATCTCGAAGAAGAACATAAGAAAGGTCTCCTCAAATCATAGAATATGTATGAATAATAATAATGAAAGCACTAGAGGAAATGGGGGAAGCAATAAGAGCTAGGCACAAAATGAAGAGAGTCGTATAAACCAACAACCATGATATCATAACCAAAAAACCACTATGACTAACCTGTCCTCAAGGTAAGAAGAGGGAACATTTGGCTCATGTTGAGGCTAAATAATGTGGCTAAAAGAGAAAAGGAAAAGGCAAAAACTTGGCTTATCCTAGAGTCAATTGCGTTCAAGGTAGGATATTTGGCTATGTAGCTCAATTCTAGTGAACGTGTTATCATCCCTGGTCTCAAGAAAAGTGGACTATACTGGAGAAGAACCGATGCAATACTTAGATCCCCTAACTAGCACTCACAATGAATGGAACTCACAAGGAGTCCAAGAAGGCTCAATCCTTACAAGCTAGTCGAAATGCGCCTCTAAAGGTAGACATTCAAGCCACCAACCAAGCAAACCCTAATACCCCCAAGCTTTGTGGAAAAAAGTCAAACTCTAGGTCCCAAAATAGGCACAAGGCTAAGGAAATACGAGTTCGCATATGGTCATGAATGTGCACAATAGAAGCTTGCATGCTAGACTCACAACTCAACCATTTATTGAAAGCAAGGATAAAACACAACTATACAACCTAAACATGAAACTATACAAACTATATGAAACAAAAACTAAACATGCGAAAAACTAAATGAAAAGCAATAGATCGAAAGCGTAAGCGCATCCTCTCCCAAGCTAGCTCAAGAGCCGTCTCGGCGATGGGGAAGGCGAAAGAAAAACCAAAAGACCGAAAGATAGGCATTATTGGAACTAAAGAGGACAAAGCAAACATCATGAAACAACAAACACCGGGTTATCTCCCGCAAGTACTTTTGTTTAACGTCGTTAAGTTCAACACAGCTAACCACCAGCTCAAACAACAAATGAAAAGCTAGGGAAAGAAACCATACCTGAGCTAGGAGTGGACTTACTCCTAGCATCGCCATCACCTCGAATATGGTGACCCAAAACTCTCCACCTCGCAGCAGTGGTGGAGGTAACCAATGTAGAACCGGGGTCACCCGGATGGAAGCTCAAATATGGGGCTCCCTCAAGCTTAGGTGGAGCCATCTTCTTCTTTTTTTATTCTTTTCCTTTTCTTTTTCTCACCCGCTTCCTCTTGCGGGGTTGCTTGTCAATACCATCAAGTTCATCATCAATGTAGGAATGCACAAGAAAAAACTCCTTCTCCTTCTTAACATCATCCTTCTTCTTCATCTCATCATCAATATTCACCACACTATCATCATAAATCACCAAATCATCATGCACATGGGCATCAAGAAAATCAAGCCCTCAAACCTTATCACCTTGAGAATTATCCACAACATCTAGAGAGAAAAGTTGCTCGACCATGGTATCTTTTGAAGATTTAGCAAACCCAAAAACCGCTTGCTCATTGGGCACCCGTATAATAATGGTCTCGTACTCACAATCAAAGAGGGCACCCAAACTCTTCAATGCATCTCTCCCAAGAATGAGGGGAGTGTAAGGGTCTTCCACCATGTCAAGCACAACAAAAACACTCCCCACTTGGATTGGAAGATCCTCAAACTCCCAACATGGTACTTTAACGCTTCGGTCGGCTAGTTAAATTGATTTCTTTGATGGCTTAATGATACAAAACCAAGGCTGAGATGCAATCTTGGTATTGTAATGGTGATGTACAATGTGATGATTCCACCTCCTGGCGACTCAGAAACCTTGTTGAAGCAAGTCTAGGTAGTCTACTAATCAAGTTCTAACTTCAAGAACAGATTTCTTGATTTTCAGGTGAGCTTGCTTGCAATGGAATGGGTTACTCTTAACTTTGTATGATGTTGTTCAAGATGTTTCTGAAATCTTGAGATGGTCAAGATACTGAATCACCCCTTGAATCTCCTTATGGGCCCTTAGCAAATCCTCCACGCAGAAGGAAAGGTGACACAATGATCAGAGAGTTCAAGAAAACAGGTCATGAAATTCTGATGCTGGTATGGATGATGTTCTGGTTCCTGCTCCTAGAAATACACCCTAATTACACAACCAAAGGTTTACTCCCCTTGTTTGTGTATGAGTCTCAAAAGCAAGGTCTGTTCCACAGCCCCTTGGTTCCTCAAGTCCTGAGAAATTGCACACACAATTCCCCCAACAAAAATGATTTCTAAAGTTCCTCAATGAATTGAAAATTGGAAAAAAATGAAATGTAATGTGTTGTTTGTACATGCACACCCCTTTATATAGGGCTGTAAACTACTATAACGGTCATAAGGGTTTTAATGTTTAATATACCCATGTGCCTTACACGGGCCTTTATTAAGAAAGCCAACATTTAAACAAAAAAAAGCAGAAAAACAACTAATAAAGCCTATTCTACAGAACTGATGACCAACCTTGCTTCAGCCCTTTTTCTGGTGTTCCTGGTGAACTTCTAGTAGGGTCTTGGGGCCTTGGCTACTTAGTCCATGTAGTGAGGTTTCAATTTTGCCCTTAGTTGATTCTATGTGCTCTCCTGCTGGGCCCAGGTCATGCCTCAAGGTCAGCTGACAGACAGCTGTTCCAATTGTCCTGTCTCCCCTACCTTTGTGGTCTGTTTGGCTCTTATCTGTGTTTTGTTGACCTTCTATGTCTGTTTCTTTGTTGGTACAACAAGCTAACTCCCTCCCCAAGGTGTCCATGGTCTTGGATGCCTCTCCCTTGCCTTGATGAGGGTTTTGTGCAGGTGTTTTGCCCAAAATTTCCTGCTGACTCGATGGATTTTTCCTTTTTTGATTTCTAATTGCCTTGGTCTCTACTTTAGTTATTGGGCCATGGTTTGTGTCTTGTTTGGGACTAGTTGTGCCTGAAACAACCTTTGTTTCAACCCCTCCTTCTTGGGGGAGAATTGACCTCAATTCTTTGGTTGTTGAATGTAAGGTTAGGTCCCCTATGTTGAATATAGGGGAGTTGTTGTACTCAGCTTGTAGTTGGACTTCATAAGCTTTGGTGCTAAACTTTCTAAGTACTGGAAAAGGTCCTATGGCTCTGAGCATAAGTTTGTTCTTCCTGAGTTGTGGGAACCTTTCCTCTCTTACATGGATCCAGACTAGGTCTCCTTCCTCTATAGGTTTCTTCTGTTTCAAGTGTTTATCTGCCTTTTCCTTGTACTTTTTGTTGGTAGTCTCTATGTTATCATGTATGAGCTTGTGCATCCCTGCCATTTTAGCTTTCAACTCTACTGCTTCCTCCTGCTTTCTGTCATTACAAGGCATATCAATTAGAGACATAGGTAACAAAGGTTTGGTACCATATACACATTCAAATGGAGAGTACTTAGTAGCATGACTTTGTGCACTATTATAGGCAAATTCAGCATGACACAATTTTGTATCTTAGTCCCTTAAGTTCTTACTAACCAAAACCCTAAGTAAAGTGCCTAATGTCCTATTAGTGACCTCTGTCTGCCGATCAGTTTGAGGGTGATGTGTAAGGCTAAATAGCAATTTGGTTCCAAGTAACTTCCATAGGGTTTTCCAAAAATACCTCAAGAACTTATTGTCCCTGTCTGACACTATGGTTTGTGGTATACCATGCAGCCTAATGATCTCAGTGAAGTACAGTTGGGCTATATGTTGTGCATCATGAGTTTTTGTGCAAGCTATGAAGTGTGCCATCTTTGAGAACCTGTCAACTACTACCATGATTGAGTCCTTCCCTCTCTTAGTCCTAGGTAGAGTCATCATGAAATCCATACTAGTGTGCTCCCATGGCTTATTAATTGTAGGCAAAGGTAAATACTCACCCTTGTGAAAGGTCACTTTAGCTTTTATGCAGATTTCACATTTTAGTATGTGTTTTCCTACTGTGCCTAGCATCCTTGGCAAGTAGAAGTGCTTAGCTAGCATGTCTGGGGTTTTTTGAATCCCAAAGTGCCCAGCTAAGCTACCCTCATGCACTTCCTTAACTAATAGGTTCCTTAGTGGTAGTTTAGGTATGCAGAGTTGGTTACCCTTGAACAGAAAACCCTGATTTATAGTGAAGGGTCCTTAGGGTCTTTCTTGACATGTTTGGTAGGTGTCAGCAAAGTCAGGGCAGTGTAGGTAGTGCTCTTTGATCATTTCAAAGCCTAAATCTTTTGAGTTAAGAATTCCCAACATGTTGTGTTTCCTGCTGATGAGTGCATCAGCTATCACATTAGTTTTTCCTGTTTTATACTTAGTTGCAAAATCAAAGGTCTGTATGAACTCAACCATCTGGCATGCTTGCCACTCAATTTGTGTTGTCCATTTATGTGTTTGAGAGACTCATGGTAAGTATATAACACAAAGGGTTGAATCCTTAGGTAGTGGGACCAGTGCTCAAATGCCCTAATGATTGCATAAATTTCCTTATCATATGTAGAGTAGTTAAGCCTACTTTTGTTTAGCTTTTCACTGAAGAAAGCTACTGGTCTGCCCTCCTATACAAGTATTGCCCCTATCCCAGTTCCACATGCATCACACTCAACCTCAAAGGGTTTGGTGAAATCAAGGAGCTTGAGTATTGGTGCCTTGCACATCATGCCTTTGAGGGTCTCAAAAGCCCTTTGTGCACCTGTGGTCCATTCAAATTTTCCCTTTTTGGTGCACTCAGTCACAGGAGCCATAATGCTACTGAAATTCCTAATAAATCTCCTATAAAATGAAGCAAGACCATGGAAGGACCTAACTTTGGTGATAGATGTGGGTGTAGGCCAGTCCTGTATGGCTTGTACCTTGCTTGGATCTACTTTACTCCCTTCTTTGCCTATGAATAATCTAAGAAACTGACCTCAGGTAGAAGGAAGCTACATTTCTCTAATTTTCCATATAGTTTTTGCTTCCTTAAAACCTCAAACAGTTGCCTTAAATGGTCTAAGTGCTCAGTGAGTTCCTACTATAAATGAGTATGTCATCATGGTAAACTACAACAAACTTAACCAAAAATGGTCTCAATACTTCATTCAAGAGACTCATGAATGTGCTAGGGGCTATAGTCAACCCAAAGGGCATCACAAGCCACTCATAAAGACCATATTTAGTCTTGAATGCAGTCTTCCACTCATCACCCTCCCTCATTCTGATTTGGTGACACCCACTCCTTAGGTCCACCTTGCTAAACCGCTGTGAGCCTGCTAGTTCATCAAGAAGGTCATCTATTCTTCGTATAAGAAACCTATACTTAACAGTAATATTGTTGACAATCCTGCTAAAAATGCACATTCTCCAGGTGCCAACCTTCTTAGGCACCAATAGAGTTCGCACAGCACCAATAGAGTTCGCACAGCACAGGGACTTATGCTCTCCCTCACAAACCATCTGTTGTTCTGAAATAGACCAAGATTGGCTAAGTTGTGCACAAGTTGCTACACATTCTCTTCTAGGGTCCCAAACCTTTCCTTCATATTTTCCATGCGCAAACAGGGGTAAATACAAAAAGGAAAAACACAAAGCAACCAGATTCAAAAAGATGACCACAAAGAGAAACAGATGTATGAGCAAAAACAAAAATCAATGTATTCTGTGATGCCTATTGTATAAAATGACTATTAAAGGATAAAATGACTTTGTAAATTTCAAGAATTGTTACTCCCTGTTCAAATCAGCAGTGTATGGCTTTGTTTTTTCAGTTTTCAATCTCCTTTAGTGCTTCTTGATTCCCAAATCTTGGGCACCGGACAATTTGCAACCTCCTGTTGATTTGTGTGTCTGAGTGTACCTTGCCCTCTTCAACATCTGGGCTCTGATACCAAGTTGATACAAAACCAAGGCTGAGATGCAATCTTGGTATTGTAATGGTGATGTACAATGTGATGATTCCACCTCCAGACCACTTAGAAACCTTGTGGAAGCAAGTCTAGATAGTCCACTGATCAGCATCTGACTTCAAGAACAGATTTCTTGATTTTCAGGTGAGCTTGCTTGCCATGGAATGGGGTACTCCTAACTCTGTATGATACTGTTCAAGATGTTTCTGGAATCTTGAGATGGTCAAGATACTGAATCACCCCTTGAATCTCCTTAGGGGCCCTTAGCAAATCCTCCACGCAGAAGGAAAGGTGACACAATGATCAGAGAGTTCAAGAAAACACGTATTGAAATTCTAATGTTGGTATGGATGATGTTTTCGTTCCTGCTCCCAGAGATACACCCTAAATACACAACCCAAGGTTTACTCCCCTTGTTTGTGTATGACTCTCAAAAGCAAGGTCTGTTCCACAGCCCCTTGGTTCCTTAAGTCCTGAGAAATTGAACACACAATTCCCCCAACAGAAATGATTTCTGAAATTCCTCAATGAATTGAAAATTGGAAAAACAATGAAATGTAATGTGTTGTTTGTACATGCACACCCATTTATATAGGGCTCTAAACTACTATAACGGTCACAAGGGTTTTAATGTTTAATATTGCCATGTGCCTTACACTTGCCTTTATTAAGAAAGCCAACCCTTAAACAAAAAAAAGCAGAAAAACAACTAATAAAGCCTATTCTACAGAACTGATGACCAGCCTTGCTTCAGCCCTTTTCATGGTGATCCATGTGGACTTCTAGTAGGGTCCTGGGGACTTGGCTACTTAGTCCTTGTAGTGAGGTTGCAATTCTGCCCTTAGTTGATTCTATGTGCTCTCCTGCTGGGCCCAGGTCATGCCTCAAGGTCAGCTGACAGACAGCTGTTCCAGTTGTCCTGTCTCCCCTACCTTTGTGCTCTGTTTTGCTCTTATCTGGGTTTTCTTGACCTTCCATGTTTGTTTCTTTGTTGGTACAGCAAGCTAACTCCCTCCTCAAGGTGTCAATGGTCTTGGATGCCCCTCCCTTGCCTTGATGAGGGTTTTGTGCAAGTGTTTTGCCCAAACTTTCCTACTGAATTGATGTATTTTTCCTTTTCTGATTTCTGATGGCCTTGGTCACTACTTTAGTTATTGGGCCATGGTTTGTGTCTTGTTTAGGACTAGTTGTGCCTGAAACAACCTTTGTTTCACTTAAGCTCAAAAGCAAGGTGCTTGGCAATACTCATCGGCATGAGGCTAATAGAGGCCCCCAAATCGGCAAGTGCTCCTTTGGGTTTTTGGTTCCCAACAGTGACGTGGAGCACAAAGGGTCCTCTAACCTTTTCCTTTTTAGCCCATGTGCCTTGGACAATGGCACAAACTTGCTCCGGTAAATTGACTACCTCACTTTCAAGCCGCTTTTTGTTCCCCAAGAGAGATTTCAAATACTTGGCATATTGAGGCATTTGCTCCATTGCCTCTAAGAACGGGATCTTCATTTCCAATCGCTTCATATGCTCAAGAAATTTAAGAAACTTGGCTTGCATTTGCTTCTCCACCGCTCTATGGAAAAGGAAGCGGTGGGCCATGTAAATGCTCGCGAGCTCGCCACTCTTGGATTTCTTTCCAATTATCCTCTTGCTCCAACTTCTTCTTCTCTTTTACTTCATCTCTCTTCTCAACCTTCTCATCTTTCTTTTCTTCAAACTCTTCCTTAAAAACTTCTCCTTCTTCCCTTCCCCCAAGCTCATGCTCAACATCTCCTTGCAAATCACTACCCATAGAAGGACCATCACACAAATCATCACTTGGAGCTTCAATTGGACCCAGATAAGAAGTACCCGATCTAAGGAAGATCGCCTTCACGTGTGGTGGTTGGGGTTTGATGGTTGGTTAGGAGGTGGAGGTTGGGTGGATGGGTTAGGTTGAGGGTTAGATGGGAATAACATCAGTGGAGGTGGTTGAGCTAGTTATGCATGTTGGGTCTTAAAGTGCTTTTGTTGGGCTTGGAGTTGCGCCATTTGAGAAATCCAAGTTTGATTGAGTTGGGCTAAGGTGCTCTATTGGTTAGTCCTGAAGTCTTGGGTAGGAGTGGGGTTAGGAAGTGGTTGGGTGGTTGGGTATGATTGGTTGGTGTTGGGTCTTGGAACCTGTGGGTAAGGCCTATTTCCATTTGGCCTAGGAGAGTTACCACTGGCCTGATTGTTGTATAAAGCATGATTGTTATAACCTTGGTGGAAGTTGCCTTAGCCATTGTTGAGATTGAAGGGAGGTCGGGAGGACGGGTTGTTGAACAAGCTATATTGAGAATACCCTTGACCTTGGTTCCCGTAACCCATAGCCGCTATATTTTCGGGATTGCACCCATACCCATCAAAGTTTGTTGCTTGGGCCCCTTCATAAGCACTTGACCCATACTCTACCGATGCCACGTGCTCCGGATTCAATCCCTGATAAACGGTTTTTAACACGTCATTTTACGCTAAGAACCTAAGCTATGCAAACACATTTATAACACCCTAAATACAACTATAATGAGCATAGAAGTAAGTCGGGGATCGAATCACAAGGAGCAAGGGTAAGAAAAATTAAGTGCTAGGTGTAGATGGAAAGAGTGTGTGTATGTAGGTGGGTGTTTTAGACTAAACCAGGGAAAGCAAATAAACAAGATAGAGAATAACAATAAGAAACAAACGGGGTTGGTGAGGATTCACCCTAGGTCGATACTATGTTCTCATGCAAAGCTAAGTCAAGGGAGATCGAGCGTGGCTCAATCGAGACACTCTAGATGACATGGGGAAGTTGATGACCTACAGTCAATGCGAACGACCCATAATCGCCCTATGTCTCACAAGGGACTGGCAGGACAAGATATGAATCGAATATCAATCAATCAAACCACAACAACCTCAACCCTAATCTAGCATATGAACAACATTCATCAAACCAAGGGTTTCACCAAACCAAAACCCCTAAGAAATCTACTCTAGCATGTTTGAAGTGAAAACAACAAAGAACAAGAAAGAAAGCATGTATGTAAACATTAGGGCAAGAAATAAATCAACAATAATGAAAGATAGAACAATAACTCTAACTACCATCTACACTAGAAAGCCTTAAGAGAAATAAATCAAAGCAAAGAAACAAGATTCAAAGCAATAAATGAAACATTAAAGAACAAAGCATTAAATGACATGAATGAAAGATAAACAAAGTAAATGAAAGCAATAAAGAAAGATATAAAGATAAACTTACATAAACTAAGGTGCTTGAATGAAAGGAATTGAAATTACAAGACTTGAAATGTAAAGGAAAGCATTAAACACTAATTTTAGGGCAAAGAAATGTAAAGAAAAGCCTAAATGATGTTCTTGATAGAAGAGGGAGTTTCTATCCACCAAGGCATGAGGTTTAGGTTCATAAAAGTGCCCTTATATACGGTACAAGAAGTGGGAACAAAAGCCCAAAAAAGATCCTACGTGGCAAGCTTTACGAAGAAAATGAATTCGCAGGTTTTCAGGTCAATTCGCCCGAATCTATAGCCAGCTTCGCCCGAATGGGTCCTCATTCGGGTATTCCAATAGCTTGCAAATTCAACCCAAAATCCCTCGTTTAATATTTGAAAGAAATTACAAATCCGAAAATAAGATTTAGGAATTAAAGATGTCTGAAATGGATAACCAAAGGATTAGGAATTTGAATTGAAAATTCGGAATAATTAATCGTAAGATTAAGATTTAGAATTTTGAGACTGTTACATTTACACCCCCTATTCCATTCCGTCGTGATACTAGATTTTAATTGTGATGATGCCTTGGATGAGTTAGTTATTTTATTATGCTGTATATTCCGTCATACCCTTGATTTTTTAGTGGAAATGCTGCCAAAATATCTACTTATTTTAGTTTATTATTATTTTAATTTTAAATGTAACACCTAAATTTCCTGTTATCATGCGATTTTGGTTTTGTATAAGAGTTGGAAATTCAGGGTGTTACAATTTATGTTATCGAGGACTTAGCTGCTAAGTTTTTTATATACTTCATGTTTGATGATCTTGACGTATTTAATTATAATTATTGTCTATTTTTGGAACAAACGAAATGTATTTCATTTTCCTATTTTATGTAATATTTATCATTGCTGTTAAACAATTTTTAATTTTAAAGGTTTTCAGCAGATCGGCATTTTGAGGCGTCCGCATTATTTTTGTAAAAATTTTCATTGATGTTAAAATTGCATATCGAGTTGTTGCTCTTGCTACAGATTCTATCTTAAGGAGGTAAGAGTTGAAAACCCTCCAAAACATTCATATCAACTAACACGCGAGCATACATCAACCGGGACTTGGTAAGAGTTGCCTGATCAATTTTAAGCACTTTCCCTAGATACCCAGCAATAGAGTGCAATGCCTTTTCACACCAATACCTCACATCAAGTTTTGGTAATTTCACCAACACCGGCACAGTGCTCAAAGTAGGCTTATCATATGAAATCTTGGGGAAACATGGCTTGACTATAAACAGTTTCTTATCAAATAGAATACCATGCATATTACAAGCCTTCTCCTAATCCTTCTTCGAGTCAAATCGAACTAGAAAGACTCCATGGTTTACCATACCAATATTATCAATCAATTGATCTTTCCAAATTCTCCTAACAAAGCCCTCAATTAATTGAAGAGGAGGATTAGAGCTAGTTACATAACAGACTACCGCAGTAGACCCATACTTAACTTTATCTTCATTATCAGAATTAGAGATTTTACCAATAGAACGAGTAGAGAGAGTAAGAGGAATACCCGACATAACATTTGGCACTGGCTTTGTGAATCGAGGGAACCTTCTGTGCAGATGCCATTGAAATCACGGATGATTGGGGAATTAAAGGTTGAGAAACATAAGCTGGGATTGAACCACCACCACGACCAGCAAGTTGAGGACCCTGTGTCGACAGGGAAGTAGAACGTTTCTTCCCCAAGGAGTTTAGCACGGATACCCGAATCAAACCCACCGCCGGAGAAAGCATAAGTTTTGTGTTTTAAAAGTTTAATATCCATAAATAGTATAAAGCTTCCATGCATGTGCAATGTCTACGTCATATGTTGCATGATTGCAAACACTATGAAATGTTTTTTTAGGTGATATAAAACCCTTATTGATTACTCATAATTTTGTGCTTGTACACAAGACCTACACAAAAAAAACGTTGACTGTAAATTAACTTGATGAGGTAACATTTTAAGATCAATTAATATAATTAGGAGTAGTCAAAATCTATTTAATTCTTCCATATGAAATTATAGACGAATTATTTTCACTAATTACTAAAAATAATTCTCATTAATATCAAGGAGAGGTTTGAAATCCGCGTTTTGTTGAACAATTAAATTTGTAGATTTTGCTCATTCTAGTGTTTTATAATTCACTTCAATGATAATAATATATTTTAGTAAATTTATCTAATTTAGCAATTTGATATTGCAAAGAATTATTGTATGTTGCCTGTAATTTTAAGAGTAGAGGTCATGACCTTGAAACAAGGTCATTATAAGTGTGCGGTATTCTGTCCTATTATATTTATCTCAATGTTTCTTTTAGTTTATCTCCTTAAATTTATTTAATTGTTATTTTTAAAGATGACCTACTTTTTTTTCTATTCTATATATGTACACATAAAATTATATTTTTATTTCATCTGCATATTTTTCCAACATCCTACAAAATTTATTTTCATCTCTTTTTTCTTAATTCCCACTATATGTATCGGAGAATTTGGTGGTACTATGAGTTAGCACGCAATGATTAGTTATAGAATGTATCCCAACTTTTTCCTAATATTTCCAAAGGTGTTTGAAAAGTTTAACACCCACAAATAGTATAAAGCTTGTTTTTTATAGACGATTTCAAGAGAAGTTTGAAATTTGAGTATTGTTGAATTAAGTGTTTTGTACAATTCACTTCAATGATGTTACATTTTAGTAAATGTAAATTTGATTTAGTAAATATCTTCAATCAATTAGTTGATAATGATATATGATCACATACAAAAACAAATTAATACTTCATAATATTCATTTTAATAGTCTTATCTACTTTTTGTTCGCAAATAACTTATTATATTTGTGTTTTATTCTAAATCTATAAGTTAAAATATAGTCAAATGAAATCTTGTTTGATTCGTCTTAATATTAGAATTATTAATATCAACTTTTTATAATTTATTTATGCACATTAAGAAATATGAAGGATCAAAATGTTACTTCAACAAACGTAAAAAAAAGACAAATAAGACTATTAGGGGGAATTGGTAGTAGTAAGTTTAACCAATAAATATTCATTACTGCATATATATGTTTGTTGTTGCTTTTTTGTCATTTTATTGGATGCACACTAAGAACTTCACAAATGAAGACACTATTGCTATAGGTATAACTTATAAGGAAAGGGGCAATTACCCATCAAATTTAAGCAAAGTACCAAATTAGTCAAAAGTAGCTACATGTATTATGTGACCATGTTGAGTATAAAATTTTCAGGAATCGATCAGGATTAATTATTACTTTTATGAAATTTAAGATAATTCATGTGATTAAGTTGATATACATTGGATTATTGTTTGATGTTTAGTACATAATTAGCATTTAAAACTATGAAGTATGATGCAGTACATAAATTTATATTTCGTATGAATAATAATTTAATTTAATGGTGTCATGGAACCATCTTAACCAAAACTTAAGCGGACGATTAAGGTGCCAGAATGTGATATATATACTTTAACACACCCCTTCACACGGGAGCCATTTAGTCTAGAAGTATGGATGCGACACAAGTCCTCTTCATACCTGGTGCTGAATATTCCACTTTAAATGAGGGATGATTGAGATTTGAAACTGTGGCCCCTTGTCACATTGGTTTCTAATATCATGTCAAGAAACCATTTCAACAAAAAACTTAAGTTGATGGTTGAGGTCGCATTTAAAATACTCTAACAAATGCAATTTCTAATTTATGCACATGTTAATTGGCTTAAACATTAATTTTGTTTACTAATTGCACTGAATTTAAAATATTTTCTAAACTATTTTTACAATTATCTATTTTAGAAGATCTATTAAATTCAAAATAATTATTAAATATGTTTTCTAATTCTATACACATTTTATAAGGTTTTGGCAAATGAAAGATTTTTATAGGTTAAAATGTAATTGTTTGATATTCAAAAAATTTTTATATTAATTATAGTTTTTAGTATTAAAGGTAAATTTTTAAAAATATTTTATTTGATGTATCAACCAATTGATATACTTTTGAAACCTTTACAAAGAGATGCATGATTTGATTGCAGCTATATTATAAGTAATCTTTTGATTATAAAACTTAAACTGTTAAAATACTTGGAGTAAACAGAAGCCAAACAATGAGATCAGAATGCTATTTTATTTCATTGAATGCAATTGAATGGTACAGATGGAAGAGGTACATATATATAGTTGATAGAGTCAAGAAACTAAACTAATTCTTTAAACTCTAGTTAATTATAACTACCTAACTATGGTTGTTACATAATCAGTAACTAACTAACCCTTTATAACAAACAAACAAACCATCCTAACAACCTAAAACTATTATACTAACAAAATGTGCTGGTCTGCTGCTTTATATGTTGGATGCAAGATTTGTGAGCAAGGCTGCAGACTTATGATCTTTATTTGCAGAAAATCTACCTTCACACTTGGGAACCTTCTCTCACACTTTGGGAACCTATATTTAATATGTGTTGTAGGTAGGACCTTAGTAAGGACATCTGGAAGCTGGTGTTTGGTTGGTAAGTAAGACACTTGAAGTAGCCCTTCCAGTACCTTATCACGTGTAAAGTGACAGTCTATTTTTATGTGTTTAGTTCTGTCATGGAAGACAGGATTCTTGGCTATGTAAATTGCTGACTCATTATCGAAATTTAAGGTAATTGGCTTAAGATCTTTCACTCCCAAATCTTCTAAAAGCCTAACGAGCCATGTGACTTCTGCTGCAGTTGATGCCATTGCACGATATTCAGCTTCTAAGCTGGATTTAGACATTGTTCCTCGTTTCTTTGATTTCCAAGAGATTGGAGAGTTACCTAAAAGCATGATATACCCTGTGACTGATCTTCTAGTGTCAACACATGAGCCCCAGTCACTATCACAAAATCCTTGCAAAACTATCTTATTGGAACCACTCAATTTAAGTCCCTGGTGATGCAATAGTAAAGGCTAAATGGTTCCTTTAGATTGCACAGATGAAGATCCAACCCTCTTTACCCTTGCACATACAGTGAGCAATGCTAGGGATGTGGGTGTAGGTCCTTTGATGATCAGAAACACAAACAAGAAACTGATTCTTGGTTTGTCAGTGGCCTGCTTGTGGAGCAGACAACAAACCCAGCCTCTCTTGCTAAGTATGATTCTCTCCTGATGCACACTCAACCCTTGCAAGTCTAATCTTGAGTATTCAAGATTGTGTCCTCCACAACCAGGAACACCCTTCAAGGATACCTCCTTGATACCCTTCAGAAGTATGCAAACACACACACACACACTTCTAAGAAAAAAAACTAAATGTCTGGATTTCCTCTTCTATTGATTTATAAAAAATGAAAACTACGTCTCTAGATACATTGAAGGCCTCTATATATAGGCACTCTAACTAATAATAACGGTCTAATCACGTGCCTTGCACATGGCACTTTAAAATAGAAGCAAAGAAACAGAACTAGCCTAATACAGCTTGTTTACAGAATCTGATGACCAGCCCACCTTGAGCACTACCTCTGGGCTTCTTGGTGGATTTCTAGTAGGGTCCTAGGCCCTAACTGTTTGGTCCATGTATGGAGATTCCCAGTTTACCCTTGGTTGGCTCTGGTTGTCTTTCCTCTATGCTCAGCATGTGCCACAAGGTCCATTGCTCGCCAGTTTGTCCTATCTCTGTCAGATGGTAGTCTGGTGGTCTGTTTGGGCTTTTGGTGCCAGTGTTTGGGCTTTGTGGGTTATCTAACTAGTGATTCCATGATCTTGACCCATCTCCCCATCCTTGTGTTGTCTTGGGAACCCCTATTTGGTCCACATGAGTATTTGGTGCAGCTGTCAAGGTGAGTGACAGTCTAAACCCTTGTTCTGTGTCTGTTCCTTCTGTATGGTCTGGTGGTGGATTAGTAGTGCCCGAAACATCATTTGTTTCAACTCCTCCCTCTTGGGGGAGAATTGTCCTCTATTCTTCAGTAGTCTTGTATAGGGTGAGGTCACCTACATTGAATGTTGAAGAGATATTGTATTCCTCAGGCAAGTCAATGTCAAAGGCATTGTTTCCATATTTCTTTAATACTGGAAATGGTCCATTGGCCCTTGGCATGAGTTTATTTTTTCTTAGTTGAGGGAATCTTTCCTTTCTCATATGCACCCATACAAGATCTCCCTCATTGATGACAGCTCTTTGCTTGATATGTTTTTGTATCTTCTGTTTGTGGCCTCAATATTGTCATGTACCAGCTTATGTATGGCCTCCATCTGCTTTTTCACATCAACAGCTTTCTTTTTCATTTCTGTCAGAACAAGGCAAATCAATTAGTGTTATAGGAAGTGAAGGGTTAGACCCATAAACACACTCAAAAGGTGAGTGCTTTGTAGCATAACTAGGGGTGCTATTATAGGCAAATTCAGCATGGCACAGCTTAGATTCTCAATCCCTGAGGTTCTTTCCTATCAATACCCTAAGTAAGGTCCCTAAAGTTTTATTAGTCACTTCTATCTGCCCATCTGTTTGAGGGTGGTGGGCAGTACTGAAGAGGAATTTTGTTCCTGATGTGCTCGATTTAAAGCACATTTATAGCCATACTTTGGTGTTGTATCTAAGTGTTTTACATTGATTTTATGCTCTATACACTCGATATTACCTTGTTCTTGTCTCCATGGTGTTTAGAGATCATTTTAGGTGTTTTCGGGAGATTTTGAGGTGATTCGGGTTGAGTTCGAGGCTTAGACATCAAAGTCGAAGAAAAGGCATGTGTTTCGAGGCTCTCACAAGTGTTTCGGGTCACCCTCAAAAGTATCGCAAAGATCGGAACTTGTTCGAAGATGTTTACAGCTAATGAAAGGCAAAGATGCCCACATTCGGTCGAATGTGGGTTCCATTCGGTCGAATTGACCTGCTGCTGCTCAAGGCCAAATGGGAAAGTCACTGGAAATGGCGAATTGTAGCTCCATTCACTCGAATGGCTCAATTCGGTCGAATCCCATCTAGCTTCGGTCGAATCTTCATACAAGGGCCCAAGTGCATTTTCAAAGGATTCTGGAAAGGGCGAATTTTGACCACCAATCGGTCGAATTGCTTAGATTCGGGCGAAGCCTGCTGCCAATTCGGGCAAATCTGCACAGTTCAGCGCAACGTTTTATTTCGCGAAGCTTTATTTCGTAGGATCTTTTTAGGGCTTCTTTCCCCTATCCCTTAGGCTATAAATAGACTCTTATTTTCAATTTAAACCCTATGCCTTGATGGTTAAAAACCCTCTCTACCATTAAGAACATCATTTATGCTTTCTTTCAATTTCATGCCCTAGAATTAGATTTCAATTGCTTTTCTTTATATTTCAAGTCTTGTAATTTCAATTCCTTTCATTCAAGCACTTTGGTTTATGTAAGTTTACCTTTCTATCTTTCTTTATTGCTTTCATTTACTTTGTTTATCTTTCATTCATGTCATTTAATGCTTTCTTCTTTAATGTTTCATTTATTGCTTTGAATCTTGTTCTATTGCTTTCATTTATTGTTCTTGCCTTGGTTATTGCTTTCTAGAATAGTTAATAGTTAGTTTTCTTGCTTTGCCTTTCATTATTGCTAGTTTATTTCTTGCCCTAATGTTTACATTCATGTTTTCTTCCTTGTTCTTTGTTGATTTCATTTCAAACATGCTAGAGTAGATTTCTTAGGGGTTTTGGTTTGGTGAAACCCTAGGTTTGGTGAATGTTGTTCATATGCTAGATTAGGGTTGAGGTTGTTGTGGTTTGATTAATTGATATTCGATACATATCTTGTCCTGCCACTTCCTTGTGAGACATAAGGCGATTATGGGTCGTTCGCATTGACTATAGGTCATCAACTTCCCCATGTGATCTTGAGTGTCTCGATTGAGCCACGCTCGATCTCCCTTGACTTAGCTTTGTATGAGAACATAGTATCGACCTAGGGTGAATCCTCACCAACCCCGTTTGTTTCCTATCGTTATCTTAATCTTGTTTATTGCGTTTCTTAGTTTAGCTTAAAAACACCCACCTACATACACACACTCTTTCCCTCTACACTTAGCACTCAATCTTTCTTACCTTGTTCCTTGTGGTTCGATCCCCAAACTTACCTCTATACACGTTATAGTTGTAACTAGGGTGTTATATAAATGTGTTTGATTAACCAAGGTTCTTAGTGTTTACGACGCGTTAAAAACCAGTTATCAGTTCCCAGCAACATCCATAATGTCTTCCAAAAATAGCTCAAAAATTTGCTATCCCTATTAGAGACTATAGTCTTTGGGATGCCATGGAGCCTAACTATCTAAGTGAAATACAATATTGTTATGTTCTGTGCATCATCAACCTTGGTGCATAGTATAAAATGTGCTATTTTTGAGAACCTATCCACCACTACCATGATGGAGTCCTTTCCCCTCCTGGATTTTGGTAATGCCATCATGAAGTCCATGCTAGTATGCTCCCAAGGCTTGTGAGGTGTAGGTAAGGGTAGGTAATCCCCCTTATGGAAGTTCACTTTGGCCTTGAGGTATGGTTCACATTTGAGAATATGCCTTTAGGTCCCTTTAAAGGTGATTTAGGCACACATAACTTGTTACCCCTAAATAAAAATCCCTGTTGGATACAGAACATGCCTTTAGGTCCCTTGAAACATTCTTGGTAGAGGTCTGCAAAGTCACGGCACTCCTTATACTGTTCCTTGATGATTTCAAATCCTATGATCCTTGGTCCTAAAATGCTTAACAGGGTGTACTTTCTACTCAGGGCATCTACTATCACATTTGCCTTACCAGTTTTGTTTTTGGCCACAAAGTCAAAGGTTTGCATAAACTCCACCCACCTAGCATGTTTCCCACTAAGCTTATGTTGACCATTGATGTGTTTTAAAGACTCATGATCAGCATACAACACAAATGGTTTGATTCAAGGGTAGTGTGACCAATGTTCTAGGGCTCTAATGATGGCATAGAATTCCTTGTCATAGGTTGAGTAATTTAGCTTACTTTTATTGAGTTTCTCACTGAAAAAGGCTACTGGCCTGCCTTCCTGTACTAGAACTGCCCAATCCCTGTACCACATGCATCACAGTCTACTTCAAATGGCTTAGTGAAGTCAGGAAGAGTGAGCACTGTAGCTTTGCACATGAGTTTCTTAATGAGTTCAAAAGCCTTTTGTGCTTCTGAAGTCCACTCAAATCTTCCTTTCTTTGTGCATTCTGTTATAGGTGACATAATGGAGCTGAAGTTCCTTATAAACCTCCTATAGAAAGATGCAAGTCCATGAAATGATCTTACTTTCCATACAATTTTTGTTCCCTCAGGGTTTTAAACAGTTGCTCAAGGTGCTCAAGGTGCTTTAGATGATCAGGCAAGGTCTGGCTGTAGATTAAAATGTCATCTAGGTACACTACTATAAACTTTCCTAAGTAGGGTCTCAGAACTACATTCATGAGCCTCATGAATCTGCTAGGGGCTCCTGTTAGTCCAAAAGGCATTACAACCCACTCATACAAGCCATACTTAGTTTTAAATGTTGTTTTCCACTCATCACCCTCTCTCATTCTATTCTGGTGGTAGCCACTTCTGAGGTCCACCTTGCTAAACCAATTAGAGCCAGATAGCTCATCTAAGAGGTCATCTATTCTAGGTATAGGGAACCTATACTTGATAGTGATGTTGTTAATGCTCCTGCTATCTGTGCACATTCTCCATGTGCCATCCTTCTTATGTACAAGAAATGTAGGCACTGCACATGGACTCAAACTTTCCCTCACATAGCCCCTCTGCAAGAGTTCCTTTACCCGCCTTTGCAACTCTTTGGTTTCCATGGGGTTGGTTCTGTAGGCAGGTTTGTTGGGTAGGGCAGATCCTGGGATAAAGTCTATCTGATGTTCAATGCCCCTAAAGGGTGATAAACCTAGGGGGTAAGTCTTCTGAAAAGACATCCTGGTATTGTTTTAACAATTCTTGGTTCTCAGTGGGGATGTTAGTTTTGTCCTGTACATCTTTGGTAAATAAAAAGAACACTGCCTTGTTCCCTCTGATCTCTCTGACACAATGTTTCCTATTAATCAAATGTACTGGTGGTCTAGTCTCCTTAGGGGGAATGGTTTTGTGAGGGGGTAAGGGTACTAACTCCTTCTTCTTCCCTTTGTGCATTAGAGTATAGGTGTTTGCGTATCCATTGTGTGTGGTCCTATTGTCAAACTGCCAAGGTCTCCCTAAAAGGAGGTGACAAGCATCCATATCAAGCACAACACACAAAATCTCATCACTGTATGTTCCTTGGGTTATATTGACTAAGCATTGCCTATTCACTGCCCCACTGGCTTTGTTATCTAGCCATTTCATTTTGTAGGGGTGGGGGTGGGGTCTAGTCTTTAGTCCAAGTTTTGACACTAGGAACTGCTTACACAGTTTGATTCATTTCTCCCATCAACTCTCAAATCACACACTTTACCCTGTATTCTGCATTTGGTTTGAAAGATATTTTCCCTCTGATCAGACTTCTTGGTCTTAGGGGTGGTATGTAGGCTTCTTCTGACTATGAAATTATAATGTTCCTCTTCAGGCATTACTTGTTCCAGGTCTTGGTCAGTTTCACTCTCTGATAACCGATTTCTAGCGCGTCGTTATATGCTAAGAACCTAAGCTATGCAAACACATTTACATAACACCCTAGTTACAACTATAACGCATATAGAGGTAAGTCAAGGATCGAACCACAAGGAACAAGGGTAAGAAAGATTAAGTGCTAGGTGTAGAGGAAAAGAGTGTGTGTATGTAGGTGGGTGTTTTGAACTAAACTAAGAAAAGCAGTAAACAAGATTAAGATAACGATAGGAAACAAACGGGGTTGGTGAGGATTCACCCTAGGTCGATACTATGTTCTCATACAAAGCTAAGTCAAGGGAGATCGAGCGTGGCTCAATCGAGACACTCTAGATGACATGGGGAAGTTGATGACCTATAGTCAATGCGAACGACCCATAATCGCCCTATATCTCACAAGGGAGTGGCAGGACAAGATATGTATCGAATATCAATCAATCAAACCACAACAACCTCAACCCTAATATAGCATATGAACAACATTCACCAAACCTAGGGTTTCACCAAATTAAAACCCCTAAGAAATCTAATCTAGCATGTTTGAAGGGAAAACAACAAAGAACAAGAAAGAAAGCATGTATGTAAACATTAAGGCAAGAAATAAACTAGCAATAATAAAAGGCAAAGCAAGAAAACTAACTATCAACTATTCTAGAAAGCAATAACCAAAGTAAGAACAATAAATGAAAGCAATAGAACAAGATTCAAAGCAATAACTGAAGCATGAAAGAATAAAGCATTATTGGAAGATACCACAATACCTTAGCCGGGGGCCCTTTAGCATCTCAAGCCCCTTTACGCTTGTAACGCGATAACCCACACATACGACACTCTTTTAAGTTCTCGTTTTCATTCCAAAACAATACACAATCATTCGGACACGCATGAATCTTCTGGTACTCTAACCCGAAAGGACACATTAGCTTTTTGGCATAGTATGTCGACTTTGCAAGTTCATTTCCCTTGGGAAGCATCTCACCTAACGCTTCTAATAACATTGTGAAACTAGTGTCACTCTAATTGAACTTTGACTTAATGTTGAAAA
The DNA here is from genome assembly GCA_019776075.1 of Amaranthus palmeri. Classification (NCBI taxonomy): domain Eukaryota; kingdom Viridiplantae; phylum Streptophyta; class Magnoliopsida; order Caryophyllales; family Amaranthaceae; genus Amaranthus; species Amaranthus palmeri. The sequence goes on along the minus strand of JAAKBH010000426.1, from coordinate 114,566 downwards.
TCGTCAAAAATTCTGTAAGTTTGGTGAACTTTGTACATCCAGGATACAAAGGCTTTTGAGAAGCCTCTGTCAACAAGTCAAATACACGAGGACGTTTTCCTAACTCATCCTCGACTCCCTCCATCATCTCATCAACACGATCCACATCCTCATCAACATTCTCTTAATCCACTACATCCTCATTGACATCGGCCACATTATTGACATCCTCAACAACACTATTTTAATTGTAAACTCCCTCCTCACCATGCCAAACCCAAACATGATATTGAGGCCTAAACCCACATCGAAGTATGTGCTCCCTAAGGATATAAACACTATCTACCTTTGATACATTGCCACAATTGACACATGGGCAATAAAAACCAACTCCCCCCGTCCTAATTTGATGTTCAACAGCAACACTACAAAATTCTAATACGCTATCAATAAATTCCGACGATTCAATGCTTCCATACATCCAAGAACGATCTTTTGTCATCCTAAGTGTGATTATTTAATTCAAAACAAAATTAATACACATTACATACATAACTATATATATACTTAACCTTAGATAACCCAAATTTACCATATTTAACCTAATTCTATATATTTCATACATCAATATTAAGCCCTAATAAATTATTTCATACATCAAAATTCATCAATTTAACCATAAAAATACATCAATATTAAGCCCTAATAACCAAACATATTCTAATTCTATATTTCATACATCAAACTTCATCAATTCATCAATTCATGTATAACCAAACTTCATTAATACTATATTTCATAAAAATAAATCATTTAACCCTAATAAAAATACATGGAAATAAATCATGTATAACAAACCACATTTTAACAAAATACATTAATAATTAAGCCCTAAAACACAATGAGAACTTGAAAACTTAAAATGAAAATAATACCTTGAAATTTGGTGGGTTTAATTAGATGAGTGTAACCTCTACAATGTAAAATAAAAACAAAATTAGTACAAAAACAAGAACAAGAAGAGCAATTTTTGTACAAAAACAAGAACTAAACAAGAACTAAACAAAACTAGTACAAAAACAAAAACAATAATATACCTTGAAAGCTTGAAGAATAAGAACTAAATAAGCCCTAATTTTCGTGGGTCTAGAAGAACAAGAACTGAATAACCCCTAATTTTCGTGGGTCTAGAAGAAAAAGAAGAGCATTTGAAGAAGAATTTTCGTGGTTTTCGTGGGTTTAGAAGAACAAGAACAAGAATAGCAATTGAAGAAGAATTTTCGTAGGCAGCAAATGAAGAAGAGCAAGAAGAAGAGCAATTGAAGAAGAGCAAGAAGAGCAAATTTCGAAGAGCAAGAAGAAGAGATGGGGCGAAAATGAAACAGTAGGCTGAAAAGAAATTTCGAAGAGCAAGAAGAAACAGTAGGCAGCAAATTAAAAGAAAACAATAGGTAAATAAAAAAAAGAGACGTTGAAGTTACATTAATGGCTGCGGACAGATGTAATTGATAACCGGTTTTTAACGCGTCGTTTTACGCTAAGAACCTAAGCTAATCAAACACATTTATAAACACCCTAGTTACAACTATAGCGAGTATAGAGGTAAGTTTGGGGATCGAACCACAAGGACAAGGGGTGTTAGACTAGAGAGTTGGTGTGTGAAGGGTTTGATGGTTGGTAAGAAGGTGGGTGTGTGGACTAAACTAATGATAAAAACAAACAATGAAAGAAAGCAGGCTTAGGCTAGGTCCATCCTAGGTAGGTCCATTGGAAATATAGATAGGCTAGGTCGAAGGAGGTTGAACGAAGGTCAATCGAGACACTCTAGTTGGCATGGGGAAGTTGACGACCTATAGTCTATACGAACGACCCATAATCGCCCTATGCCTCACTAAGGAGTGGCAGGACAAGATATGCAACGAATATCAATCAATCAAACCAACATCATCCTCAAACATCTTCCTAAACATTAAACACAAGACCAAAACCCTAAGATTTCTCTAACCCAAAACCCTAAAATCTACTCTAGCATATGGAAAGAAAAAGCAAGAAGAGAGAAAAGCAATAAATCTATCATAGAAAGCATTAAAGAAGAGAAAGGCATGGAAACATTAAAGGGAAAGCATAAAAGAAAGAAATGAAGAACAACAAAGCATGAATGAAAGAGATGACATGAAAGCATTAAATCTACACTACAAAAGCAATAAATGAAAGCATTAAAGAAAGCAATAAAGATAGAAAAGCATTAAATGAAGAAAACTTACATAAATGAGAGTGCTACAATGAAGGACAAAACATAAATGAAGAACAAAATTAATCTAGGGCAAAAACTAAGAGAAAAGCAATAAAGAATGATGAACAAGAGAGGGAGAGTTTCTCCCAATCAAGTCATGAGGTTTACATTCAGAAAAATGGGTATTTATAGCCCAAAGGGAAAGGGGGAAATAACCCTAAAAAGATCCACGTGGAAAAGCTTCGAAAGAAAAACGCTGCGCTGATTTTTCAGCCCATTCGACCGAATGGGGGTTCCCTTCGCCCGAATCTACAGCCATTCGCCCGAATGTGCTGGATTCGGGGTTTCCAGAGAGTTGCAATTGAAAGCAAATGAAAAATAGATGCATTCGACCGAATCCATTATCCCATTCGCCCGAATGGGCTGATTCGCCCGAAGGGGTATGTCAATTCGCCCGAATGGAGGTGCTGTGGGCTTGTTTTAGTGAGCTGCTGACCCATTCGACCGAAGGGTGCATAGGTTCGGCCGAATGGGGGTCTGTTTGGCCCAAATCACTTCTTTTCATCTTCGAACAAGCGCCGAACAGCTTCCGGACTTTGCGAGGACTTTGGATATGACTTGAAATGCTCGGGAATGCCTCGAAACGCGTGCTTCATCTTCGATTCAAGTGCCAAAATCTCGTACGCAACGAAAACACCTCAAAATCTCCCGAAAACACCTAAAAACAACTCAAAGCGCCATGGAGACAAGATCAAGGTAAATCATGCGTGAAGTATGCAAAAAGCCAATATAAAACGCAAGAATCGACACATAAATGGGGGGATAAATGTGCTCTAAATCGAGCAAATCAGTAATAACCGCAACCCTTTCATTTAATTTTTTTTTTCTGAATTTCTAATTTTTGAAGGCCTCATTATTGGCTGCGGATACATAATAAACCGCAGCCCTTTCTTTGTCTTATTTTTTGAAACACATTTTGGCTGCGGTTAAGGGATAATACCGCAACCTTTTTTAATTTTATTTTTTTTACCAGCTTTTTATTACTCATGTTGGCTGCGTGTGCCTAAAAACCGCAGCCAATAAGCAGCAGCCAATAGCTTTTTTTCCACTAGTGAATAACAATTTTTAGGGTCCTATCTTCTGGATATCTAGGGTGTTGGTATTGATGTTGTGCAGGTCTTTTATGATGGTTGTTATTAAACACTCCCATAACCCCTGCACCAATCTTTGTACAGTTTCCTCTAGGGCTTCAAATCTTTCTCCCATGTCCTCCATGATTTTAAGAAAATACCAGAAATAAGAATCAGCTAAAACAACAACAAGATCCCAAGGAGCACAAATGCAATTTTGGAAAACAAACAGAAATCAAGTGTTCTGTGTGTGATTCTTGTGTGCAATTGAATGTGAACGTAATGAATACGACATGAATTGAAAGAATTTTTTAAGAAATCACTCCCTAATCTTAGACAGCAGCAGATTCCTTGATCCTTCAAGTCTGGTGTCTTGGAATGTCTAAAAACTAGAGACTGTGATGGAGACAGGACAATTTGCAGCCCTTCTTGATTTTCAATTCTGGTTGCTTCCTTGCCCTCTTCGTGACGAAGCTGTGATACCAAGTTGATGCAATAGTAAAGGCTAAATGGTTCCTTTAGATTGCATAGATGAAGATCCAACCCTTTTTGCCTTGCACATACAGTGAGCAATGATAGGGATGTGGTTGTAGGTCCTCTGATGATCAGAAACACAAACAAGAAACTGATTCTTGGTTTGTTAGTGGTCTGCTTGTGGAGCAGACAACACACCCAGCCTCCTTTGCCAAGTATGATTCTCTCATGATGCACACTCAACCCTTGCAAGTCTAATCTTGAGTATTCAAGATTGTGTCCTCCACAACCAAGAACACCCTTCAAGGATACCTCCTTGATACCCTTCAGAAGTATGCACACACACACACTTCTAAGAAAACAAACTAAATGTCTGAATTTCCTCTTGTATTGATTTATGAAAAATGAAAACTGCGTCTCTAGATACAATAAAGGCCTCTATATATAGGCACTCTAACTAATTATAACGATATAATCACAAGCCTTGCACATGGCACTTTAAAATAGAAGCAAAGAAACAGAAATAGCCTAATACAACTTGTTTACAGAATCTGATGACCAGCCCACCTTGAGCACTAACTCTGGGCTTCCTGGTGGATTTCTAGTAGGGTCCTAGGCCCCTGGCTGTTTGGTCCATGTATGGAGATTCCCAGTTTACCCTTGGTTGGCTCTAGTTGTCTTTCCTCTATGCTCAGCATGTGCCACAAGGTCCCTTGCTCACCAGTTTGTCCTGTCTCTTTCAGTTGGTAGTCTGCTGGTTTGTTTGGGCTTTTGGTGCCAGTGTTTGGGCTTTGTGGGTTATCTGACTGGTGATTCCACATGAGTATTTGGTGCAGGTGTAAAGGTGAGTGACTGTCTGAACGCTTGTTCTGTGTTTGTTCCTTTTGTATGGTTTGGTTGTGGATTAGTAGTGCCTGAAACATGATTTGTTTCACCTGGCCACATGTATTGAATACATAGGATAAAGTGTATTGGAGAGCTTTCCAATGTGATGTTCTAATTGATTGCATGTATGACTTAGTGTTTGGACTGTGTAGGCCAAGTTAGGCCTTTTATTTGTAAGGAAATTCAATTTTCCTACTAAGCTTCTATAGGGTTTTGGATTTTCTAGAAGGATGCCCTCATATGCTAATAATTTTATATTCATAGGAAAAGGTGTCATGATTTTCTATGTTCTGTTGGAACCAGTAATGTTGAACTCAGCTTCTTTCAATAGTTCTTTTGTGAATTCGTTTTATGACAAAACAATGCCATCTGAAAAATAGCTCACTTCGATTTCTAAGAAAAAATGTAATTTTTCGTAGATCTTTTATGCTAAAGGAATTATGTAGATATCCTTTAATATCTTCAATTTCTTTTCGATCATTACTAGTGAGTATAATGTCATCTACATATATTGCAATGATTGTCATGCTTGTCCCTTGCTTTTTAAGAAACGAAGAATAATCATTCTTGGATTGTAAATAGCGTTGGGATATGATTTTTTTAGTTAGCTTGGCAAACCACTGTCTTGAAGCCTGTTTTAGTCCATATATAGAATTTCTTAGCTTGGAAACCTTTTCCTTTGCCTTTGTGTGTCCTGGTGGTGCTTGCATGTAGACCTCTTCTTTGAGGTCACCATGCTAAAAGGCATTGTTAACATCTAGTTGCCAAAGAGTCCATTTGTTGTGTGAGGCTATTGCAATTAAGCATCTATTGATTGCCATCTTCACTATTGGTGAAAATGTCTCTTCATATTCTATCCCAAATTTTTGGTTGTATCCCTTTTCCACAAGCCTTGCTAAACCTTTCGAGGCTCCCATTATCCCTTTGCCACAAGCCTTGCTTAGACCTTTCGAGGCTCCCATTTGATTTGTACTTAATCTTGAAGACCTATGTGCAACCTATTGCCTTTTTTCCAATAGGTAAGGTAACTAAGTCCCATGTTTCATTTTTCTTTAAGGCTATAAGCTCTTTATTCATAGCTTCTTGCAACATTGGATGTTTTGTTGTTTCTGTGTAGCTCTTCGGTTAAGTGTGTAAATTATGTTGAGAGTTATTTGTAAGATATTTCACAATGCCACAACAATGTTGGCTGCTATTGCAATGGTAATCTGACAAGTATGATGGGGGATTAGTTAACCTTGTGGATCTTCTTGGAATATTATTGTTAATGTCACTTACTTGTTGACCTTGTGTGCTATCAACTTGTTCTACAAACTCTTGGACAGTGTCTATATATTCAGAATTAGATTCTTCTACTTCTTTATTTTCTTCATGGCCTGAAGGAAAATCAGAAGTGAATTCTATGTCTGTTGGTTAAATTTGTGGGTCTAAGTCCCATTGTTGTTGTTGGTTAATTTCTGAACTGAATTGTAAGAATATAGATTGCAGTCTATCCTTATTAGATAGGTTTTTCATGTATTGGAAGGGTAAGAACTACTCATGAAATATTACAACCTTGGATACAGTAACTGCTTTGGTTTCAATATTGTATATTTTATAATCTTTTTTATTTGGCGAATACCCTATAAATACACATTGGTGTGCTTTGGGCAAAAATTTATGTCTGTCTCTTTTGAGAGAACTAACATGACAAAGGCATCCAAAAACTTTTAGATGCTCATAATCTGGTTTTGAGCTATTTAATTTTTCATAAGGTGTTGCACCATTTAAGGTTGATGATGTACTCGTTTTTAGTGTCAAGTCTCGCCTTTTTTCATCAATTAGATATATTTCACTCATGATTTCTCCTTGATCTTGTGTTCGAGTGTTTTGAGATGGATTAGGTGATTTTTGGAGATTTCGAGGGCGTTGGCATACATTCGAGAGTAAGGCGTTATCCCCGGAGCTTACTTTTCATTCTCAAATATTCTTTCTAATATAACACTTAGAATCTAATATAACACTTTTATTAAATATAACGGCTGAAAAACAAGAATGCCCTATATTCTTTCTAATATGCTCACATGTGCCTAGCATGTGATTTATTAAAACACTTAGAATCTAAAATTAGCCCCTAATCAGCTGCTTTTTCTTCTGTCTGTCAAGAGACCTTCTGTGAGGGTTCTAGGCTTCCAGATGAATGTGTGGGGCAAACCTGACCCCTGAGTGGCTAGGTCCATGTAGGGAGATGCCAGCCCTAGCTTGGTTGACCCAGTGCTGTCTTGGTCAACGTTATAGGTGCTCACCAAGGTCCCTTGGTCACACTGATGTTCTGTCTTGTTCTGTTCTGCACCATTGTGTTGTTTTGAAGGTGTATCTTGTCTCCTATGGATCAGTGGGGTTCCTGGCATTCGATCCTGGGGTACTTGGGCTGCTGTGGAGGGGATTCACGCTCTGGGACTGCCTTCCTCCTTGCTTTGATGCAAGGGTTGAACAACCAAGGTCTGTTTCCTCCAGGCTAGTGTTGACTGGTTTGTTGACCGAGTGTGGCTTTTATTTTGGACTTTGACCTACATCTTCCTTGATTGTTTCATCCCCTCCTTCTTCAAAAAGAATTGTCCTCAATTCTTCTGGGCTATGATACAAAGCTAAGTCCCCTATGTTGAAAGTATGGTGTACTCCTGAGTCAACACCCATGTCCACTTGATATGCATTGTCTCCTATTTTGTTGATGATAGGATATGGGCCAGCTGCTCTAGGCATTAATTTGTTTTTCCTCTTGCTGGGAAACATTTCTTTCCTCAAGTGTACCCATACTAGGTCCCCAACTTGCAAATTTCTGTTGATCCTTGCTCCCTTGTCTGCCTTGCTTTTATATTTCAGGTTAGCCTTTTCAATGTTGCTCTTGACTTGCTCATGGATCTTTAGTAAAGATTCTTCTTGAGCCTGTGCCTCCTTGTGTGACATCTCCTGACCTGGCAAATCAGCAAGGGAAATAGAAAGTAAAGGGTTGGAACAAAAAACACATTCAAAAGGAGACATTTTAGTGGCTGCATTGGGGCTCCTATTGTAAGCAAATTCAGTATGTCCTAGTTTAGGGTCCCATTCCCTAATGTTCTTCTGCACAAGAGTCCTAAGGATCACACCTAAAGTCTTGTTAGTGACCTCAGTTTGACATCAGTCTGAGGGTGATGGCTAGTGCTAAACATGAGCTTCGTCCCCAATAATTTCCACAAAGTGGACCAAAACACACATAGGAACTTGCTGTCCCTATCTGACACTATGGACCTAGAAATCCCATGGAGCCTTAGTATTTCAGAGAAATATAGGTTAGGAATGAACTTAGCATCATCAGTTTTATGATAGGCCACAAAATGACTCATTTTAGAAAACCTATCAACCACCACCATAATAGCATCCTTGCCTCTCTTAGTCCTTGGTAAAGCCACTATGAAATCGATGCTAAGGTGCTCCCAAGGCCTTGATGCAACAGGATGTAGTTTATATTCTCCCTTATGAAAGGTGAGTTTAGCCTTTACACAGGTTTCACACCTTAACACAAACTTGCCTATAGTCCCCAACATCTTAGGCCAAAAGAAATTTTGAGCAAGCATATCCAGAGTCTTTTGAATGCCAAAGTGTCCTCCCAATGTCCCCTCATGAACTTCTTTGACTAACACATACCTCAAAGGGGAATTAAGAATGCAAAGTCTATTGTCCTTAAACAGAAAACCATCTTGTACAGAGAAGTGACCCTGTGGTTCCTTCTGGCATAATTGATATATGTCACTCAAATCAGGATCTGAAGGGTATAACTCTTTTATCATCTAAAACCCCAAAACCTTAACTTCTAGTATTGCTAACAAGTGGCTTCTTCTGCTAAGGGCATCAGCAATGATATTGGCCTTTCCTGCCTTATATCTGGATGAAAAAGTAAAAGACTGAAGAAATTCAACCCATTTAGCATGCCTAGGGTTGAGTTCCTGTTGTCCATGAATGTGTCTAAAGGATTTATGATCAGAATAGAGAATGAAAGGTTGCACTTTTAGATAGTGTGCCCATGTTTCCAAAGCCCTAACTATTGCATAAAACTCTTTGTCATAATTGGAGTAATTCAGCTTGCTACCATTCAATTTCTCACTGAAATAGGCCACTGTTTTCCCTTCTTGTAACAAAACTGCCCCTATGCCCTTTCCACTAGCATCACACTCCACTTCAAAGGGTTTTGTGAAGTCAGGCAATCTCAAGACAGGAGCTTTGCACATCTCTTGCTTGATAAGTTCAAAAGCTTGTTGTGCCTCCTGTGGCCAACTTAGGCTGTTGGTCTCTGTACACTAAGTGATGGGGGCTATGATTGAACTGAATTTGTTTATGAACCTCCTGTAAAAAGAAGCATGTCCATGAAAGGACCTGACTTGTGTCACAGTGCTAGATATAGACCATGTCTTGATGGCTTCACCCTTGGAGGGATCAACTTTTACCCGTTCCTTACCTATGATAAATCCAAGGAATTTGACTTCCTGCATTATGAACTCAAACTTTTCTAAGTTCCCAAACAGTTTCTACTTCCTAAGGATCATGAATAGTTCTTTTAGATGAGCTAGTGTGCTTTCTCACTAGGATTATAAATCAGAATGTCATCTAGGTAAACTACCACACACCTACCCAAGCATGGTCTCAAAATGTCAGTCATTAACCTCATGAAGGTACTAGGGGCACCAGTGAGCCTAAATGGCATCACCAACCACTCATATAAGCCATATTTTGTTTTGAAAGCAGTTTTCCAATCATCCCCTTCATTTATCCTAATCTGGTGGTAGCCACTTCTCAAGTCCACCTTACTAAACCATTCTCAACCACTGAGTTCATCCAATGCACATTTTCCATGTCCCATCCTTTTTGGGGACTAGGAGAGTGGGTACTGCACCAGGTTTCAAACTTTCCCTCACATAGCCCCTCTTGACTCCTCAACCTGCCTCTGCAACTCCTAAGTCTCTTTGGGATTAGTCCTATAAGCTGGTTTATTGGGAAGAGGAGCACCTGGTATGAGGTCTATCTGGTGCTCTATTCCTCTGATGGGGGGTAGTCCTATAGGCAATTCAGCAGGAAAAACATGTTGAAACTCAGCTAAGAGGGTGTCTAGTTTAGGGTGGGATTGACTAAACCTTTGGCTAACTTCCTTGGTAAACAGAATAAATACTTGTGTTCCAGACCTAATCTCCTTAATGCAGGTTTTCCTATTGATCAGATGTGTAGGTGTCTTGGTCTTAGGTGGAGGAATGAACTTATGAGGAGGTAGGCGTATCAGATTCTTGGTTTTCCCCTCATGCTTAAGTGTATATACATTAGTTATTCCATCATGTTTAGTCCCCCTGTGATGCTGCCAAGGTCCACCTAAAAGAATGTGACAAGCATCCATATGCAAGACATCACACACTACTTGGTCTTCATAGGACCCTATCTTAAAGTTTACTAGGCACTATTTTTTCACAAAGCTTCCTGTGTGTTCATCCAGCCATCTTAGTTTGTAGGGTCTTGGATGTGGGGTGGTGTTCAATTTCAACCTCTTGACTAACTCTTTACTCACACAGTTTGACTCACTGCCACTATCTATGATCAAGTCAAACACCTCATCATTAAATCTACACTTTGTTTGAAAGATATTTTCTCTTTAGCTGCTTTTGTCAAACTTAGGGGTAGCATGGAAGTTCCTCCTAACAAGTAAGCTATGGTGTTCTCCCTCAAGGTATACTTGCTCATCACTATCTTCTTCTGATAGGTGTTCTCCTGCCAGTTCCATAGTACCTAGGTTGTTTACAACATATGTGCCTTCTGGCCCATCTACTGGTGTAGGAGGAAGGACTAACTCTTCCTGCCCATTTATGAGGACTAACATGGCCCTAGGTCCTCCCCTACTGTTGATTTCACCCCACATTTTTTGTGTAAATGCCCTGGCATTGGGGCACTCATTCTTATAGTGGCCATTTCCATGGCATTTGAAATAGATCACATCTTTGCTAGGGGATAGGACTTTATCTTTAGGCTGAGGCTTAGGGTTGCTGATCTAAGACCTTTAGAAAAGCTGGTAGGGTTGCTTTTAGTTAATGCAGGCCTGGTGTTTCTGTATCCTTGTTGTCCCTTACTCTTTTCTTGCTTCTCATAGATCAAAGCACTGTTACAAGCTCCAGCATAGGTAAGGTTTTGGATAGGTTCCAACTTATCCCTTAGTTCCTCCCTCAATCCCCCTAAAAATCTACCAATCTTCATTTCCTCAGGCTCATTTATGTCACAAAGCACAGCCAACCTCTCCCTTTCTTGTATATACTCTGACACAGTAAGGTTCCCTTGCCTAAGGTTGCCCCATTGGACAAACAACTGCTATTTATAAGTGGATGGCACTTACTTTCTTCTGAGGTTTTTCTTGAGTTTAACACAAGAATCCATCTTAGGCTTCTCTTCTCTCTTCCTTTGTTTTTGTATCCCTTCAAGCCAAATGGCAGCCAATTTGGCGAGTTTAACTTTGGCTAGCTTAAATTGTTGTTCCTCAGGGAATTCTTTAAAATCAAAGAACCTGTCCAAACTATTCTCCCAGTTGTTCCATCAAAATCTGGAACATCTACATTCATGAGTCTGTCATGGTTGAAGGTCTGAGTCTTAGGCTGAGTCATAAGGCCCGAGTTCTTGATAGTGAGGGACAAACAATCTACTACATCAGTGAGGAAATTAAGTCTGGCCTCTAAGTCAAGGGGCTCTTGATGGTTCATGTTGGGAGTCAGGCAAGACACAACACTAAAATAATGGAACAAGATGCACAACCATACAAGCAAAACTGCACACAAAAGACAAAACACTATCAAGAAAGTGGTTCTTGGTAGTGAGATGAGATGCACACAGAGCAAAACCACAAAACAAGGATACAGACTTCCTTAAAAAACACAAACACTGAACACAAGTATGGAAAACAATTCACAAACAACAGAAAATCAGAGAGAACTAAGTACAGATCACCTAGTGCAAACTTCCTGAATTTGTGGTTGTCTTCTTGATGTCTATTCTACCACCTGATGCTCTGATACCAAGTTGCAACAATCAACCCAAGGGACACTAAGGGATGATTGTTTGACGACTGCACAAAGGGGGCTGATCTGTGATTAATACCCTTTCAGTTGTCACTCTGATTAGGCAATAACCTCTCTCAACAAACATGGTTTCACTTGGCAAGAGTCTTGAATGGGACAAACTACTCCAAAGGATAGCTTCACTCACTATTCTTGGCACAGGTGAGAATTGAGTCTTTAATTCTTGCTTTGATGAACAAAGTTTGATTGTATTGATTTGAGAATGAAAGTAAGTCTGAGTGTTTACACCAGGGCCTTTATAAAGGCTAGCCCAACTAATATAACGGCTAAAAAACAAGAATGCCCTATATTCTTTCTAATATGCTCACATGTGCCTAGCATGTGATTTATTAAAACACTTAGAATCTAAAATTAGCCCATAATCAGCTGCTTGTTCTTCTGTCTGTCAGATGACCTTCTATGAGGGTTCTAGGCTTCCATATGTATGTGTAGGGCAACCCGGACCCCTGAGTGGCTAGGTCCATGTAGGGAGATGCCAGCCCTGGCTTGGTTGACCCCAGTGCTATCTTGGTCAACGTTATAGGTGCTCACCAAGGTCCCCTGGTCACACTGCTGTTCTGTCTTGTTCTGGGGTAGTGCAGTGGTTGTGAGAGGTGTAGGGTAGGGTTGGAGTGAGAGGGAGAGGGAGATGGGGTAAGAGAAGAGAGAATGAAGGGTTTCGTGAAAAACCGGGGAAAATGAGTGGGTATATATAGAAAATTGTCGCATTCGCCCGAATGCCTTGCCCCATTCACCCGAATGCGGTTCCCTCTTCGCTTCATTTGGAAATTTTCAACCCCAGGGCCCTGAAGAACAATTCACCCAAACGCCTTGGACCCTTCGCCCAAACGAACTCATTCGCCCAAATATGGTCTCATTCGGTATTTCCAGAAGCTTTTCAACATTTTTCACCATTACCACATTCTTCCGAATCTTATCTTTCATTCGACCGAATACCCATAATATGCCCGAATCCTGTTCCATTCTGTATTTCCAGAGACTAAGCATTTCAACTCGATTTTGCCTTGACCACATTCGCCCGTTTGAGCAATGTAATTCGCCCGAATGGAGCCCATTTCTTCTGATTTTAGACCTTTTTCAACAACAAGGGCCCTAAACAACTCCCCATAACCAAAACTACTCTCATCCTCCATATAACAAGGATATACTCCTACTCAAATCAAGAAAAAAAAAAACCAAAGATGGCCGGATAACCTCCCGTAAGTGCTTTGTTTAACGTCGTTGAGCTCGACGAAGCTGGGCCTACACCCAAAACACACAAGACTACACTACCACACAAGAACCAACATCGTTCAACCACAAACAATCATCAAACATCCCAAGAGATACTCAACTCAAGAACTTTTCAACATCAAACAAACGGATCCTTTCAATAGTGCATACCTCATGGAGTTTGCTTTCATGGAAGATCTTGATCCTTTGCACATTTGCAATGAAACTACCACCACATGGATCTTTTAGCTCGACGGTGCCGTAGGGAAAGACTTCCAAGATCTCATAGGGGCCCGACCATCTTGACTTTAACTTCCCGGGAAACAATTTGGCTCTTAAGTTGAAAAGTAGCATCTTGTCTCCTACACGGAACTCTCTCTTCAATATTCGTTGGTCATGCCAACGCTTAGTTCGCTCCTTGTAGATGTGCATATTGTGGAACGCATCAAGCCTCAACTCCTCCAACTCCCTCAATTGTGCGGCTCTCTTCTCTTGGGATAAGGTAGGGTCGAGATTGAGAGCTTGAATAGCCCACCAAGATTTACACTCCAACTCAATCGGCAAGTGGCATGATTTCCCATATAGGAGTCGGAACGGCGTGGTGTCAATGGGAGTTTTGTAACAAGTCTGGTGTGCCTTAAGAGCGTCATCAAGGTTGAGTGACCAATCCTTCCTACTCGGGTTCACCACCTTCTTCAACATACGCTTAATTTCCCTATTGGCTACCTCCACTTGCCCTTGGGTTTGTGGATGGTACGGAGCACCGACCTTATGCACGACTCCTTACTTCTTTAATAACTTATTGAACTCATTTTTTAGCAAAATGGGAGCCTCCGTCGCTTATAACGATCTTAAGAACACCAAACCTAGGGAAGATCACGCTCTTAAACAACTTCATTACGACTTTGTAATCATTTGTGGGCGTCGCGATGGTCTCCACCCACTTAGACACATAATCTACCGCCACTAAGATGTACTGATTTCCATAAGAGGATACGAAAGGACCCATGAAGTCGACACCCCAACAATCGAATATCTCGCACTCAAGGATGTAGTTTTGAGGCATCTCATTCCTCATGGAAATATTACCAACCCTTTGGCGCCTCTCACAGCTCTTCACAAACTCTTCCACATCCTTGTGTAATGTAGGCCAATAGAAGCGCGACGTGTAAACCTTGGCGGAGGTATTGGTGATTCCATGATGTTCCCACAAACATAAGAATGGAAATGAGCAAGGATCTTGGGGACTTCTTCCTCAGTTATACAGCGATGGACCATACCAACCTTCCCAAAAAATGCCTTCTTCATCACTCTAGACTCAAACTTGGGTAACTCCCCACAAGCTAAGAAGTTGGGAATGTCGGCAAACCATGAAGCCTTCCCAACGGCTAAAGCCATCATCAAGGTATCGACTCGTCTCGTATGGGAGAGGAGTCATGGGGGTACGTCGGTATGCGGGATAAGTGATCCGCCACTACATTTCTGTCCCCTTTCTATCTTGCATCTCAAAATAAAATTCTTGGAGTAAGAGCACCCAACGGAGCAACCTCGGCTTGGTATCCTTCATCGCCATCAAAAACTTTAGTGCCGAGTGGACCTTGTATACAACAACCTTCAAACATATGAGATATTGGAGCAGTTTCTTAAAGGTATAAACCACCGCCAACATCTCATTCTCAGTAGTGGTTTAGTTTCTTTAAGCTTGATCTAGAGTCTTGCTAATGTAGCATATGACGTGATGCCTCCCTTCCTTTTTCTGACCAAGCACTACACCTACGGAAAGATAACTGGTATCGCACATTAGTTCAAAAGGCTAGCTCCAGTCAGGAGCTTTCACGATTGGGGTTGAGATCAAGGCTTGCTTCAAATAATTGAAGGCATCGAGGCAACGTTCATCAAAGAGAAATTCAACCTCTTTTTGGAGCAATTCATTCAAAGGTTTAGCAATAATTGGAAATCCTTTGATGAGTCGTCTATAGAATCCCGCAAGCCCATAGAAAGACCTAACCCCGGTTACCATGGTGGGTACGGGGAGGTTCCTAATAATATCAATCTTGGCGGGATCTACCTCGATGTCACGAGAGGAAACTTTATGGCCAAGGACAATCCCTTCTTTCATCATAAAGTGGCACTTCTCCCAATTCAAGAAGAGGTTCGTCTCTTGGCACCTTCTTAAAACTTTTTCAAGGTGAACCAAACAAGTGTCAAAAGACGAACCCCCCACAGATAAATCATCCATGAAAACCTCCATAAAATCCTCTAACATATCAGAAAAGATAGAAGACATGCACCTTTGGAAAGTAGATGGTGCATTACACAATCCAAAGGGCATCCTTCTATAAGCAAGGTCCCAAAAGGACATGTAAATGTTGTTTATTGTTGGTCATCCGGGTGAATGGGTATTAGAAAGAACCCCGAATAACCATCATAAAAGCAAAAGTACTTATGCCTCGAAATGATCTTTCCTCGTGGCTTTGTTTAGCCTACGGTAGTCAATGAAAACTCTCCACCCAGTGGTGGTTCTAGTTGAGTAAAGCAACCAATTTTTCCAAAGAAGTGTCATCAAGCTCAGAACTCACAATGACGGGCTTGTTCCCATTAACATCAAGATAGGAATATTTAAAACTAGGGGGTACGGGTTTCAAACTCACCTTGGGGGGAGGCATAGAACTCCCCCCCTCATCGTTGTTTCCTTCCTTAGACAAAAAAATTTGCTCGAATTTATTTTGGTCGCTTGTCCATCCTTCGGTCTCATCCTCAAAATACTCTTTCCGCACACACCCCTCGCAATCTCCCTCACCACATTATGAAAATTCTTCGTCACTCGGATACTCCATCCCACACTCCCTTCGAAACTCCTCATAGTCCTCATCTATACAATGAATCCGGCTGACTTGCTCCACCATGGGCTTTTTCATGAATGGGGAGATCTTAAAAACCAACTTCCTTTGAGCTACCTCCACAGTTATGCATCATGGAAATTTATCAGAGCTCTAAGATTGTTCAAGACGACTCTCCCTAGGATGAGAGGAGTGTATCGGTCCTCTTCCATGTCCATGACCACGAAATCGCAAGGAACCACAAGATCACCCACTTGAATAGGGACATCATCAAGCTCTCCACATGGCAATTTTATGCTTCTATCCGCCAATTAAATAGTTTTCCTTGAGGGTCTAAGGTTAAAGGGTAGCCTCTTGGCGATAGATAGCGGTATCAAGCTAATGGAAGCTCCGAGATCTCTCTCTTTTGTGGGCATACTTCCTTGTAGAATAGAGCTCACTTGATGTGGAAGATTTGTCAACTCTTCTTCTAACTTCTTCTTGTTCGAGAACAAATCCTTCAAAAACTAGGCATACTTGGGCATTTGTGCCATCGCATCTAAGAGGGGGATCTTCATCTCCATCTTTTGCAAGTGCTCTAGGAACTTCTTGAACTTCTCATCTAGTTGCTTATCCACTCTCCTATAGGGGAAGGGTAGTGGAGGAACATACAATCGCTCAAGCCTCTTTCTTTCCTCGACTCTAGCCTTTCTTTCCGCTCCAAAATTTCTCACTTTCTCGCCTTCATTTTACTCCTCCTCAACATCATGTTCCTCAAGTTCTTTCCCTAAGTCATCTCCTCTCGACTCCTCTTCATGCTCTCCCTCATCTTCATTTGTTTTCTCCCTATCTTCTACCATAACCGACGGCCCTTCATATTGAGTTCCCGATGTTAGATGGATGGCGTTGGGGGCGTGTTGGTCCAGGTTGGGGTTTTTAGGTGGAGGTTGAGGTTGTGTAGTCGGGTTAGGTTGATGGTGAGGTGGAAATGGCAATGGTGGAGTAGGTGTTGCCATTTGGGCAAGTTGGGACTCAAACTACTTTTGTTGTGTTTGGAGTTATTGCATTTGTTGCACTAGTGATTGGTTGATTTGAACAAGGGTGCTCATCTGAGATGCTAAGAAATCATTGCTCGTTTCTTACCCTTGTTGCAGTAGGAGGTTTCCGGATGAAGGTTGTGTAGTGGGGAAAGGAATATTTGTGTTGCCTCTATTTCCTTGATGAAATCCTGTAGGCGTAATTGAACTATGTTTAGATCTGCTCCCACTTGGTTGATTACCATGGAAGCTCTTGGGGTTGTACCCACCTTGGTTACCTCGGTTGTATCCTGGATTGAAGTTTTCTTGATTGCCATTGGGATTGAAGGGAGGTCTAGATGATGGGTTGTTGATGAAACTTTGTTGACCGTACCCTTGACCTTGGCTGTACCCCATAGCTGCTACATTCTATGGTATCTACTCATACGCATCATAACTCATCACTGGAGCATCTTGTTTAAAAGACCTATGTCCTACTGCCACTACATGTTCAGAGAGTGTGCCTCCACAATATGAAGTATCATGGTTGGTTCCTCCGCAAATGGCACAAGCAAAATGTTTTTCGCGGGTGGATGAGACATTAGAACCAATAGCGGCGAGGTTTAGCTTGGATAGCTTCTTGTCTAAAACTACTTCAATTTTAGCACTAATAGTGTCTAAGTTGCTTGTATCAATCATCGCTCTAGGCATACTTCGGCTCCTATTTCCATTCCAACAATTGTTTTTTGCTACCTCCTCGATTCTAGCCTTTACTTGATTGCGAGGGATTTTAGAGAGTTGACCGCCCAATGCTGCATCTAGAAGTGGCTTGGTGGAGCCGTTTATCCCATCATAGAAGAATGTATAAAGATGGTTCTCCTTATACTCGGGTGGGGGCAAGCTCTTATCATCCTCTTAAACCTACTCGAAGCAGCTGTAAAGTTTTCCTCATCATCCTATGTGAATGCGACTATTTTCTTCCGCCAATCTTGGGTTCTCACGGTTCGGTAGAATCTCTCCAAGAAAGCAGTTTTAAGTTGACTCCAGGTAGTGATGGAATTTGGCTCAATACAATCATACCAATCCTTGGCATCACCCGCCAAACTCAATCGGAAAAGATGTAGATTCACGTAGTCCAGGTTGTTCGGGCATTGCGAACCTAATCCACAAGTCTCAGAGAATGTATCAAGGTGTTGGAGTGGGCACTCATTCTTCAACCCACTGAATGGTTTCTCTTTCACCATCCTTATATACTGAGGGCATATTTGAAATGGGGTCGCGGCAACAGGAAGTACCACCCATCTAGGGAACTCTTGGGACCTTGGTGTACCAAATTGGTCGAACCATTGATGCTCGTCGGCCATTTCAGCAGAAAGAGGATTAGGAGGTGATCGTGGGGTAGGTCTTCCTATGCGTTGGACCTCAGGATTAAACGGTACTAATGGTTGATTGGACCTGCGTGTGCTATATCATGCAAACAAAACTGCCAACCACACGTAAGTACTGACAAGCAAAGAATATTTGACAAAATAAAATAAACTATATTAAGATCTACACTAGCTTAACTATAATGCCTTGTCCCCGACAACGACGCCATTTTGATAACCATTTTTATGGTCACACGATAAAATTCGGTTACACAAACTATATTTATATTGCCCTAACCTTGCACGAGTATAGTAGAGGTAAGGGGTCGAACCACAGGGACAAGGTCAGTTAAACAAATGGTCTCAATATACGGATATGGGGGTGTTAAGATGATTGAAACTAATTAAAGTAAAATTGAATGCAAGGCTACAACTAGTATAAATCAAGGGGAGAAAAGGCGAGAGTGATTGGTTCCCTCCTAGAGAAGTACCACAATCACTCACGCATTAGGGTTGGTTAATGACCTTCAATCATCAACTAATTCAAAAATGAGAGGAAGTTGACGGCTTTAAGACCGAACGAACGACCTATAATCGCCCTATGTCTCCTTGGGAATGGCAGAACGAGATTCAAAGTGAATCATTATGATGATTAAATAGGTTTAAAACAAACCCTAACTCATGATTAAGGGTTTCAACTCTAGGGTGTCACCATTCAAACTCTAAGGAACTACTCACACATCATAAAGGAGAAACTAAGCATAATATCCCACATGAACAAGAAATTAAACATGAAAATCTTCTATGTAAACAATGAAAATAATAATAGGCAATAGCAAAGAAAACAATTGTAACAAGAACTTAATAGAAGTAAACCTATTCTAGATATTCAAACAATCCAAATATCCAATAACCACAAAGAGAAAATAATCATAAATAGCATTTAAGAGTAACTACTAACAACATTAAATGATTCTAGAAATAAGTGAAAGAAAGATATTCATACCATAATTAAAACCTCAAAGGGTGTAGAAGATACCATCAACAAAAGTAGCAAAAAGTTACATCCAAAAGCTTGTTGCTAGATTGATTTAGGGGAAAGCTTAAAACTAGGAGATAGAAACTAGGGTTTTTGAAAACTAGAGAAAGAAAACATAAGAGATTCACTATTCAAGAGAATGTTTAGGGTTAAAAGCTATAATAAGGTTCAAACTACAAGAAATGGGTATATATACCCCTAAAATAAGAGTGCTACGGAATTACAAAAGGGCCCTTGAAGGCCAAAATGAAAATAAAACAAATACGCACAATCAGTCGCATTCGCCCGAATGCTCTGGGCCATTCGACCGAATGTGTTCCCCTTCGTCCGAATGTGGGTGCATTCGGCATTTCCAGTGAGTTTGGAGAAGTTTGCTCTTTGGGTTCCATCGCCTGAATGCTAGGGCCATTCGCCTGAATGTTGCACTTTCGCTCGAATACTTTGCATTCGGCATTTCCAGTAAGTTTCTCCAAATTGTTGAAGAGCGCTGGACTCCCATTCGCCCGAATGGGAGCATACATTCGGCCGAATGCTTTGCAGTTTCGTTCTTCTTGGACTTTAAATCTTTCCTCTCAATTGGTTGGCATTCCCAATTGGTTGGCATACATTCGCCCGAATGCTCGCCATTCCCAATTGGTTGCGGTGAAGCTCCGGGGATGACGCCTTCGTCTCAAATGTATGCCAAACGCCCTCGAAATCTCCTAAAATCAGCTAATCCATCTCAAAACACTCGAACACAAGATCAAGGAGAAATCATCCGTGAAATATGTCAAATTGTTGCAAGATGCGAGACTTGACACTAAAAATGGGGCGGTAAACGTGCTCTAAAACGAGCACATCAGTTAAAATCCGGTTACGTGTGGGGGTACATCTTAGTGGGGGTAGATTACATGTCTAAGTGGGTGGAGGCCATCGCGATGCCTACAAATAATCACAAAGTCGTAATGATGTTGTTTAAGAGCGTGATCTTCTCTAGTGTTGGTGTTCCTAAGATCGTTATAAGCGACGAAGGCTCCCATTTTTCCAAAAATGAGTTCAACAAGTTGTTAAGGAAGTATGGAGTCGTGCATAAGGTCGGTGCTCCGTACCATCAGTAAACCCAAAGGATAGTGGAGGTAGCCAATAGGGAAATCAAGCGTATGTTGGAGAAGGTGGTAAACGCGAGTAGGAAGGATTGGTCAATCAAACTTGATGACGCTCTCTGGGCACACCGGACTTGCTACGAAACTCCCATTAGCACCATGTCATTTCGACTCCTATATGGAAAATCATGCCACTTGCCGATTGAGTTGGAGTGTAAATCTTGGTGGGCTATTCAAGCTCTCAATCTCGACCCTACCCTATCCCAAGAGAAGAGATCCACGCAGTTGAGGGAGTTGGAGGAGTTGAGGCTTGATGCGTTCCACAATATGCACATCTACAACAAGCGAACGAAGCGTTGGCATGACCAACGAATTTTGAAGAGAGAGTTTCGTGTAGGAGTCAAGGTGTTACTTTTCAACTCAAGAGCCAAATTGTTTCCCGGGAAGTTAAAGTCAAGATGGTCGGGCCCCTTTGAGATCTTGCAAGTCTTTGCCTACGGCACTGTCGAGCTAAAAGATCCAAGTAATGGTAGTTTCATTGCAAATGAGTAAAGGATCAAGATCATCCATGAAAGCAAACTCCATGAGGTATGCACTATTGAAAGGATCCGTTTGTTTGATGTTGAAAAGTTATTGAGTTGAATCTCTTTTGGGATGTTTGATGATTGTTTGTGGTTGTTCGATGTTGGTTCTTATGTGGTAGTGTAGTCTTGTGTGTTTTTGGTGTTGGCTCAGCTTCATCGAGCTCAACGACGTTAAACAAAGCACTTACGGGAGGTAACCTAGTCATCTTTGGTTTTTGTTTCTTAATTTGAGTGGGAGTATATCCTTGTTGTATGGAGGATGAGAGTAGTTTTGGTTATGGGGAGTTGTTTGGGGACCTTGTTTAAAAAGGTCTAAAATCGGAAGAAAAGGGCTTTATTGGGGTGAATTACATTGCTCATTCAGGCGAATGTGGTCAAGGCAAAATCGAGTTGAAAAGCTTAGTCTCTGGAAATACCAAATGGAATAGGATTCGGACGAATTATGGGTATTTGGTCGAATGAAAGATAAGATTCAGGCGAATGGGGTATTAGTGAAATATGTTGAAAAGGTTCTAGAAATGTCGAATGAGACCAGATTCGGGTGAATGAGTCCATTCGGGCGAATGGTCCAAGGCGTTTGAGCGAATTGTTCTTCAGGGCCTGGGGTGGAAAATTTTCGAATTGAGCGAAGAAGGCACCGCATTCGGGCGAATGGGTTTGTTCGGGTGAACAGGGTCAGGCATTCGGGCGAATGCGACGATTTTCTATATACCCCCTCATTTTCCCCGGTTTTTCACCAAACCCTTTATTCTTTCCTCTGTCACCCCGTCTCGCTCTCCCTCCAACCCTACCCTACACCTCTCACAACCATTCCACTACCCCTACATTCCTCACCACCACCACACATCGCGTCTTATGGCCCCTAAAAGAAGCCTAAGGCTAAACCCTTTTAAGAGATCTCGCAAACAAGGTGACGGGTCCTCCTCAAGGCCCGAGAGAACGGAGGAAGAAGAGCATAGAGAAGGGGAAAGCTCCGAAGAAGAGGAACAACAATCAAGACCACAAAGGTTTCCGGGACAAGATTTTTGGATGGACGACGATCACCCGACGGTGGTGTTCGCATCGCTAGAGCAATTTGAGTGTTTTCAACGCTTAAAGTTACACACAATTAATGCTACCCGCTATTTAGATGCTTCTATCTTGCGATGTATGGGTATATATGATGATTCCTTGGCATATCTGTGGGCTTGCAGCTTGCAGAACTGGGTAACTATGTGGCATCCCACTCAAAAACTTTTCACCCTTGAGTTTCTCAGTTCTCTAAGCCCTTGCGTGCAGGAGGGACAACTTTATTTGTCTTTCCGATTGCGGAATGCCACCCATATGATTGATTATGGTACTTTTTGTGATATATTTTGTTTTGACCGTGAGCCTATTCCGGAACGACAGTCGAACAACACACGTGTTTCCAAATGTTGGCCTTGTCTTTCCGAATAAGAATATATATGCTTCTGATGTGCAATACCCCGTCTTGAGAATGTTCTTTAAGTTTGCTCGTGAGACGTTGTTCCCCTCCCTTAGCCCACACCGTGTTAGGACCCAGGAGGTGTATATTCTAAACCGGTTCCTTACCCCCCCAGGCCGCGTCATCGATTAGCATTCCATGACCTTATGATGTGAATCTAAGGCAAGATAGATCCTCTATGTTGCATACATGAACCAATGGCTTTGAAACACAATGAAGAACCCGAAAAATGGGGCAATACAGCCCCTGCTGTTCACAGACAATCCAAGAACCTACTTCTTGATTGATTGTTGTGGGTGATATTGATTCTCTTCACAACCAGACTTCCCTTCTTTGTTTGTGATGTTCTTTGCAAGTTTTAGACATGTTCCACAACTCCTATGTCACAAAATCAAGAATACTCCGCACTCTTGAAGATAATGAGATGCTTCACACCTCAAGCTGAAGGTTTGTTCCACAAACACTTCTAAACAAAACACTATGTGTTTTTGAATTTTTATTAACCAAAAATGATCTATTACAAGGGAGCTTATTCCTATATGCAAGCTTATTACAGAACATAAGGGAAATGTCTTAAAAGCACTCACGTGACACATGTGCACGTTTTAAATGAACAAAAACAGAAAATTACACATTAATAATAAAATTAGAAAATCTGCCAAACAAGCGACCTTCAGCACCATTTCTCGTGCCTTTTCCATGATGTTCTTTGAACTTCTTTGGTCCTGATAGTAAGTTGCAAGTGTGTAGATTCCAAATCTACCCTTGGTGTCCCCAAAGATGCTTAGGTTTGCTTTGGGTGATGTCTACAAGGTAGGCTGGTCACAAGTTTTCTCATGTACAAATATTTGTTCTTTTATCTTATTCAATTGACCAGGGGACCTTGAGTTTTGTTTCAAATGGTCCTCCAATGATGGTTGGCAGTGCTATTGGACCATTAAAGTAAGTCCATGTGTAAGGATTCCAGGAATACCCTTGGAGCCCTCAAGCACGCATTCATTTGTTTTTAAAATGGCTCCCAAGGTCAGCTATTCACCATATTTGAGTTGTTGTCTTTTTGTCTACTTGTGATGCCTTAGGATGTTGAAAACATGGAATCTTGAAACATCCACCTTTGTTTCAATTCCTCCCTCTTTTGAAAAGAATTGTCCTCAATTCTTGAGCTTTCATGTAGGTTGCTGCTATTTTTTCTTCACTTTATCCACAACGATCTGCTGCTCATTGTTGGACTGATCAGCACCCTCCCTGCTCTGATTTAATTTCTATGGTATTGTGCACGGTTCTGCTGTCTTACTGTACAATACATGCTCTCGATGCACATGTTGATCTTTTCTACACGCTACACTGATTTACACACTCAATGCTACTGTTCATTTTACACACCTAGCTGCACACTTGCTGCTACTGTTCTGACTTCAGATGCTGCTGTGCACCTGGTGGCTGCCAAACATATCACTGTTAGGGGGTGTTTGGTATGGAAAGAGAAAATGTAAGGGAAAGGGAATTAATAAATAAGGGTAAGGGTAAAGGTAAGGGTTATGGTTATATGATGTTTGGTATAATAATGTAAGGGAAACACTTGTTTACGTTTCCCTTACTTATTGTTTTGTTTGATACATAAGTTAATTTTTTTATAATAATCTCCAAAGGGCATTTTGTCAATTTTTGTACAAAAATTAACTTTAAACAAACAGTAAAAAAAGGATTTCTTTTATAAAGCTGAACATAGTTCAAGCCTAAATAAGATCAAACATAGCATTTTCCAATACTGTTATTCAAGTATTGTTCAAGTTGCAAATGTTCAACAAAAAAAACAAAGACATGGCAACAACCAAATGCTACTTTTTCTTGAGAAGATCAATTGCATATTGTTTTTTCATGTTAAATGGTGCTTGATAGAAGATACGAAGCTTATCTTCTTCCACCATGAGAATAGTAGCAACCTCTAAAGCTTCGGATGGAGAAAAGCCATCTAACTTCATCACCTCGTCCAATACCTTGTTCACCTTTTCATCCATCCTTTGCTCCCTTTCTTCCGCTTTAGACCATGCACTAGCCATAGTCCCAAGATTAACATTGATATTTTCAAATATCTTCCCAAAATGGTTGGAAACATCATGAAGGGAGGCCACCAAATCATCATCATCATTCCTACACAAACTCTTCAAATTTACCTTGTTCTTTCCTTTCACCTTAACGTCCTTTGCCTTTATAGAGTGTTTTCCAAATTGAGTAGTAGAATCACTTGCGGAAGAATGAATTGTAGAAGCCTTCACTTTTGCCATTTTTGAAGGAGTTATATGATCATCCTCTATCTTCATGGGGCGTTTTCAAGATTGACTTGTAGAAGAATAAGTGTCCGAATTAGTAGAATTTACATCATCTTCTTCATCACTATCGACAATCAATGGTTGCTTATCAATCTCTTGATCAATACCTTCTATAGCATCAACGAATGACTCACTTACATCTCCGGTAGCTTTGTCTTTTGCGTATATCTCCCCAAGAGTTTCATAGTAATGAATGGGACTCCAAACAACCCTTTAGCTTTCTTATGAGTCTGCCATATAAGAGAATGCAACAAGTCAAAACATGATGAGCTATATTTCTCCAACCAATGCAGAAGATATACGCAAAAGCATTCACGATTTAGAACTAAACAAAGTTCTTGAAACCTAAATAGATGTTTCTTTAGAATAACAGTTCAACATAGTCATAATTATGAAATATCAACCCCATTCATCATACACAGCCTTGTCTACCCCATTTTCTTTTAATCGATTCTTGATAAAATTCAATTGAATACAACAAACAAACAAAGAGGAATGAAATAGCAGTTCATACCTTCACCCATTCATCGTACACGGCCTTGTCTACTTGCAACAATTTCTTTTCAGCATCCTATCCAAATCCTGAGGTGGATAGCATTTCTGCAAATGCACTATATTTCTCCGACCAATGCTTGATCCTCGACTCAATGTGGGGAACCGCTCTCAAGCCACAATTAGGAAGTACACCATTGATCATCGCTACCAATTTATTCATGTAACCATTCTTAAACCCATTCTCACACTTCCACTTCGGATCGCAACTCAACTCATGCAAATATCTTATTAGAACCGCATCTTCTTCATACGTCCAATACCTTATTTTTTACCTCTTCCTCGATTGCTAGTCTCCATCCTAAACAAATTGACCTCTATATGGAGCAAGAAAGCCCTCACAATTCGTATATCCCGCATCAACCAAATAATAATTACCTTCAAAGTTATTAAAGAAACGGATTACTACCTACCAAAACTAACAAAACTTATACACTCACAAAAGAATGATGAGCTTCACTTACCTCGAGGTACCCCTAAAACCGTTTGGTTTAGAGAGAGCATTGCGAAGTACACGCATACCATGGGCCGAACCTTCCCAACCAGGAAGAACATAAATAAATTGCATATTGGGTGCACAAACACCCAATACATTCATAGCAATTGTTCCTTTTCTTGTTCTATACTTTGGTCGTTCTTGTGAAGGCACATTTACATTAATGTAAGTCCCATCTAATGCCCCTAAACAATTCTACAAAAATACGAAAAATATTACATACAAACAAGCAAAAATAAGAAAATCCTAGCAAAGGGCTTAGAAAAAACCAATACCTTGAAAGATTTCCACCTTTCATCTTCACAATCATCCGATATTGCCGTGGGATTGTAAAGTAGTACTTCATGCAACTTGAGAAAAGCCCTTAAACAAAGGTGAAATTGTCGGCTCACGGTTTCTCCAATTCTAAAGAAATATTGTCCAATAGACCTATTCTTCTTATGGTGAGCCAACGTGTATAGAAACATGGCTACGATCTCTTGAAGCGACATGTTTTTGTTCCACTTAAACCCCCAATGTCTCTAAGCATCTCACAAATAATATTGAAAGTTCTTCTATTAACGCGAA
Source organism: Amaranthus palmeri (assembly GCA_019776075.1). Lineage (NCBI taxonomy): Eukaryota > Viridiplantae > Streptophyta > Magnoliopsida > Caryophyllales > Amaranthaceae > Amaranthus > Amaranthus palmeri. The sequence continues at coordinate 88,218 of JAAKBH010000426.1, read as the reverse complement.
TCTCACTCTTGCATTTTACATCACTCCCTCTATAAAGCCCTCTCAAAACTAACATTTGTAGCAATTTTTTGATTCTTTTCTTTTCTTTTAATTAAACTCCCCTTATTGTAACAACACACATCATATGCCACATCCAATACATCATCAAAATAATAACCATTGAAATAACTAGTTGTATTTGTTTTAGGATTTTCTTCCTTATGGAACGCATAAGTCGAGGCATTGTAGAAACCTTGAAAAACCAGTCCAAAAAATTATGTATGAGATTGTTTTGTAATTAGTACCATACTAGTCAATAAATCTTAAAAGAATTAAACACGAATTAATGGGTACAACAATACATATATGTCTATATTATGTCTAAATAATAAGGATCAATCCCCAACAACAGCCACCAACTTTAGTCATTTTCCTTTAAACAGCCGCGAACTTCGTTTATCCCGAACAACAGCCACCAACTTACAAAATGTGACATCGAAACAGCCACTTTACCGGATGACCTGCTAATTGACCCTTGACCATGCCTAATGACCTTTGACTTTACCTTAATTTCACTAATTAAACCTAATTACCCAATTATCCCTAATTAAACCCTTCTTCCCCAACCTTTCTCTAACCCACGTCAATCACCTCCATTTCTCCCCTTCACCTCCTCCACCACCAAATTGGGTCTCTTTCTTTCTATTTCTAGATCTGAACACCAAAATTGGCGATGAATTACAGTCCTTTGCAACTTTGAGCAGTCAGCAGACAAATTGGGTCTCTTTCTCTTTCTATTTCTAGATCTGAACACCAAATTTATTGTCTCCCCAATCTCGTTTTCTCTCTCAAATCTCTGAGATATACTCCCCAAACTTGGACTTCACCCATTAATAATTTCCATAAATACATACAGAGCATTCCATATACATATTTATATGGTTGAAAATCTCTTTTCAGAAACCTTGTTGCGCATGTTCTCTCAGTTCTATTGAGCATTTTCTCAACTGGGGTTTAATTTTTTTTGGGGATCATAAATGGTTTATTTGGGTATTAGAAAACGTTTATGTAATTCATCGCCAATTTGGTGTTCAGATCTAGAAATAGAAAGAGAAAGAGACCAAATTTGGTGGTGGTGGTGGTGAAGGGGAGAAATGGAGGTGATTGAGGTAGGTTAGAGAAAGGTTGGGGAGGAAGGGTTTAATTAGGGATAATTGGGTAATTAGGTTTAATTAGTGAAATTAAGGTAAAGTCAAAGGTCATTAAGCATGGTCAAGGGTCAATTAGCAGGTCATCCGGTAAAGTGGCTGTTTCGATGTCACATTTTGTAAGTTGGTGGCTGTTGTTGGGGATAAACGAAGTTCGCGGCTGTTTAAATGAAAATGACTAAAGTTGGTGGCTGTTGTTGGGGATTGATCCAAATAATAACAATGAATGGTTTTATAATGGGTACAGCTGTCTATATTATGTGCAGCTGTCAGAATGCTTCTGTTGAGAAGAAGCCATGAATAATATGTTTATATTATATAACAAGCTTTCATTTACAGCCCAGAAATCACAATAATATGTCTATATCTAAAAGCTAAGAATCTATCAGTAATGTTAATCCTACTTCATCATCTGGTGATGGATTAGCATTCTTTCTCTCTCCTGATAATCAAACAATTAGTACTTCAGGTGGGTATTTGGGTCTTGTTAATTCTTACCAGTTAACCAAGAACAGGTTTATTACAATTGAATTTGATACTAAACTTGATCCTCATTTCAATGATCCAAATGATAATCATGTGGGTTTGTATGTTGATAGTTGATTTCAATTCAAACTAGTAATTTGGGGTCAAATGGGCTTGATATAAAGAGTGGGGATTTGATTAATGTGTGGATTGATTACAAGAATGAGGAAAAAGTAGTTAAAGTTTATATGAGCTACTCTAACACCAAGCCTGCGAACCCTGTTTTAGATGTTGATATAATACTTCTCTCGCTTCCAGATTTCTACTCTGTGGTTCGTCTTTCTTCAGTTTTCTCTTCATACTCCTTGTTTCACGTTAATATTTGTTCCTTCTATTAGATTTTTTTCTTTTCAATTTATTTTTCTTTAGATCTGTTTGTTTATGCTTTCTCAAACCCTAATTTGTGATTTTTTTTAGTATAAAATCAAATCGAAATTATGGAAATTAAATAGGAATCCATGTATTTTGAGTATAAAATCAAAATACAAACAATCAGAATGAAAATATATACAAATTCAACACATAATCAAAATCTAGGGTTTTTTTCAACAAAAAAAATGAGAGAAACAAACCTGAGATTGAGGATTCTTGTTGATTTGAAGTAGATAATTAAAAAAAAGTGAGCAAAATTTGGAGAATCGCTGTGATCTTAAGAGAATTATCAGGAAAATTGTTGAAAAATTTGGGAATTTCTGATGAAAATGTCGAAAAAGCTTGTTTACTCTGGAAACAAAATTGTTGAGAAGTAGATGAGAGAGAAAACGATATTGTTTTCTTGTGTTAAAGTACGGAAACGATAATTGTTTCCTCAAACTTTACCCTAGAAATAAAATAACGGAAACCGTTAGAGGCAAGAAACGGTTTTTGTTTCTTTTGCCTTTAAACAAACACATTGTAAGGGAAACGGTATTTGATTCTGTTTCCAACTCTACCAAAAACCCATACCAAACACCCCCTTAGAAGGAGCTGAACAACCCACTTGCTGCTGCATGACTTGAATCGAATGCCATTGTTTCATGACCCACTCTGTTACTACTTGTCTAATATTGCTTCACAAATTGGACATTCAATGCTACTGTTCATTCTAGTTAGTTGCTGAACTGAACCTCTGACATTGCTTAACATACTAGTCTGCTACTGCACTATAAGCTCGCTGATTTTGCGGCCTATTCTGAATTCAAATGTTTCTGCATAACTCTTGAAATGAAGATGAAACAGCCCCATTGAACTTGATGTTTTGCCCTCATATTACATAAAACCTATTGTGTTGTTGTTGCATTTCAAATGTTGTTCTGATTTCACATGTCAATAGCTACTGATTTTGTTCTGCTGCACACTTGATAGCTGCACAAATTCTAATCTGATGCACACGATTTGCACACTCAACTTGCACATTCTCTGATTACCCACAATACTTGCTGTTCTGACGTCAGCTTCCTGGGCTTATTGCTTACTTTCTGCTTTCGTTCAATGTTGCACAGAAACCCACATAAGGCTGCTGCTACTGAACTACGGATCTGCAACTTTGGTGTACATTCTGATCAATGTGTATATTTTTGCACTGTTGCTATACATCCTCATTTGTACATGGTGTTGCTGACCTAACAACCCCTTCATTCCCACAGCACATCTACAATATTGATTTGCACAACAAAATGGATCTGTATATGTGCTGCTGCTGGACATACACACACCATTTTGATGTGCACACAACCTGCTGCTAGACACACGCACACCACTTTAATGTGCACACAACCTAAAAAAAACAAACTTGTATCCCAAATTCAACCAACATGTAAGAATCAACGTTCTTGCTCTCACTTGCATGATTATACAAACCCATATGTTAAACAAACTAATCAAATTGATTAGTTTCCTTATGTTGCCACATTGCCAATTTACTTGCTGCACTTTCCCTTTCTTAACAAAGACTCTGCCTCGAATCTTGGTAGGATTGATTTCCACAAATTCACTCACATAAGCACACTCCAAATAAGGTGATTTTTTTGGCACAAAATCCCCCTTAACGAAATCATGCTTCCTAGTTTGTTCTACTAGCCCAACCTCCAATCTTAGATGAGGATCCATTACTTCACAATACTCCATTGTAGAATCAACATTTTCCATACAAGTTGGCTCAATGACCTCTTCAAGATCTTCAACACTTTCATCACAAGTTACTTCAACATCTCCTTTAAGATCCTTGATCATATCTACCAAAGATGTTTCAACAACCCCTTCAAGACTCCTAACATCCTCTACACAAGGTGTTTCAACCTTAGCACAAGGCTCAAGAACAATCACCAATGAGTCAATGTGTTTCTTTTGTAATCTTTTTTGAAATTTCATCTTCTTTTCATAAAGAAGCACATTTCTATAAATTTTATGTTCTTGCATCAAAACATGGCCTAACTGTTTAGAATAATGCTTGTACATACCCCAATCACATTTTTGGATACAAGCTAGTTCCAACCTTCTAAGGTTTTCCCCCTCAATCTTCAATTACTTTAAATGAGATTTATCAATAGCATACAACAGATCATCAACTTTACGCCCCAGTTTATTAACTCCTTCTATGCCCATGGATGACTCCAAATTCTAAGACTCAATAAGGTGAAAAGAAAAGAAAGAAAGGAAAAGAAAGAAATGAAAATTTGTGCACTCAACAAAAATCAGAAAATCAGAAACTCATCAAAACAAATTTCAGATTTAGTGTTCCCTCCTTTTACTACTGTGAACCCCACCAAATGATCCTCACCAATAATGAATTTTTGTGACAAAACACTCCAAGATGATCCACAAATTCTTCCAATTGAAGATACTCAAAAATATTGTGTTGTTTACTCACAATGCAAATTTTTCCTACACACACACAATCAGAATTCTATATGTGACCTTTGGTCAAAAACAGTTACGCTTCTTTTTTTCTATAACTCCACTAATAGCACAAAAGGACTCATAAAACACTAGACTTAACATGAATAAATTTGAAAAAAGGAAAGAATGAAAAAGACTCCAAAACTGACAGATTCTGATTTTTTTTCACTTCAATTTTTGTATTTTTTTTCCTCTATGCGTACCCTGCCCATTTCGTGTGTCGTGCTCTAATACCAAATTGATGCGAATCTAAGGCAAGACAGATCCTCTATGTTGCATAGATGGGCATTGAACCAACCAATAGCTTTTAAACAAAATGAAGAACCCAAAAGTTGGGGCAATACAGCCCCTGCTGTTCACAAACAATCCAAGAACCTACTTCTTGATTAATTGTTTTGGGTGATTATTGATTCTCTTCACAACCAGACTTCCCTTCTTGGTTTGTGATGTTCATTACAAGTTTTAGAGTTATTCCACAACTTCTATGTCACAAAGAAAAGAATGCTTCGCACTCTTGAAGATAATGAGATGCTCCACACCTTAAGATGAAGGTTTGTTCCACAAACACTTCTAAATAAAACACTATGTGTTTCTGAATTTTTATTAACCAAAAATGAACTATCAATTACAAGGGAGCCTATGCCTATATATAGGCTTATTACACAACATCAGGAAAATGTCTTAAAAGCACTCACGTGACACATGTGCACGTTTTAAATGAACAAAAACAGAATATTACAAATTAATAATAAAATCAGAAAATCTACAAACAAGCGACCGTTAGCACCATTTCTCAAGCCTTTTCCATGATGGTCTTTGAAATTCTTTGGTCCTGATAGTATGTTCCAAGTATGGAGATTCCAAATCTACCCTTGGTGTCCCCAAAGATGCTCAGGTTTGCTTTGGGTGATGTCTACAAGGTAGGTTGGTCACAAATTTTCTCATGTGCAAATATTGGTCTTTTATCTTCTCCAATTTGACTAGGGGACCTTGAGTCTTGTTTCTAATGGTCTTCCAATGATGGTTGGCAGAGCTATTAGACCATTAAAGTAAGTCCTGTGTTTAAGGATTCCAGGAATACCCGTGGAGCTCTCAAGCACGCTTCATTTGTTCTGAAGATGGCTCCCAAGGTCAGTTGTTCACCATATTTGAGTTGTTATCTTCTTGTCTACTTGTGATGCCTTAGAATGTTGAAAACATGGAATTTTGAAACATCCACATTGTTTCACGTTATGGAAGTATCTTAACCACACCGCCACCCTCCATTCCAACACCGAACTATGTGTCGGAGGGCATGTCTGTCGCATAGGACAATACCTTGGAGTGAGAAACCAAGTGGAGTTCAGTGACCGTTTTGCCACTACCACCATCCTCCACGAGCAGTGCCTTGTGCGAACGGGGTTCATTTATACCTATCCTCAGCGGTGGCGATACCTTAAGAACCGCACCATTCTCCTTCTGTCTTACGTCCTGACTCCCCTTGCTCCTAACGCCGGTTCGTATCTGATTATTGGCAATGTGCCGCAATATATGGATGACCCTTCCCTCCACCCCCATCCCCGCCCTCGTTGACTCTCTATTCGCGACAGTCCTAGATAGGGGGCCGCCTCATCTGTGGACCCTAACGATGAGGACTCGGAGGAGGAGTCTGAGATCATGTCTCCTTAGGGCGTATCCAATCTAGCTTGCAACAGGTCGTCACCACCCAAGCCCATCATACTGCCCGGCTCAACCAACTCGAGCAAGATTTCCAAAGGGTGTCATACCCGTGGTATGACTTTGCTTACCGTTCTGGGATGGTTAGTGAAGGCATGGCCACGCCTTATTGGTTTTGATCGTCTTAGGGTGGGATGACGTCGCTTCAACAATTTCACCCATCCTGCTCCTCGTGCACCCATGGAGGGTGATTATGGGATGGATTTAGACGTGGACCAAGGGGGGATGACGAGCAGGATGACCCTGGGGATGGGGGTTTCATCGACGATGAGTATTGTTATTTTTGTAGGCCTCCCCTAGCACCGAGGACGGTTTTCATGCTAGCTTGGGGGGGGTATATCCTTCGTCCTTTACTCATCGTCTCATTCTGTTTATGGTCGGTCTTCTTGGATGTTTGCTTGGTTCAATTCTTCTGCTGGTGTTGTGTAGTTGGTTGGTTGGTTTGCTCTAATGTCTTGCAGGCTCTCTACTCTCATCCTCGCAGTGAGTTTAAATATGGTGACTTCAATTTCTTCCTTTCTCATCCTTGCGATGAGTCTCATGCTGTTTTTGTTGGTAGCACAAGTGTTTTGGTGACTATTGTTCTTCTCAATGGTGGTATAGTATGCTTCTCTGCTACCACTTGCAAAATCCAAAGTTGCATGTGGATATAGCTTAGTCTTTTAGTAATTTTCTTTCGTTCAGTTTGCTTTTTGAATATATTTGGTAGTTGCATTGTTGTGACGGACAAACAAACAAAACATAAAGCTTTTGAAAATGAAAACTCTTAGGAAACAAACTTGCAAGCTTCTATTGTGTACATATTCATTAATTTTATGCAAACTTGTGCTTTTCTTAGCCCTGTGCCTGTCTTGGGAATGAGGTGCATGATTATTTTCCGTATAGCTTGGGGGGACCTGAGCTTGTTGGGTTTGTAGCTTGGATGACTACCTATTGAGGCACATTTCGACTAGCTAGTTAGGATTGAGCCTTTTTGGGACTCCTCGGGACTCCCATTCATTTTGAGTGCTAGTTAGGGGGTCTAAGTATTGCGTCTATTCTCCTCCAGCTTAGTCCGCTTTTCTAAGGGCTAAGGATGATAACACGTTCGCTATGATTGAGCCACATGCCAAATAGGCTACCTTGAACGTAATTTGACATTAGGATAAGCCAAGTTTTTACCTTATCCTTTTTCTTTTGTAGCCGGATTGTATAACCTCCACATGAGCCAAATTGTTCCCTCTTTTTACCTAGAGGATAGCTTGGTGATGGTGGGGTTATTGGGTGTTATAGTGATTCGTGGGCTTTTGGTTATGACATTATGGTTGTTGGTTTCATATGAATCTATTTATTCTTATCCAACTTATATTGTTTTTCTCCTATTTCCTCCCGTTCTTATTATAGAGATTATTCATACATGTTTTATATTTGAGGAGACCTCTCTGTTGTTCTTCATCGAGTTTTATACAAATACATTTATATGAGTGCGGAGGTCGATATATTATTTGGGAGATGAGCTTGGAGACACTTGTGCTTATGAGATCTTATTGAGTTTTCAGATTTTTGATAGTGTTTGATGATAGAGATCATTGTGCTTACATGAGGTTGTCGAGTTATTATGATTGTTGGGTATAGTTGTCATTGGTTTATCAAGTTATGTTTGCGATCGTTTTGTTAGCGTCACTTGCTATCCTCTACTTAGCTCCACATTCCCAAATGTATCCCACCTTAACCCTAAGCCAACATTATAACCCTCTTACTATCCTATTCGACCTGGTCCGATTAGCCTGTTCTGTGCTGGAGCGTATATATGATACAATCCCTAAGATTTGCCCCTATTAGGTTTTTGATTCTCGACTCATTGTTAGTCGGATGAATATGAGTGAAACACGAACCATAATCAAGCTCTTGGAGGCCATCATACTTGCTCACCCTGGGCTAAGGAAGAGTTTGTGCGTACGCAGCTTGCATTGTTTGGTTTTCACCCTCTATAGTGCTTTTGTTTTGTGTTGTTCTATATCGATCGTGTTGTTGCCGTGGTACTGTCTAGTTTGCTAGGGACTAGCAAAGATCTAGCTTGGAGGAAGTTGATGTGCTCGTTTTAGATCACGTTTACCGCCCCATTTTTAGTGTCAAGTCTCACCATTTTGCATCAATTTGATATATTTCACGCATGATTTCTCCTTGATCTTGTGTTAGAGTATTTTGAGATAGATTAAGTGATTATTGGAGATTTTGAGGGCGTTTGGCATACATTCGAGACTCAGGCGTCATCCCCGGAGCTTCACCGCAACTAATTGGGAATGCCCCGTGGCCCCGGCATAGCTCGTGAGGTCGAAGAAAGATTCAAAGTCCAAGAAGAACGAAACTGCAAAGCATTCGACCGAATGTATGCTCCTATTCGGGCGAATGGGAGTCCAGCGCTCTTCAACAATTTGATGAAATATACTGGAAATGCCGAATGCAAAGTGCGCGAAAGTGCAACATTCGGGAGAATGGCCCTAGCATTCGGGCGAATGGAACCCAAAGAGCAAACTTCTCCAAACTCACTGGAAATGCCGAATGCACCAACATTCGGGCAAAGTATAACACATTCGGTCGAATGGCCCAGTGCATTCGAGCGAATGCGACTGATTGTGCGTATGTATTTTATTTTCATTTTGGCCTTCGAGGGCCCTTTTGTAATTCTGTAGTACTTTTATTTTAGGGGCATATATACCCATTTCCTGTAGTTTGAACCCTATTCTAACTTTTAACCCTAATCATTCTCTAGAATAGTGAATCTCTTATGTTTTCTTTCTCTAGTTTTCAAAAACCCTAGTTTCTATCTCCTAGTTTTAAGCTTTCCCCTAAATCAATCTAGCAACAAGCTTTTGGATGTAACTTTTTGCTACTTTTGTTGATGGTATCTTCTACACCCTTTGAGGTTTTAATTATGGTTTGAATATCTTTCTTTCATTTATTTCAAGAATCATTTAATGTTGTTAGTAGTTACTCTTAAATGCTATTTATGATTCTTTTCTCTGTGTGGTTATTGGAAATATGGATTGTTTGAATATCTAGAATAGGTTTACTTCTCTTAAGTTCTTGTTTTCTTTGTTATTGCCTATTAATAATTTCATTGTTTACATAGAAGTCTTCCATGTTTAATGTCTTGTTCATGTGCGATATTATGCTTAGTTTCTCCTTTATGATGTGTGAGTAGTTCCTTAGAGTTTTATTGGTGAAACCCTAGAGTTGAAAACCTTATTCATAAGTTAGGGTTTGGTTTAAACCTATTCAATCATCATAATGATTCACTTTGAATCTAGTCCTGCCAATCCCAAAGAGACATAGGGCGATTATAGGTCATTCGTTCGGTCTTAGAGCCCTCAACTTCCTCTCATTGTGGAATTAGTTGATGATTGAAGGTCATTAACCAACCCTAATTCATGAATGATTACGGTACTTCTCTAGGGTGGAACCAATCACTCTCGCCTTTTCTCCCCTTGATTTATACTAGTTGTTGGCTTGCATTCAATTTTATAGTTTGATGAGTTTCAAACATCTTAAAACCCCCAAATCCCTATTTTGAGACCATTTGTTTAACTAACCTTGTCCCTGTGGTTCGACCCCTTGCCTCTACTATATTGTGCATGGTTAGGGCAATATAAATATAGTTTGTGTAACCAAATTTTATCGTGTGACCCTAAAAACGGTTATCAGTTGCCAATGGCATTCTATTTATGAGATGAGTTGCACATTGTATGCTATCTCCCCATAATTTCATAGGGAGATTAGCTTGAAACATAAATGCTCTGGCTGTTTCCAAGAGATGCCTTTGTTTTCTTTCTACAACCCCATTTTGTTGGGATATATCTATACAGGTAGCTTGCTGTTTTATACCTTTTCTTAGGTAAAATTGCAATGCATCACCTTTTGTTAATTCAGGATAATTGTCTATTCTAATACATTTCACTTTGAGTGATAATTGTCTTTCAATGTAAGCAACAAAATTAGTAAGGACATTGGCAAATTCTGGTTTATTCTTAATGAGAAAAGTCCAGCAAATTCTACTAAAATCATGAATTATAGTTATGAACGTTGTACAATATAGTCTAGAAACATATCTAAATGGTCCCCAGATGTCTATGTGTAACAACTCTGGGACATTTTGTCTTAGAGAAAGATTGAGGGTATCTTGCCCTTGTTTGTTTGGCTAAGGGGCATATTGTACAAAAAACAGAATTGAGCATGAGCTTCTCATTCAGTTCTGGAACAACTATTTTTAGTTTGTTCATAGGTAAATGCCCCATCTTTAAGGGCCATAGCTTGGCCCTATTTATTGCTTGTTCTTTATTAACTTTAACTTGCAAACTTCTTGAATAGTCGACACAATCTGTTTGCTCAAACTCTTCTTTTTATTAGAGGTTCTTAAATATTATGTTGTTTCTTTTAAAACATATAAACCACCTTTTGCTTTACCAAGAGGCCAATGCCTCCTCATCAATGTTTCCAGCAGGATGCAATCTTTAGTGGAAAATATGATCTTATAATTCATATATGCAGATTGCTTGCTGACTGACACAAGATTGTATTGAAGTTGTGGCACATACAACACATTTACTAACATGATTCCATTACATAACAAGACATTACCCATGTATTTTACTGTGACTTTAGTTCTATTAGGAATTATCACTACATGATTCTTGGATTTAATATGAGAAAGGTTTGTAAATTTGTGTGCATTATGACACATATGGTTAGATGCTCTAGAATCTATAATCCAAGAATTTAAATCTAAGGCAGTAAAACAGAATGTACCTGTCATCTGGCTGACATTTGCATGTGCTTTCTTTTGAAACTTGTTTACTGAGCATGTCCCAGATTTGTTGATACTGTGTTTGAGTAAATTTGGCATTGATGACATCTCCTTCGTCTTGAGTACTAGCAGTGTTTACATTGCTGTTTTTATTGAACTCCCCTTTCTAAGTGTTTGCTTTGTGATTGGTTGGATAACCCATAATTTTCTAACATTTTTCTTTGGAGTGTCCACTCATTCTGCAGTGATCACAGTAGAGGGCCCGCCTATTAGTTTTGTAGTTTTCTTGATTTCCATTTCTGTGAGTACTCCTTTCAAACTTCCTTTTATCAGCCCTACAAGCCAAGGATTCATTCAAACCTTTTCCGCTATTGCTGAGTTGAAGGTGCGTTTATTCTTGGAGTAAAATTCAATATGCATGGGCCAATAATGTAGGCAACTCAGCCATCATCAATATGTTGCTTCTCACTTGTTTGTACTTCTTGTTAAGTTTCATTAAGAAACTTAGTACTTTGATGTTTTGTTGCATCTTGAAGCATTTCTTTGCAACATCACAAGTGCAAGAAATTGTTGCTGAACAATTGCAAGTAGGCACAGGATTCAATTCATCAAACTCATCCCAAAGAGTTTTTAATCTTGGTGAAAAATTCAGAAATTCCCATGTAAGAACTTTGTTTTAAAGCATTTAGTTCTTCTTGAAGAGAGAACATTTGGTCATTTGAACTTTGCCCATACCTTTCACTAAATTAATCCCATATTGCTTTGGAGGTCTTGTATGACAGTACGCTATTTGCAATGGAATCTTCCAACATTGCAATAATCCACCCCATTACTACATGATAAACTCTATCCCAAACCTTGAATGTTGAATTCCTTGAGGGTCTGTGTGAACTGCCATCAACAAATCTCATTTTGTTTCTTCTTGACAATGCTATGATCATTACTCTCTTCCAATTTGCAAATCCTCTCCCTGAAAACGCGATGTTAACTAATTTGTGACTACTATTAGAGGGGTACAAAAAATATACAGAAGGTGGATTCATTGTTCGATCTAATGACTGGTTACTTTGGTTAACCATTTCCAGATTTTCAGTGGTGGATTTCTTGTGGGAAAAAAGTTACAAGAATTGTATGCAAGAAGATATTACTGATTCTTGGAGTAAGGCTCTGATACCATGTTAAAATACTTGGAGTATACAGAAGCCAAACAATGAGATCAGTAAGCTATTTTATTTCATTGAATGCAATTGAATTATACAGATAGAACGGGTATATACATATAGTTGATAGTAGAGTCAAGAAACTAAACTAATTCTTTAAACTCTAGTTAACTATAACTACCTAACTATAGCTGTTACATAATCAGTAACTAACTAACCCTTTATAACAAACAAACCATCCTAACAACCTAAAACTATTACACTGATAGATTGTGCTGGTTTGCTGCTTTATATGTTGGATGCTAGGCTTGTGAGCAAGGCTGCAGACTTGTGATCTTTATTTGTAAAAATCTGCCTTCACTCTTGGGAATCGTCCTTCACACTTTGGGAACCTATACTCTCAACATAAACTATTTTATATACCTAGCAATGTATATATTTTATAATATACACTATTTTATCTAATTTAAAGAATTTCAATATGAAGTACATTTTATTGATTTGGTTGCAAAATGACAAATGACATAATCTAAGAGTTTTGACATGTGTTTTATTCATGTTGAGAATGAGTGAATTATTAGATTGTGGATAGTAAGTTTGTAAGCATGTAAATTTCGATACAATTATTTTTGTAAAGAAAAATATTTTATTTCACAAAATTAGCTACTTTTGGGGAAATTTATATAACACTAAATCTTTATTAAGGTCGTTTCACTGTGAAAGGACTTTAATTGGGTCAGTCCAAACTATTTAACAAAAATAACTGATTGTTGTACAAGTGGAAATTCAGTTTTCATTGTCTTTTGTATGTTTTTTTCACTAATGAGCCTTTTATATGGACCTGCCTAAAGCCCTAATTTTTTTAGGGTCCAAATTTTTTTTTCCATATACCAGACCTGAATTAACTTTTAATATGATTTACATTTTTGCTAAGAAATGAGTTATTAGTTTTTTTTTTTTATTTTTATAAAATAGTTCAAACATAAACGATAAAAATTCAAAAGAAAATGTTGTTTAATTTAATACGCCTTAAGTTTTTAAGGGCCCTTTTTATTATTCGCTACTACAGTAAGTCACACTCTCTAACTAATTAACATTAATTAATTTTAATTTGGTGCTAACTATATTCAACTCGTCTTGTATAAGACCGTCTCACTATGAGACATGTCCATTTAATAACCCATTTCTTCAAACGATTACTTTAAGATCATAAGTAATTGTTTTCAGGTCATAAGTAATAATTGTACTCTAAGACTATCAAAAATAATTATATCAAAATTATAAGTGATTACTTTAACGTTATAAGTGATTGTTTTAAGACAAAAAATATACATTGGGCCAGCCCAATAAAGATGGTGTGATACGCCAGATTTAGCTTGGAAAGAGATTGATAGACTACTCATATCAACAAGGTGCATCTTCTTTTCTAGGAGCCCATTTGTTAAGAATTCCACAGTTAAGCGTGCTTGATAGGGAGCAATCTTAGGATGGGTGACATACTAGGAAGTTTTCCGGGAGCGCACGAGTGAGGACAAAGTGCGCTGAAAAGACTTGTGTTGGTTTGTGGGGCTAGTCTACAGTCTCTAAGAGTAGTCACCGGTGGTCCGTTGGGACCAGGTGTTACAAATGGTATCAGAGCAACCTTGCGACCGTGGCTGATTGTGTGTTCAGTGCAAATAGCCGGGGAAAAGATCCTACAATGATGGTCCATACAAGAACTATTAATTACTATTATTAGTGAATGTCGTTACTTTTTCTCTTTGATTAACTAATTAAAGATAAAATCATGTTTTTAGCCCTATAAATACTATTGTCATGCAATGTTCATCAATCGTCAATCATTCTATATACACAGCACAAGCAATAAATTCTAAAGTATATTTCTTAACTAAAATCCTTCTACTAGCATTATTCTCTAACTTTCCTTCTTGAATTCTCTTAGTAATACCCTTTACTCAGTCTAACTTATTCTTTCTTGACATTGTTATTTCTTTTAAAGGATCTATAAAATTCTATACATATATAAATTCACCTAACAACCCTATTCAATTAGATGATCACCATTTATTCATAATCATCATATCTAATAATTCTATACATATATAATTTCACCCAAAAATCCTATTTAACTAGATAATCACCATTGAATCATAATCATAATATCTAATAATTATGGCAAAAAAAAATGTTAGTGCTTGAGAAATATTGATCAGGAGCTTGTACAGAATGGTAGAGTGGGAGAAGAAAGAGTATGTAATTGTATTTTTAGGGGTTTCATAACGAATAGTATATTGAAAGAATTTTTTATTATATAAAAATATAAATACCTCTATATTAGGCACTCCATCCCTTACCATTTTGGATTTTCTTTTGCTTTGCACATTTTATTTTTAAATATATGTTCAAGAGTTAATGTTACTAAGTACCAAATACATTTCACAAAAATTATAAAAAAAATATATTAATTTTATACGTCGACCACTACAATAAATTTAACTTTTTGAGACATTGAATTTAGTGGCATTAAAAAAATGTCACTTATTCATATTTTTAATGTACTAATTATTGGTTTTTATTTAAAGTTCCACCATAAAGTGATTTAGAGACAATATATTTGGTCTTTAGTGGCATACGTGGTTGTTACTATAGTCTTTAATGGCATTTGTGAAAAATGTCGCTAGATCCTATGTCGCAAAATCACTTTATGGATTGTGATAAGATTTTTAATATCTACCTTGATTAACTATTTCATCTATGTATTGAAGCATGTGATTACTTCATTTATATCTCTAATAATTTCGTAAACAGGTTTTGTCTTTCAAGATATCAAACAAATGGCGTGTTTTCACAAAATCCAACTTATCATGTTTGTGTTGAGCATCACATTTATGACTCTCAATCGTCATGCAACTTTTACGATATTGTCATAAAATTCCACCATATTAAATAATTCCTCTCCTTCAGGTTCTTTTTATATTATTCTTGTATAATTATATATTCTTTTCGATATTATATTCATTTTGATATTTGATCTTGTTACATAAGAATGACATCGGTCTAACAAAACACTATATTTGTTATCCTCATTTATATTGTAATTATTGTTTAAAACACTATACATCTAACTGCATATTATTAAATTTTTTAAAGTGTTCTTTAAGACCAATTGTCAAGGAACCATCTCAACCAAAAGATTAAGCTTATGGTTGAGGCCCCAAGATATGTTATATACTCAAAGACGCCCCTCACACGAGACCCCTTTGGGCTAACTAGAAATGTGGATGCATCACATGCCCTCCTCAAACATGGCGTTAAAATATTCCACTTTGAATGAAAGGTGGTTGAGATTCGAACCCCTGACCTCTTGTCACGTTGCCTTCTGATACCATGTTAATGAACCATCTCAACCAAAAGCTTAAACTTAAAGTCGTGGCTTTAGGATATGTTATACTGCTATAATTAAAATGTTAGTTCAAGGAAGAATATGATCAAATTACATAATAATTAAATCTATTTGAACTCTTATTACTCACTGCAATCATTTAAATTATGGGCTACTTTTCATTTTTTTTAATATATAAAATGTCCTTTAAGACCAATGAATCAAATGTTAGCTCAAACTAGAAAGCATATAATCAAATTATTAAATAAAAGTTGAGCCTAGTGCCTACTAAACTCTTAATTTGTGTATCACTATAGCCAATGATGCCCATGCTCCAGCAAAAAGACATGTTTATATCCAAATGCTGGGTCACAGCCGGAATTTCGGATATTTACATCTTGTTTTCTTTAATCAAATGTATAACATCGACTCTTCATATTGGGTTGGGGCACAAGCTAATGGCCGTATTTTAGTCTTTTATGGCGGAAAGGGTCCAATATCTGATTTTGTCAACGATAATTGTAACATTAATCTCAGTGCTAGTAAATTTGGTGGGTCGATTGTCTACATCGAGGTAACCTTTTTTAAAAAATATCTATAATTATACTTCAACTAGCCACATAGTATTTTAATGTTCTTAATTCAAAAACCTAATCTACAACATCATTTCTATGGAGAATTAGTGCCAATGTGGTCAATTGACAAAGCAATAAATGATCCAGACACCAGGATTTGTTTAAATGTTGAACAAGCCCTGGAAGATTTCTCTGATATCATACAACATATCAAAAAAAATCTCTCGGTGCCAAACTCTCTGGTGATTGTGATAGGTGGATCATATGCAGGGAGTAAGTATTTGATTGACTTATATTTGTTAATGGGATGGTTTTTCCACATTGTCATTTGGTTTTAGGATAATGGTATATCTCCTTTGCATATGGAGGGTGTGTACTTCGTAATTCCCAATCATGTGCTGATATTAACAGTAAGTCGAGCTTAAATTAACATGGTATCTAAGTCAATGCTTTGATTAAAAATTAAAATAATAGTTCCGAAAAAAAATGACATTTCAACCCTAATTAACTACTCCAAATGTGAACTAGATGGGGGTTGCATGTGAGAAGGTATTTGGATGGATTATGCCACATCAATGAATAAAAGATAATGTGCACACTTTAAAAAATATTGGAGTTCTTTCCTCTCTCATCAACTTATAGTTTTAGTATCATATCTCCTTTGATTAACAATATCCTAATGTTTTTTCTTTTTGCTTACATAATAACATTAATATTAATCTCTTGTCTTCCAATGTTAGCTGTATGGTATCGATTACGATACCCTTTTCTATCAACTGGGGCATTAACATCTTCAGCTCCACTACATTTTGGAGTTATTTCCCAACAACACCAAAATTGTTGGATAGTTAGTCAAGATTTTAAGGTAACTTAGCTTATGTCATTCTTACATATTAATTTATTAAATATTAAGCCATACTTAATTCTTAAATACTCAGTGATGTAATTTTTTTTTACAAAATATATAGAAAGAAAGTGAGAAATACTACATCATAAGAAAATCACGGACAATAATTGATACAGTAACTTCTCAACCAAATGGACTAACAAGTCTCAGCCACCAATGCAGAACGTGCAAGTAAGTTGCATTTACTTAGAATTCCATGTAAATTAAGCATGAGATAATGTCTGATATGTATGTAATATTTATTCTCCATTTCCAAACCA
This sequence comes from Amaranthus palmeri, assembly GCA_019776075.1. NCBI lineage: Eukaryota > Viridiplantae > Streptophyta > Magnoliopsida > Caryophyllales > Amaranthaceae > Amaranthus > Amaranthus palmeri. The sequence continues at coordinate 70,846 of JAAKBH010000426.1, read as the reverse complement.
TTGTCTTCTGCTTGGGATCTTAAGTCGTAATTGTCAGATTTGTACTCAGACTATGCACAATACGATACTCCAAGAAAGAATATCGGGAGGGGGTTCTAAAAAATAATTGTAAAATACATCCAATGGTGATATTAGTCAAGGAATTGCAAGTGCTGTGAACAAAATGTTCTATACATGCAATAACTTCAACGATTTTACCTTGATCTTGTCTCCATGGTGTTTAGAGATCATTTTAGGTGTTTTCGGGACATTTCGAGGTGATTCGGGTTGAGTTCGAGGCTTAGACATCAAAGTCGGAGGAAACGCACGTGTTTCGAGGCGCTCACAAGTGATTCGGGTCATCCCCGAAGATATCGCGATGATCGGAGCTCGTTTCGAGGTGATTCAGGTTAGTTTGAGACTTAGACGTCAACGTTAAAGAGGTGGCATGCGTTTCGAGGTGCTCACATGTGTTTCGGGTCATCCCCGAAGATATCACGATGATCGGAGCTCGTTTCGAGGTGATTCGGGTTAGTTTGAGGCTTAGACGTCAAGGTCGTAGAAGTGGCACGCGTTTCGAGGCTCCCACAAGGGTTTAGGGTAATCCCCGAAAGTATCGCAAAGATCGGAGATCGTTTGAGGATGGTTTGAAGCTTCATAGTGGCCATCAGGTTCACTTTCGGTCGAAGCTTGGGTCCATTCGGTCGAATGGACCATGCCATGCCCAAGAATATTGCTCAATGTCACTGGAAACACCGAATGGGCTTCCATTCGGTCGAATTAGGGAGATTCGGTCGAAGCTTGGTCGAATCAAGGTCGAAGCTTCAACATCAGCCCAAGTCAGAAACTCAGCGCTCACCAATTCGGGCGAATTTGGACCAAATTCGGTCGAATCTGGCCAATTCGGGCGAACTGTCACTCAACTTCGGGCGAATCTGCCCCTGATTCTGCGATTTGCGATTTCTTTTTAAGCTAGCCACGTAGGATATTTTTTAGGGCTTTTCTTCCCACTTCTTGTAGCCTATATAAGGGCACTCTTAGGGTCATAAACCCTATGCTTTGATAGAGAGAAACTCTCCCATCTATTAAACATCACTTTTATTGCTTTTCTTCAATTCCAAACCCTAGAATTAGATTTTTATGCTTTCATTTTACATTCAAGTCTTGTAATTTCAATTCCTTTCATTCAAGTACTTTGGTTTATGTAAGTTTATCTTTCCATTACTCTTTATTGCTTTTGTTTATCTTTCATTCATGCCATTTAATGTTTTGTTCTTCTTAAGTTTGATTATTGCTTTGAATCTTGTTCTATTGCTTTCAAAACTTGTTCTTGCTTTGGTTATTGCTTTCTAGAGTAGTTGATAGTTAGTTTTCTTGCTTTGCCTTTCACTTTTGTTGATTTCTTTCTTGCCCTAATGCTTTCAATCATGTTTCCTTACTTGTTCTTAGTTGTAGTTAGTTTAAACATGCTAGAGTAGATTTCTTAGGGGTTTTGGTTTGGTGAAACCCTAGGTTTGGTGAATGTTGTTCATATGCTAGATTAGGGTTGAGGTTGTTGTGGTTTGATTGATTGATATTCGATACATATCTTGTCCTGCCACTCCCTTGTGAGACATAGGGCGATCATGGGTCGTTCGTATTGACTATATGTCATCAACTTCCCCATGTCATCTAGAGTGTCTCGATTGAGCCACGCTCGATCTCCTTTGACCTAGCTTTGTATGAGAACATAGCATCGACCAAGGGTGAATCCTCACCAACCCCGTTTGTTTCCTATCGTTAACTTAATCTTGTTTATCGTTTTCCTTAGTTTAGTCCAAAACACCCAATTTCATACACACACCATTCTCTACACCTTGCACTTAGTCTTTCTTAGCCCTTGTTCCTTGTGGTTCGACCCCCAAACTTACCTCTATACACGCTATAGTTGTAACTAGGGTGTTTATAAATGTGTTTGATTGACCAAGGCTTCTAGCGTTAAACGACGCGTTAGAAACCGGTTATCAAAATGGCGCCGTTACCGGGGAACAAGGCGTTATAGTTAGCTTTTGTGCTTGTGTAGTCCACTTTACTGCTTTCTTTAGTTTTTGTTTGAATAATTCTTGCTTGTTAGTGCTTACGCTTGGTTTCTAGTGTTTTTGTATGAGCTACAACACAAGGAGATCACAGCTACAACTTATTCCATACAATCCTGAGATACAAAGGGTCACTAGACGATCTCCTCCTCCTACTCCACGTCAATCGTCTAGACCCAACCCACCTCCACCAATGGCCGATGATCAACCTCTCTTTGGCAATTTGGAGCCCCGGGGTCAAGAGAATTTCAAGGGGGCGAACTTCCGCATTGAGCCACAATACACTATGATGATCAAGGCTAACCCCTTTAGTGGCTTGAGAAACGAATGCCCTCTCCAATTCTTGGAGGCATTCAAGGAGACTTGTCGGTTCATGCCTCAATGCCCCAACAACCCCGACTATGTCAAGATGTGCCTCTTCCCCATCGGTTTGGCCAGGGACGCCAAGGATTGGTATAAATGTATTGAGCCCAACTCCATCACCACATGGGCTCAACTTAGAACGGCGTTCCTCGAAAGATTCTATCCCACTAACCGCACACAAGATTGGCGCAAAAAGATAGCGTCATTTACACAAGAAGAGGATGAGAACCTAAGTGCCGCCTGGACTAGATTCAAGGGTATGCTCCGAGCTTGCCCGCATCATGAGTATGGCGAGAATCATGTCAACACCTTCTTTTACGATGGGCTTGATGATTCGACAAAGGCACTTTCAGATTCCGCATGTGGAGGACAACTTTCTAAGGTCCCATGCAACCGAGTGAGGGAAATGATTGAAGAGGTAGCTAAGAATAGTGCTTGGGGTGGGACAAGGAGAAGTAAGCAACCAAAGGGTATGTTCGATGAAGCTAACCTTGATTCGCTTGGTGAAAAAATCGAAGCCATGATGGACAAGAAATTGTCCAAGCTTAAGCTAGCCCAAGGAAGCTCCAATGTCTCCGCCGCTAATGAAGCCAAGCAATTTTCATGCCGTATTTGTGGGGGTACTAATCACGATGCATCTTATTGTGGGGGAAGAAGCCCGGATCATGTGGCATCGGTAAACTATGGGTCAAGTGCTTATGAAGGGGCCCAAGCGACGAACTTTGATGGGAATGGGTTCAATCCCGAATGTGTAGCGGCTATGGGGTATGGGAACCAAGGTCAAGGGTACTCTCAATACACGTTATTCAACAATCCGGCCTCCCGACCACCCTTCAATCCTAACAATGGTCAAGGAAATTTCAAGCAAGGCTACAACAACTACAATCAAGCCGGTGGTAGTTTTCCTAGACCCAATGGAAGCAAGCCTTACCCACAAGTGCCACGACCCAATCCCGACCAACCATACCCAACCACCCAACCAGTTCCTAACCCCACTCTCAACCAAGACTTCATAACCACACAATTGAGCACCTTAGCCCAACTCAATCAATCCTTGATCACTCAAATGGCTCATCTCCAAACCGAACAAAAGAATTTGGAGACCCAACTTGCACAATTAGCCCAACCACCTCCACCTATGCTATTCCCATCCAATCCTCAACCTAACCCATCCACCCAACCTCCACCTCCTAACCCACCATCTGTGATACCCCAGATTTAGCTTGAAAAGAGATTCATAGACTACTCATATCAACAAGGTGCATCTTCTTTTCTAGGGAGCCCATTCGCTAAGAACTCCACAGTTAAGCGTGCTTGGTGGGGAGCAATCTTAGGATGGGTGACCTCCTGGGAAGTTTTCCGGGTGCGCACGAGTGAGGCCAAAGTGCGCTGGAAAGACTTGTGTTGGTCTGTGGGGCTAGTCTACAGTGTCCATGAGTAGTCACCGGCGGTCCGAGGGGCCGGGGTGTTACAAATGGTATCAGAGCAACCCTGCGACCGTGGCTGATTGTGTGTTTAGCGCACCTAGCGGGGGAAAAGATCCTGAAGTGACGGTCCAACGAGGACGTTGTATTCTTAAGTGGGAGTGAGTGTGATACCCCAGATTTAGCTTGAAAAGAGATTGATAGACTACTCATATCAACAAGGTGCATCTTCTTTTCTAGGGAGCCCATTCGCTAAGAACTCCACAGTTAAGCGTGCTTGGTGGGGAGCAATCTTAGGACGGGTGACCACCTGGGAAGTTTTCCGGGTGCGCACGAGTGAGGCCATAGTGCGCTGGAAAGACTTGTGTTGGTCTGTGGGGCTAGTCTACAGTGTCCATGAGTAGTCACCGGCGGTCCGAGGGGCCGGGGTGTTACACCATCAAACCACCACACATGCAAGGCGATCTTCCTTAGATCGGGTACTTCCTATCCGGGTCCAATTGAAGCTTCGAGTGATGATTTGGGTGATGGTCCTTCTTCAATGGGTAGTAAACTTCAAAAAGATATTGTTCATGAAGATGAGCTTGGGGGAGAGGGTGAAGAAGAAATTCTCGAGGAAGCTTGTGAAGAAGAGAAAGAAGAGGAGGTTGAGAAGACAGATGAAGTGAAAGAAAAGGAGAAGTTGGCACAAGAAAACAATTGGAGATAAATGCAAGAGTGGCGTGCTCGTGAGCGTATAAGTGGCCCACCCCTTCCTTTCCCATACAAGGTGGTGGAGAAGCAAATGCAAGCCAAATTTCTCAAGTTTCTTAAGCATATGAAGCGATTGGAAATGAAAATGTCGTTCTTAGAGGCAATGGAGCAAATGCCTCAATACGCTAAGTACTTGAAGACACTCTTGGGGAACAAAAAGAAGCTAGAAAGTGAGCTTGTCAACTTACCGGAGCAAGTAAGTTCCATTGTTCAACGCACTTGGGCGAAGAAGGAAAAGGCTAGAGGACCCTTTGTTCTACCCGTTACCCTTGGGAACAAAAAGCCCAAGGGAGCACTTGCCGATTTGGGAGCCTCTATTAGCCTCATGCCGATGAGTATTGCTAGACACCTTGGTTTTGAGCTAAAGCCATCCAAGAAGTCCATCCAACTAGCCGACCGAAGCGTCAAAGTGCCATGTGGGGAGTTTAAGGATCTTCCTATCCAAGTGGGGAGCGTTGTAGTCCCATGTGATTTTGTTGTGCTTAACATGGTGGAAGACCTCTACACTCCCCTCATTCTTGGGAGAGATGCTTTGAAGAGCTTGGGTGCCCTAATTGATTGTGAAGCCGAAACCATTACTATAAGGGTACCCAATGAGCAAGCGGTCTTTGGGTTTGCTAAGTCTTCAAAAGCGCCCATGGTCGAGCAACTTTTCTTTCTCGATGTGGTTGATGATACCCAAGGTGATAAGGTTGGAGGGCTTGATGTTCTTGATGCCCGTGTGTTTGATGATGAGATGATTGATGATGATGGTGTGGTGAAGATTGATTATGATATGAAGAAGATTGATGATGTTGTGAAGGAGAAGGAGTTAGTTCTTGTGCACTCCGACATTGAAGATGAAGTTGATGGTAATGACAAGCAACCTCGCAAGAGGAAGCGGGTGAGAAAAAGAAAGAAAAGAAAAGAATACAAAAAGAAGAAGATGGCTCATCCTAAGCTTGGGGGAGCCCCATGGTTGAGCATTCATCCGGGTGACCCCGGTTATACATTGCATACCTCCGCCACTATTGCAAGGTGGAGAGTTTTGGGTCACCATGTTCGAGGTGATGGCGATGCTAGGAGTGAGTCCGCTCCTAGCTCAGGTATGGTTTCTTTCCCTAGCTTTTCATTTGTTTGAGCTGGTGGCTAGCTGAGTCGAACTTAACGACGTTAAACAAAAGTACTTGCGGGAGATAACCCGGTGTTTGTTGTTGCATGATGTTTGCTTTGTTCTCTTTAGTTCCAATAATGCCTATCTTTCGTTCTTTTGGTTTTTCTTTCGCCTTCCCCATCGCCGAGACGGCTCTTGAGCTAGCTTGGGGGAGGATGCGCTTACGCTTTCAAAATTCCGAAAGATTTGCATTATTGTAACTATTGCTAAGTTTCTCTTTTAGTTTTGTTTTTCTTTTAGTTTTTCGCATGTTTAGTTTGTTTAGTTTTTTTTTTGTTTAGTTTTTGTCTTGTTTAGTTTGTATAGCTTCATGTTTAGGTTGTAATTGTGTTGTTATCCTTGCTTTCAATAAATGGTTGAGTTATGAGTCTAGCATGAAAGCTTCTATTGTGCACATTTCATGTCCCTATGCAAACTCGTATTTCCTCAGCCTTGTGCCTGTTTTGGGACCTAGAGTTCGACTGTTTTCCACATAGCTTGGGGGAATTTGGGGTTTGCTTGGTTGGTGGCTTGGTTGTCTACCTTTAGAGGCACATTTCGACTAGCCGTAAGGATCGAGCCTTCTTGGACTCCTTGCGAGTTCCATTCATTATGAGTGCTAGTTAGGGGATCTAAGTATTGTGTCGGTTCTTCTCCAGTATAGTCGACTTTTCTTGAGACCAGGGATGATAACACGTTCGCTAGAATTGAGCTACATAGCCAAATAGCCTACCTTGAACGAAATTTACTTTAGGATAAGCCAAGTTTTTGCCTTTTCTTTTCTTTTGTAGCCACATTATTTAGCCTCCACATGAGCCAAATATTCCCTCTTTTTACCTAGAGGATAGCTTAAGTGATGGTGGGGTTTGTTATGTGTTACAGTGATTAGTGGGTTTTTGGTTATGATGCTATGGTTGTTGGTTTATATGACTCCATCCATTTCATGTCAAGCTCTTGTTATTTTTCTCCCATTTCCTCTAGTGCTTTCATTATTATTATTCATACATACTCTATGTTTGAGGAGACCTTTCTCTTGTTCTTCATTGAGATTTTATACACATCATATTCATGTGAGTGAGATGGTCGATGTTTTATTGGGAGATGAGCTTGGAGACACTTGTGCTTATGAGATTTCATGTTTTTGGTGTTATATGATTGAGATCATTGTGCTTTGATGAGTTTATTGGGTTATTTATGGTTGTTGGATATGATTTTCATTAGTTTATCATGAGATGTTTGTGGGTGTTTAGTTTAGGGTCACTTGTTATCCTCTGCTTAGCTCCACATTCCCTAATGTATCCCACCTTAACCCTAAGCCAACATTACAACCCTTGTGCTAACTTGTTCGACTTGGTCCGATTAGTTTGTTCTGTGTTGGAGCGAGATAAGACACAATCCCCATGATTCTCCCCTATTAGGTGTTTGATTCCCGACTCATCTTTAGTCGGAAGATTTTGAGCGAAACACGATCCTAAATCAAACACATGAGCGTAATTGCATATTTCTCACATCTTTTGAGAAATTACCCGGGGAGTGTAGACTTGTGACCTCTTTAGGTAGTCGGTGGCATAGCCTGTGTTGTTGCTTGCCCTAGTGATCTCAAGCTTGTGGAATTTGTCGTTCTCTTTGGTATTGCGCTCTATTAAGACCATTGTACTTGCACACCCATGGCTAGGGAAGAGTTTTGCCTATGCACATGCTTGTATTGTTTTGTTCTCCGCTCACCATGTTTGTTTGCTTTGGATTTGTGGGTCTCCTTCTGAAAACCCTCACGAGACCTTACTCGTTCTCTTTGGAAGACCTTGAGGTTTAAAGGGCTTGTCGTACGTGCTAAGTGCGACCGTGACTCCTACGACAGTGAGTATTAGGTTTTATTGCTTTCATAGTTTAGTTTGTTTTGCTTTTGTAGTTAGTTTGTTTGTGGGGTGCCCATGTGCTTTCACGTTGTTCCTACCTAGTTTCTTTGCTAAAGACTACCAAAGGCTAAGCTTGGGGGTGTTGATGTGTTCGATTTAGAGCACATTTATAGCCCTACTTTGGTGTCGTATCTCGGTGTTTTACATTGGCTTTATGCTCTATATACTCGATTTTACCTTGATCTTGTCTCCATGGTGTTTAGAGATCATTTTAGGTGTTTTCGGGACATTTCGAGGTGATTCGGGTTGAGTTCGAGGCTTAGACATCAAAGTCGGAGGAAACGCACGTGTTTCGAGGCGCTCACAAGTGTTTCGGGTCATCCCCGAAGATATCGCGATGATCGGAGCTCGTTTCGAGGTGATTCGGGTTAGTTTGAAGCTTAGACGTCAAGGTCAAAGAGGTGGCACGCGTTTCGAGGTGCTCACATGTGTTTCGGGTCATCCCCGAAGATATCACGATGATCGGAGCTCGTTTCGAGGTGATTCGGGTTAGTTTGAGGCTTAGACGTCAAGGTCGAAGAAGTGGCACGCGTTTCGAGGCTCCCACAAGTGTTTAGGGTCATCCCCGAAAGTATCGCAAAGATCGGAGATCGTTTGAGGATGGTTTGAAGCTTCATAGTGGCCATCAGGTTCACTTTCGGTCGAAGCTTGGGTCCATTCGGTCGAATGGACCATGCCATGCCCAAGAATATTGCTCAATGTCACTGGAAACACCGAATGGGCTTCCATTCGGTCGAATTAGGGAGATTCGGTCGAAGCTTGGTCGAATCAAGGTCGAAGCTTCAACATCAGCCCAAGTCAGGAACTAAGCGCTCACCAATTCGGGCGAATTTGGACCATATTCGGTCGAATCTGGCCAATTCGGGCGAACTGTCACTCAGCTTCGGGCGAATCTGCCCCTGATTCTGCGATTTGCGATTTCTTTTTAAGCTAGCCACGTAGGATATTTTTTAGGGTTTTTCTTCCCACTTCTTGTAGCCGATATAAGGGCACTCTTAGGGTTATAAACTCTATGCTTTGATAGAGAGAAACTCTCCCATCTATTAAACATCACTTTTATTGCTTTTCTTCAATTCCAAACCCTAGAATTAGATTTTTATGCTTTCATTTTACATTCAAGTCTTGTAATTTCAATTCCTTTCATTCAAGTACTTTGGCTTATGTAAGTTTATCTTTCCATTACTCTTTACTGCTTTTGTTTATCTTTCATTCATGCGATTTAATGTTTTGTTCTTCTTAAGTTTGATTATTGCTTTGAATCTTGTTCTATTGCTTTCAAAACTTGTTCTTGCTTTGGTTATTGCTTTCTACAGTAGTTGATAGTTAGTTTTCTTGCTTTGCCTTTCACTTTTGTTGATTTCTTTCTTGCCCTAATGCTTTCAATCATGTTTCCTTACTTGTTCTTAGTTGTAGTTAGTTTAAACATGCTAGAGTAGATTTCTTAGGGGTTTTGGTTTGGTGAAACCCTAGGTTTGGTGAATGTTGTTCATATACTAGATTAGGGTTGAGGTTGTTGTGGTTTGATTGATTGATATTCGATACATATCTTGTCCTGCCACTCCCTTGTGAGACATAGGGCGATTATGGGTCGTTCGTATTAACTATATGTCATCAACTTCCCCATTTCATCTAGAGTGTCTCGATTGAGCCACGCTCGATCTCCTTTGACCAAGCTTTGTATCAGAACATAGCATCGACCTAGGGTGAATCCTCACCAACCCCGTTTGTTTCCTATCGTTAACTTAATCTTGTTTATCGTTTTCCTTAGTTTAGTCCAAAACACCCAATTTCATACACACACCATTCTCTACACCTTGCACTTAGTCTTTCTTAGCCCTTGTTCCTTGTGGTTCGACCCCCAAACTTACCTCTATACACGCTATAGTTGTAACTAGGGTGTTTATAAATGTGTTTCACTGACCAAGGCTTCTAGCGTTAAACGACGCGTTAGAAACCGGTTATCAACAACCCTCCCCAAACAAGAGCTAGTCCAAGATTAAACAACTAAAACAGGAGCCAAGGCCAACAGAAATCAGAAAAGGGGCATTACATCAATTCAGCAGGAAAACTTGGGGAAAACACCTGCACCAAGGGTGCACCAAGGCAAAGGAGGGTCATCCAAGACTAGAGACACCTTGGGAAGAGAGCAACCCTGCTCTATCAATCAAGAAACGAACATGAAAGGCCATGAAAAGCAAGATAAACCCTATACAGACCACAAAGGTACAAGAGACAGGACAATTGGAACAGTGGCCTGCCAACTGACCTTGAGGCAGGACCTGAGACCAGATGAAGAACTCAATGGCCACACTAGGGATAGAAATGTGATCTCACTACATGGACAAAGAAGCCAAGGGGCCAGAACCCTACTAGAGATCCACCAAGAACACCAGGGAAGGAGGTGAAACAAGGTTGGTCACCAGTTCTGTAGAATAGGCCTTAGTAGTAGATTTCCTGATTTTGTCTAAGTATTGGCCTCTTTAATGAAGGCACGTGTAAGGCACATGGGCATATTAAACATCAAAAGCCTTGTGACCATTATGTTAGTTTAGAGGCCTATATAAAGGGGGTCTGCATGTACAAATAACACATTACACTTTATTTTTTCAATACATTGAGGAATTTCAGAATTTCATTTCTTTGAGAGGAGTTGTGTGTGCAATTTCTCAGGACTTGAGGGACCAAGGGGCTGTGGAACAGACCTTTCTTTTGAGAGTCATACACAAACAAGGGGAAGAAACCTTGGGTTGTGTAGTAGGGTGGTTTTCTCGGAGAAGGAACCAGAATACCAGTCATATCAACATCAGAATTTCAACACCTGCTTTCTTGAAATTTCTGTTCAAGGGATTACCTAGCATACTGTGTAGAGAGTTAGTTAAAGGTTTTTCAAGGGGTTAAAGGGGTGATTCAGAATATTGGCAATCCCAAGAATCAGGAACCACATTAGTTGTCTTCATACAAACACAGTAGCATTCCATTGGAGCGAAGACAAGCTCTCCTGGAAATCAAGAATCCTGTTCTTGGAAGTGGAATCTGATTAGTGGACTACCTAGATCTGTTTCCATCAGGTTGCTGAGTGGCCTAAGGGTGGAAACCAAGCAGTTCACCTAATCCTTCCAACACTAAGATTGTAACTCAGCCTTGGTTTTGTATCAGTCTCTTTGAGAGACGTATCTCAATCCCAACCCATTAAAAATTAAGAACTACTTACCGTATTATTATTGCTTACTTCTATTATCCTTAATCCTTACTTACGAATTTACAATATACTTAATGCCTACTTTTAATATCTTAAATGTTTACTTACATTATTCTTAATGCCTATTCATTTCAAAAAATATATAATGAGCTGGCCCTTTTAAAAAAAGGTCTCTTAGTGATATTGTTTCTCACAAGAATTTATGGGTATTAAATTAAATCTTTTATCATTCAACGTTAATTACAATTACGAAATTAATTCATTCATATCTCTCATAGCCCGTATTTTTGTTGGGCTTGTGGAGTTTTTTTTATTCATGTTTTGGTTTTTGGGTGTTTAGAGATGTGATAAACAATAGGATTGGTGTGTAAGGTGATAGACAAACTTTTGGAGTCTCATCATGCATAGCCCACTCCTATGCTTTGTTGTGGTGGCCTTGTTGTCATACCTAGTGAATATCACACACTCCATTAACTTCTGTTTTGTTCATATAACTGTTTGCTTTACAGTATTTGCTTGATTTTGATTGCTTGTGTTCTTTCCTTTGATTTTAGCCCTTTGTGTTACATGGATAATATGGAAGAAAGGTTTGGGAACCTAGAAAAACTGTGCAGCAACTTGTGCACAACCAGGCCAATCTTTGCTTGTTTCAAAACAACAGACCACCCCAAAACCTAAGAAATCAGGAAGATAGGTCCTTAAGGGTGGAAGTCCCTGAATTTGATGGGTGTACCCATGACCCTGAGACTTACTTGGAATAGTAGGGAAGGATAGAGCAATATTTTGAATTCCAAGAAACCCTAGAAGACAGACAATACAAGGTAGGATGACTAAATTGGCCTCTACTTCGTGAGAAGCCATACAAAGACAAAGAACAAGGGAGGGAAGACCTAGAATAGACACTTGGCTCAAGTTAAAGAAGCACTTAAGAAGGAAGTATGTGCCACCTAACTACAAACAACAGTTGTATGTCCAACTAAGTACCTTGACACAAGGGAACAAAAGTGTGCAAGGATATATTCAACAATGGGAAAGGTTGACTGTGCTGTGTGATGTGGATGTCACTGAGGAATTGAATGTAGGCAAGTTTATAGCAGTTTTAAGAGAGGATATTAGTAGGAAACTACCACTCACCACAAACTTAGATATCCACACAGCAGGGAGTCATGCTCTTGAGATTGAGAAGAATATCAACAGGAAGAAGGCCCTTGCTAACAATACCTATAGCAGGACTAATAGGACCTCTGTGCCCAGGAACATCAATCCAGTAAGTAATAATAGGAAGACCATTCCTAGTACAACTCAGAAAGAACCTTAGCCTAGGCAAACCACACCTATCACTAGTAAAAAAAGTCTTATTTGTATCTTGTTTTTAAGCTCATTTGTATCTTATATTGAGGGTTACTAACAAGTGGGTTACAAATAACATATTATTTGTATCTCTTGAAAACCCAAGATACAAATAAGGGTTATTTGTATCTCATGTATGAAACACACGATACAAATAACTCCTTATTTGTATCGCATGTATGAAAAATGAGATACAAATAATGGGTTATTTGTATCCCCTGTTTGAAATAGGGGATACAAATAACCCTTATTTGTATCTTGTGTTTAAAACAGGCGATACAAATAACCCAGTTATTTGTATCCCCTGTTTAAACCTTAGATACAAATGACTTTTTTTAAATTAAAAAAAATATATAGCCTATATATCTGTATTAATATATATATATATATATATATATATATATATATATATATATATATATATATATATATATATATATATATATATATATATATATATATATATATATATATATATATATATATATATATATATATATATATATATATATATATATATATATATATATATATATATATATATATATATATATGACATCAAGACGTACGAGACATAACAAATAAAAAAATTATTATTATTATTATTAATATACATAAAAAAAAGTATATACAATTAATTTTTATCTTTTACAAAATAACCAATAACCAAAAAAAACCTCCGATACTACTAAAATACAGTAACCTTAAGTGATGACGAGCAGAAGCACTATTGGTGATTGACGAAATGGAGGAGGGTTGCAAAAGTTGATCAAGATATGGCATGTCAGCAGTACGCCAGTACCAAAGTGCCTCCATGGTTGGCCCTTCTTGGCATCCAAATCAGAAACAAGTAGAGTAGTAGCACCCACGTCAAGTAAATTTGATCTCAACAAGTCTTGTATATTTAAATTCTGATCTCTGCTAGAAACAAATAGAAGAAATAAAAGATTAAGTTTTAGTTAAAAATAAATGCACATAAATGACAAAGAACAAGGTTTACAGTGTTCAATGAATTTATGCGTTATGAGCTTCAATTATATAGAATTGTGAGTCTAATGTCATCCAGAAGAGCTCCTTCAAGAAATACATGATATTTCTTTGTTTATATAGAAGGATGCTGTTTGGATCTAAGATGGCTGGCAATCACAATAAGTGTCTCCTCACAATCAATCGAAGGCACCAAGAAGATGAGCTGAAGGTCACCCATTTGACAGCAGATTCTGCCCAGCCACTGAAATCAGAAACAGCGTACCAGCCAACCTTGCGTGATCTGTATAGAGCTGATGCAGCTGACTTGGAGGGCCTGAAGGGTAAAATTGGAATCTCTGCATAAGGGTCTATCCATTAAGACCTTAAGTTTCATCTATCTAACACAGCAAGACAATAAGAAGAGGAGGATAAGGTCGCCTAGTCGCTAGTTCTGTCTGACAGCAGTGTTTGAGGAAGAATTCAACATACTAAAAGCGAATTATAGTGTTATGAGCTATTCTTCGGAAAATTTGAGTGAATTACAAAATATTAAGATTCAAACTACACTTGAAATGTACTATATATGCAAAAAAAGTTATATGTAACTAACAAAATTAGACGAATAAATATTATTTACACACTAACACACACTCCCATTGAAATGTACTATAGATGTTTTTGGCATTTCAATGGGAGCACTTTGCCCTCCTGTCACGAGGCCATCAGGTAACTCGGTAGACTCAATCATGACAGAGCCCCTCATCTGATTCAACAGACAGTTTGTCTGAGGCGGGAACGTGTTCCTCGACGGGAAGTATAGCATTCTCATGACAAAATTCAGATGTTCTTAAGTGTAAAAGGTCAGGTTTGAGATATCAACAGCGATAGAGACAGAAATCGAGACAGCAACAGGATTTAAAGGATCCACATTTTCACAACAAAAGTCAGTGTTATCCACATTGTCCTTCATAGAAACAGCCACTGACCCTAAGGTTCCTTCTGCAGAACCATTATCAACCAATACCAGAGTCAAGTCCTGACTCGTTACACAACCTTTTTCAGTAAGAAAGTCTGAGCTACATTTCTCAACAGGCTTTGTCACCTCTCCATTAAAATTTAAGGCTTTTTGCTCATCTTGTAAGTTTAGCTTAATGCTATCATGACCTTCATAAACTCCTAGCCCTAGTGATAAATGTAAAATAGGAGCAGATTCTAATGCTCCATCCTCCCTCATTCTCTTAACAGCAGGATCCTCAAAACATGAACCTCTCACAATATCCTTATGATCTACCACACAAATAAGCACATAAGCAAAGCACTTACAAGTCAATCAACACAAAACATGTGAGCCAACATTAAAAGCAACTTAAAAAGGAATCAATAATTCCATGAAAAAGATACGAGAGTAAAAAATTAGGGCAATATATTGTAAAAAATCTTTGGGTCATTTTATCAAACAATTTGTAGGCATACAACTCAAACAAAGATATGGAATCATATATACTTTTCAATTCTACCTTTCAATTCAAACCAACAATCTACATCTTAGTGCTTCAAAACAAATTGTAATAAAGTGAAAAAGAATGATAGAAAGAGAAATCATACCTTTAATTTGGGTTGAAAATTAGGTATTGATCTAGAACAAGATTGGAAGAGAATAAAACTAAGATACAACTGTTGTTTTGCCCCTGAAATGAACGAACAAAAACATCAAAACACAGCAGCTTTAATTCGTGCAAGAACTTGCGAACAAGTATAAACAAGAAAACACAGCAGCTTTAATCTCCACATCCATTATTCTAACACTAATCTACACGACCCATCAAAATAAGTATAAACAAGAATACACTTTTAATTCAGGCTTTTGGGTATGGTCAATGCTTTGGATCTTGTATAAAAGTATTGAAACACCATAGATGCAGTTATACAATCCTCCCATGACCCATCATAATAAACCCAAAACAAAACAAAACAAAAACGTACCTTTCTGAATTCTAAACATTGTATATTACTCCTGGTTTTGACCTGTAGCAAAAATAGTTTGAAAAAACAATCTGCATATTTAGATACATTAGCTTCATTAGCATACAATTCTATGTTATGTCATCAAAATAGCAAATTTCGTCGTTCCAGCAACAGATTGCAATTAAACAATTTCAAAAGCACTTAAATTTCGGTTAGGTCGTTTGGTTGCCTCCTAATTCTCTTGTTTTTGGAATTTCGATTTCCTGGAAATTGTTTGTTTTAATAGCTGTATGTTTGATAGTTTTTCAGCAAGCATATGAATTACTAAAGGGGTGTTGGTAATTCTACTTTTCTTTGTCGATTTACCATCAGACACATTTTAACTTAACAAAACAAAAAAAATTAAGAGAAAAAGAAACAATTAAGAAATTATACCCATAGATAACGACGAGAAGGCTGGCCAATGGAGATGAAGACAGTAGAGCTTGATGAAGCAGCAAGTCGCAAATGGAGATGAAGACAGCAGCTCTAACCTTTTCGTTTTTCGTTTTCGGTCAAAGAAGACGGTCTTTGAAAATGAAATTAGAATTAGGGATGAAGATAGCAGCTCTTGAAATCCCGCCTATTTCCTTTTTCTCTAATTCATTATTTGTATCTTGTGTTTAAACACAAGATACAAATAATAGTTATTTGTATCCCCCGTTTTAATACCCGATACAAATAACTATTATTTGTATCCCCTGTTTTAACACCCGATACAAATAAATGTTATTTGTATCGCGTGTTTAAACACAAGATACAAATAATAGTTATTTGTATCCCCTATTTTAACACCAGATACAAATAACTATTATTTGTATCGGGTGTTTAAAAACGAGATACAAATAAGGTTTATTTGTATCTTTTGTTAAAATAAAAGATACAAATAACAATATTTGTATCTTATATTTCAAAAATAGATACAAATAGGGGGTCACTAATGAGACTTTTTTTACTAGTGTATCAAAGAGCCTAAGGATGTAGTTTGTTTTAAGTGCAATGGTAGGGGACATTATAGGAAGGACTGTCCTAATGCTAGGGCATTTACTATGACTGAGTGGGATGAAATAAAACAGGACACCAGGCCTAAAGTGATATTAGTGTCAAAAAATGGTATGGAAGAAGAGGTATGGCCTCAAACCCCTAAGGAAGCCCCTGATGGCACATATATGGAGGGGATGATGGGTCCTTACAAGAGTTTGAGGGGGAAGAGAGTGAATCAAGGGAGGAGGACTTAGAATAATTGCTACCTGAATCAGAACACTATGGCCTAATAGTTAGGAGAAGCCTACACACTATAGTCAAGGGGAAGAAGTCAGATCAGAGGGAAAACATCTTCCAAACAAAGTGTAAAATACAAGTGAAAGTGTGTGACCTCATTATTGATGGAGGAAGTGAGTCTAACTGCATAAGCCAGGACCTAGTACATAGGCTTCATCTACAGACCTCACCTCACCCCCTATCCCTATAAAATGAGATGGCTAGATGATAAGGCTAGTGGGGCAGTGACCAGGCAGTGCTTAGTTAACCTTACCTTAGGCACTTATAATGATGAGATCCTTTGTGATGTGCTAAAAATGGATGCTTGCCATCTGCTTTTAGGTAGGCCATGGCAATGTGACAGGAGGACCACTTATGATGGGTATTCAAACACTTCTACCTTAAGGCATAATGGCAAGAAGAAAGCACTCATATCCTTGCCACCCCATAAGTCTATACCACCTAAGCCAAGTAAGACCCCAACAGATCTGATTACTAGGAAAGGTTGTGATAAGGTGATAAAGGAAAAGAGGGAGGTATACTTGTTATTTACCAAGGAAAACACTGAACTGATCCCAAAACCAAAGGGAGTCAAGGAGCTTATTACTCAATATGCAGATGTGTTTCCAGCAGACCTACCTCTTGGCCTACCACCTATAAGGGGTATTGAACACCAAATTGATTGGATACCAGGGGCTAGTCTACCTAACAAGCCTGCTTATAAATCCAACCCTTTTGAGACCCAAGAACTACAAAGACAGATTGAGGAGCTAATGCAGAGATGGTATGTAAGGGAGAGCATGAGTCCATGTGATGTGCCAACCCTACTAGTACCTAAGAAGGATGGCACATGGAGAATGTGCATTGATAGCAGAAGTGTCAACAATATTACTGTTAAGTATAGGTTCCCCATACCTAGGATTGATGATCTCCTTGATGAATTGGCAGACTCCCAATGGTTTAGCAAGATGGACCTAAGGAGTGGGTATCACCAAATCAGAATGAGGGAGGGTGATGAGTGGAAGACTACCTTCAAAACTAAATATGGGCTGTATGAGTGGCTTGTGATGCCCTTTGGATTAGCTGGAGCCCCTAGTACCTTCATGAGACTCATGAATTAAGTGTTAAGACCATTTTTGGGAAAGTTTGCTGTAGTCTACCTAGATGACATACTCATTTACAATAGGGAACTTACTGAACACCTAGATCATTTAAGGCAACTGTTTGAGGTCTTGAGGAAGCAAAAACTATATGGTAAGTTGGATAAGTGTAGCTTTCTTCTACCTAAGGTTAGTTTCCTAGGCTACTACATAGGTAAATTAGAAGGCATTAAAGTAGACCCTAGCAAAGTACAACCTATACAGGACTGACCTATACCTACATCTATCACTCAAGTTAGATCTTTCCATGGTCTAGCTTCATTTTATAAGAGATTTATTAACAATTTTAGTAGCATTATGGCTCCTGTAACAGAATGCACAAAAAAGGGTAAGTTGGAGTGGATTATAGCTGCACAAAGAGCTTTTGAAACACTCAAGGACATGATGTGCAAGGCACCAATACTCAAGCTTCCTGGTTTCACCAAACCCTTTGAGGTTGAGTGTGATGCATGTGGAACTGGGATAGGGGCAGTTTTTGTGCAGGAGGGTAGACCAGTAGCCTTCTTTAGTGAAAAATTGAACAAAAGCAGGCTTAACTACTCCACATATGATAAGGAGTTTTATGCCATCATTAGAGCACTTGAACACTGGTCTCACTATCTAAAAAAATTAAACCCTTTGTGTTGTATACTGATCATGAATCTCTTAAACATATACATGGCCAGCACAAATTGAGTAGTAAAGATGCTAGGTGGGTTGAGTTCATGCAGTCCATTGACTTCTCAACTAAGTACAAGACAGGGAAAACTAATGTGATTGCTGATGCCCTCATTAGGAAGTCCAACCTGTTGGGGATACTTAGCTCAAAGATTTTAGGCTTTGAAATGATCAAGGAACACTACCTACATTACCCTGACTTTGCTGAGACCTACCAAGCATGCCAGGACAGACCTCAAGGACCATTCACCATGAACCAGGGTATCCTGTTTAAAGGAAACTAGCTCTGCATACCAAAGATACTTTTGAGGAACATATTGGTAAGGGAGGTGCATGAGGGTAGCCTAGCTTGACATTTTGGGATTCAAAAGACGTTGGACATGCTAGCTAAGCACTTCTACTGGCCTAAGTTTCTAAGAACAATGGGGAAGCACATATTGAAATGTATAAGTATGTCTGAAAGCTAAAGTGACCTTTGACAAGGGTGAATACTGGGATATTAAGCTATGCCATGCTGAATTTGCATATAATAGTGCACCAACTCATGCTACTAAACACTCACCATTTGAGTATGTATATGGTGCAAAACCTTTATTACCAGTGACCCTCATTGATTTGCCTTGTTGTGATAGGAAACAAGAAGGGGCAGCAGAGATGATAGCAGCACAAACTCATACACGATTTGCACACTCAACCTGCACATTCTCTGATTACCCACAGTACTTGCTGTTCTGACGTCAGCTTCCTGGGCATAGTGCTTACTTTCTGCTTTCGTTCAATGTTGCACAGAAACCCACATAAGGCTGCTGCTACTGAACTACGGATCTGCAACTTTGGTGTACATTCTGATCAATGTGTATATTTTTCCACTGTTGCTATACATCCTCATTTGTACATGGTGTTGCTGACCTAACAACCCCTTCATTCCCACAGCACATCTACAATATTGATTTGCACAACATACTGGATCTGTATATGTGCTGCTGCTGGACATACACACACCATTTTGATGTGCACACAACCTGCTGCTAGACACACGCACACCACTTTAATGTGCACACAACCTCAAAAAAAAAAACACACTTGTATCCCAAATTCAACCAACATGTAAGAATCAACGTTCTTGCTCTCACTTGCATGATTATACAAACCCATATGTTAAACAAACTAATCAAATTGATTAGTTTCCTTATGTTGCCACATTGCCAATTTACTTGTTGCACTTTCCCTTTCTTAACAAAGACTCTGCCTCGAATCTTGGTAGGATTGATTTCCACAAATTCACTCACATAAGCACACTCCAAATATAAGGTGATTTTTTTGGCACAAAATCCCCCTTAACAAACTCATGCTTCCTAGTTTGTTCTACTAGCCCAACCTCCAATCTTGGATGAGGATCCATTACTTCACAATACTCCATTGTAGAATCAACATTTTCCATACAAGTTGGCTCAATGACTTCTTCAAGACTTTCATCACAAGTTACTTCAACATCTCCTTTAAGATCCTTGATCATATCTACCAAAGATGTTTCAACAACCCCTTCAAGACTCCTAACATCCTCTACACAAGGTGTTTCAACCTTAGCACAAGGCTCAAGAACAATCACCAATGAGTCAATGTGTTTCGTTTGTAATCTTTTTTGAAATTTCTTCTTCTTTTCATAAAGAAGCACATTTCTATAAATTTTATGTTCTTGCATCAAAACATGGCCTAACTGTTTGGAATAATGCTTGTAAATACCCCAATCACATTTTTGGATACAAGCTAGTTCCAACCTTCTAAGGTTTTCCCCCTCAATCTTCAATTACTTTAAATGAGATTTATCAATAGCATACAACAGATCATCAACTTTACGCCCCAGTTTATTAACTCCTTCTATGCCCATGGATGACTCCAAATTCTATGACTCAATAAGGTGAAAAGAAAAGAAAGAAAGGAAAAGAAAGAAAAGAAAATTTGTGCACTCAACAAAAATCAGAAAATCAGAAACTCATCAAAACAAATTTCAGATTCAGTGTTCACTCCTTTTACTACTGTGAACCCCACCAAATGATCCTCACCAATAATGAATTTTTGTGACAAAACACTCCAAGATGTCCACAAATTCTTCCAATTGAAGATACTCAAAAATATTGTGTTGTTTACTCACAATGCAAATTTTTCCTACACACACAATCAGAATTCTATCTGTGACCTTTGGTCAAAAACACTTAGGCATCTTTTTTTCTATAACTCCACTGATAGCACAAAAGGACTCATAAAACACTAGACTTAACATGAATAAATTTGAAAAAAGGAAAGAATGAAAAAGACTCCAAAACTGACAGATTCTGATTTTTTTTTCACTTCAATTTTTGTATTTTTTTTTCCTCTATGTGTACCCTGCCCATTTCATGTGTCGTGCTCTAATACCAAATTGGTGCGAATCTAAGGCAAGACAGATCCTCTATGTTGCATAGATGGGCATTGAACCAACCAATAGCTTTTAAACAAAATGAAGAACCCAAAAGTTGGGGCAATACAGCCCCTGCTGTTCACAAACAATCCAAGAACCTACTTCTTGATTAATTGTTTTGGGTGATTATTGATTCTCTTCACAACCAGACTTCCCTTCTTGGTTTGTGATGTTCATTGCAAGTTTTAGAGTTATTCCACAACTCATATGTCACGAAGAAAAGAATGCTTCGCACCCTTGAAGAGTTATTCCACAACTCTTATGTCACGAAGAAAAGAAAAGAATGCTTCCACAAACACTTCTAAACAAAACACTATGTGTTTCTGAATTTTTATTAACCAAAAATGAACTATCAATTACAAGGGAGCCTATGCCTATATATAGGCTTATTACACAACATCAGGGAAATGTCTTAAAAGCACTCACGTGACACATATGCACGTTTTAAATGAACAAAAACAGAATATTACAAATTAATAATAAAATCAGAAAATCTGCAAACAAGCGACCGTTAGCACCATTTCTCAAGCCTTTTCCATGATGGTCTTTGAACTTCTTTGGTCCTGATAGTATGTTCCAAGTATGGAGATTCCAAATCTACCCTTGGTGTCCCCAAAGATGCTCAGGTTTGCTTTGGGTGATGTCTACAAGGTAGGTTGGTCACAAATTTTCTCATGTGCAAATATTGGTCTTTTATCTTCTCCAATTTGACTAGGGGACCTTGAGTCTTGTTTCTAATGGTCTTCCAATGATGGTTGGCAGAGCTATTAGACCATTAAAGTAAGTCCTGTGTTTAAGGATTCCAGGAATACCCGTGGAGCTCTCAAGCACGCTTCATTTGTTCTGAAGATGGCTCCCAAGGTCAGTTGTTCACCATATTTGAGTTGTTATCTTCTTGTCTACTTGTGATGCCTTAGAATGTTGAAAACATGGAATTTTGAAACATCCACATTGTTTCACGTTATGGAAGTATCTTAACCACACCGCCACCCTCCATTCCAACACCGAACTATGTGTCGGAGGGCATGTCTGTCGCATAGGACAATACCTTGGAGTGAGAAACCAAGTGGAGTTCAGTGACCGTTTTGCCACTACCACCATCCTCCACGAGCAGTGCCTTGTGCGAACGGGGTTCATTTATACCTATCCTCAGCGGTGGCGATACCTTAAGAACCGCACCATTCTCCTTCTGTCTTACGTCCTGACTCCCCTTGCTCCTAACGCCGGTTCGTATCTGATTATTGGCAATGTGCCGCAATATATGGCTGACCCTTCCCTCCACCCCCATCCCCGCCCTCGTTGACTCTCTATTCGCGACAGTCCTAGATAGGGGGCCGCCTCATCTGTGGACCCTAACGATGAGGACTCGGAGGAGGAGTCTGAGATCATGTCTCCTTAGGGCGTATCCAATCTAGCTTGCAACAGGCCGTCACCACCCAAGCCCATCATACTGCCCGGCTCAACCAACTCGAGCAAGATTTCCAAAGGGTGTCATACCCGTGGTATGACTTTGCTTACCGTTCTGGGATGGTTAGTGAAGGCATGGCCACGCCTTATTGGTTTTGATCGTCTTAGGGTGGGATGACGTCGCTTCAACAATTTCACCCATCCTGCTCCTCGTGCACCCATGGAGGGTGATTATGGGATGGATTTAGACGTGGACCAAGGGGGGATGACGAGCAGGATGACCTTGGGGATGGGGGTTTCATCGACGATGAGTATTGTTATTTTTGTAGGCCTCCCCTAGCACCGAGGACGGTTTTCATGCTAGCTTGGGGGGGGGGTATATCCTTCGTCCTCTACTCATCGTCTCATTCTGTTTATGGTCGGTCTTCTTGGATGGTTGCTTGGTTCTATTCTTCTGCTGGTGTTGTGTAGTTGGTTGGTTGGTTTGCTCTAATGTCTTGCAGGCTCTCTACTCTCATCCTCGCAGTGAGTTTCAATATGGTGACTTCAATTTCGTCCTTTCTCATCCTTCCGATGAGTCTCATGCTGTTTTTGTTGGTAGCACAAGTGTTTTGGTGACTATTGTTCTTCTCAATGGTGGTATAATATGCTTCTCTGCTCCCACTCGCAAAATCCAAAGTTGCATGTGGATATAGCTTAGTCTTTTAGTAATTTTCTTTTGTTCAGTTTGCTTTTTGAATATATTTGGTAGTTGCATTGTTGTGACGAACAAACAAACAAAACATAAAGCTTTTGAAAATGAAAACTCTTAGGAAACAAACTTGCAAGCTTCTATTGTGTACATATTCATTAATTTTATGCTAACTTGTGCTTTTCTTAGCCCTGTGCCTGTCTTGGGAATGAGGTGCCTGATTATTTTCCGTATAGCTTGGGGGGACCTGAGCTTGTTGGGTTTGTAGCTTGGATGACTACCTATTGAGGCACATTTCGAATAGCTAGTTAGGATTGAGCCTTTTTGGGACTCCTCGGGACTCCCATTCATTTTGAGTGCTAGTTAGGGGGTCTAAGTATTGCGTCTATTCTCCTCCAGCTTAGTCCGCTTTTCTAAGGGCCAAGGATGATAACACGTTCGCTAGGATTGAGCCACATGCCAAATAGGCTACCTTGAACGTAATTTGACATTAGGATAAGCCAAGTTTTTACCTTGTCCTTTTTCTTTTGTAGCCGGATTGTATAACCTCCACATGAGCCAAATTGTTCCGTCTTCTTACCTAGAGGATAGCTTGGTGATGGTGGGGTTATTGTGTGTTATAATGATTCGTGGGCTTTTGGTTATGACATTATGGTTGTTGGTTTCATATGAATCTATTTATTCTTATCCAACTTATATTGTTTTTCTCCTATTTCCTCCCGTTCTTATTATAGAGATTATTCATACATGTTTTATATTTGAGGAGACCTCTTTCTTGTTCTTCATTGAGTTTTATACAAATACATTTATATGAGTGCGGAGGTCGATATATTATTTGGGAGATGAGCTTGGAGACACTTGTGCTTATGAGATCTTATTGAGTTTTCAGATTTTTGATAGTGTTTGATGATAGAGATCATTGTGCTTACATGAGGTTGTCGAGTTATTATGATTGTTGGGTATAGTTGTCATTGGTTTATCAAGTTATGTTTGCGATCATTTTGTTAGCGTCACTTGCTATCCTCTACTTAGCTCCACATTCCCAAATGTATCCCACCTTAACCCTAAGCCAGTATTATAACCCTCTTGCTATCCTATTCGACCTGGTCCGATTAGCCTGTTCTGTGCTGGAGCGTATATATGATACAATCCCTAAGATTTGCCCCTATTAGGTGTTTGATTCCCGACTCATTGTTAGTCGGATGAATATGAGTGAAACACGAACCATAATCAAGCTCTTGGAGGCCATCATACTTGCTCACCCTGGGCTAAGGAAGAGTTTGTGCGTACGCAGCTTGCATTGTTTGGTTTTCACCCTCTATAGTGCTTTTGTTTTGTGTTGTTCTATATCGATCGTGTTGTTGCCGTGGTACCGTCTAGTTTGCTAGGGACTAGCAAAGATCTAGCTTGGAGGAAGTTGATGTGCTCGTTTTAGATCACGTTTGCCGCCCCATTTTTAGTGTCAAGTCTCACCATTTTGCATCAATTTGATATATTTCACGCATGATTTCTCCTTGATCTTGTGTTAGAGTATTTTGAGATAGATTAAGTGATTATTGGAGATTTAGAGGGCGTTTGGCATACATTCGAGACTCAGGCGTCATCCCCGGAGCTTCACCGCAACTAATTGGGAATGCCCCGTGGCCCCAGCATAGCTCGTGAGGTCGAAGAAAGATTCAAAGTCCAAGAAGAACGAAACTGCAAAGCATTCGACCGAATGTATGCTCCTATTCGGTCGAATGGGAGTCCAGCGCTTTTCAACAATTTGGTGAAATATACTGGAAATCCCGAATGCAAAGTATTCGCGCGAAAGTGCAACATTCGGGAGAATGGCCCTAGCATTCGGGCGAATGGAACCCAAAGAGCAAACTTCTCCAAACTCACTGGAAATGCCGAATGCACCAACATTCGGGCAAAGTAGAACACATTCGGTCGAATGGCCCAGTGCATTCGAGCGAATGCGACTGATTGTGCGTATGTATTTTATTTTCATTTTGGCCTTCGAGGGCCCTTTTGTAATTCTGTAGTACTTTTATTTTAGGGGTATATATACCTATTTCCTGTAGTTTGAACCCTATTCTAACTTTTAACCCTAATCATTCTCTAGAATAGTGAATCTCTTATGTTTTCTTTCTCTAGTTTTCAAAAACCCTAGTTTCTATCTCCTAGTTTTAAGCTTTCCCCTAAATCAATCTAGCAACAAGCTTTTGGATGTAACTTTTTGCTACTTTTGTTGATGGTATCTTCTACACCCTTTGAGGTTTTAATTATGGTTTGAATATCTTTGTTTCATTTATTTCAAGAATCATTTAATGTTGTTAGTAGTTACTCTTAAATGCTATTTATGATTCTTTTCTCTGTGTGGTTATTAGAAATTTGGATTGTTTGAATATCTAGAATAGGTTTACTTCTCTTAAGTTCTTGTTTTCTTTGTTATTGCCTATTAATAATTTCATTGTTTACATAGAAGTCTTCCATGTTTAATTTCTTGTTCATGTGCGATATTATGCTTAGTTTCTCCTTTATGATATGTGAGTAGTTCCTTATAGTTTTATTGGTGAAACCCTAGAGTTGAAAACCTTATTCATAAGTTAGGGTTTGGTTTAAACCTATTCAATCATCATAATGATTCACTTTGAATCTAGTCCTGCCAATCCCAAGGAGACATAAGGCGATTATAGGTCATTCGTTCGGTCTTGGAGCCGTCAACTTCCTCTCATTGTGGAATTAGTTCATGATTGAAGGTCATTAACCAACCCTAATTCATGAATGATTACGGTACTTCTCTAGGGTGGAACCAATCACTCTCGCCTTTTCTCCCCTTGATTTATACTAGTTGTTGCCTTGCATTCAATTTTATAGTTTGATGAGTTTCAAACATCTTAAAACCCCCAAATCCCTATTTTGAGACCATTTGTTTAACTGGCCTTGTCCCTGTG
The DNA here is from genome assembly GCA_019776075.1 of Amaranthus palmeri. Taxonomy (NCBI): domain Eukaryota; kingdom Viridiplantae; phylum Streptophyta; class Magnoliopsida; order Caryophyllales; family Amaranthaceae; genus Amaranthus; species Amaranthus palmeri. The sequence continues at coordinate 45,110 of JAAKBH010000426.1, read as the reverse complement.
GTTCGACCCCTTACCTCTACTATATTGTGCAAGGTTAGGGCAATATAAATATAGTTTGTGTAACCGAATTTTATCGTGTGACCCTAAAAACGGTTATCAGTTGCCAATGGCATTCTATTTATGAGATGAGTTGCACATTGTATGTTATCTCCCCATAATTTCATAGGGAGATTAGCTTGAAACATAAATGCTCTGGCTGTTTCCAAGAGATGCCTTTGTTTTCTTTCTACAACCCCATTTTGTTGGGATATATCTATACAGGTAGCTTGCTGTTTTATACCTTTTCTTAGGTAAAATTGCAATGCATCACCTTTTGTTAATTCAGGATAATTGTCTGTTCTAATACATTTCACTTTGAGTGATAATTGTCTTTCAAGGTAAGCAACAAAATTAGTAAGGACATTGGCAAATTCTGGTTTATTCTTAATGAGAAAAGTCCAGCAAATTCTACTAAAATCATGAATTATAGTTATGAACGTTGTACAATATAGTCTAGAAACATATCTAAATGGTCCCCAGATGTCTATGTGTAACAACTCTAGGGGACATTTTGTCTTAGAGAAAGATTGAGGGTATCTTGCCCTTGTTTGTTTGGCTAAGGGGCATATTGTACAAAAAACAGAATTGAGCATGAGCTTCTCATTCAGTTCTGGAACAACTATTTTTAGTTTGTTCATAGGTAAATGCCCCATCTTTAAGGGCCATATCTTGGCCCTATTTAATTGCTTGTTCTTTATTAACTTTAACTTGCAAACCTCTTGATATAGTCGACACAATCTGTTTGCTCAAACTCTTCTTTTTATTAGAGGTTCTTAAATGTTATGTTGTTTCTTTTAAAACATATAAACCACCTTTTGCTTTACCAAGAGGCCAATGCCTCCTCATCAATGTTTCCAGCAGGATGCAATCTTTAGTGGAAAATATGATCTTATAATTCATATATGCAGATTGCTTGTTGACTGACACAAGATTGTATTGAAGTTGTGGCATATACAACACATTTACTAACATGATTCCATTACATAACAAGACATTACCCATGTATTTTACTGTGACTTTAGTTCTATTCGGAATTATCACTACATGATTCTTGGATTTAATATGAGAAAGGTTTGTAAATTTGTGTGCATTATGACACATATTGTTAGAAGCTCTAGAATCTATAATCCAAGAATTTAAATCTAAGGCAGTAAAACAGAATGTACTTGTCATCTGGCTGACATTTGCATGTGCTTTCTTTTGAAACTTGTTTACTGAGCATGTCCAAGATTTGTTGATACTGTGTTTGAGTAAATTTGGCATTGATGACATCTCCTTCGTCTTGAGTATTAGCAGTGTTTACATTGCTGTTTTTATTGAACTCCCCTTTCTAAGTGTTTGCTTTGTGATTGTTTGGATAACCCAAAATTTTCTAACATTTTTCTTTGGAGTGTCCACTCATTCTGCAGTGATCACAGTAGAGGGCCCGCCTCTTAGTTTTGTAGTTTTCTTGATTTCCATTTCTGTGAGTTCTCCTTTCAAACTTCCTTTTATCAGCCCTACAAGCCAAGGATTCATTCAAACCTTTTCCACTATTGCTGAGTTGAAGGTGCGTTTATTCTTGGAGTAAAATTCAATATGCATGGGCCAATAATGTAGGCAACTCAGCCATCATCAATATGTTGCTTCTCACTTGTTTGTACTTCTTGTTAAGTTTCATTAAGAAACATAGTACTTTGATGTTTTGTTGCATCTTGAAGCATTTCTTTGCAACATCACAAGTGCAAGAAATTGCTGCTGAACAATTGCAAGTAGGCACAGGATTCAATTCATTAAACTCATCCCAAAGAGTTTTTAATCTTGGTGAAAAATTCAGAAATTCCCATTTAAGAACTTTGTTTTAAAGCATTTAGTTCTTCTTGAAGAGAGAACATTTGGTCATTTGAACTTTGCCCATACCTTTCACTAAATTAATCCCATATTGCTTTGGAGGTCTTGTATGACAGCACGCTATTTGCAATGGAATCTTCCAACATTGCAATAATCCACCCCATTACTACATGATAAACTCTATCCCAAGCCTTGGATGCTGAATTCCTTGAGGGTCTGTGTGAACTGCCATCAACAAATCTCATTTTGTTTCTTCTTGACAATGCTATGATCATTACTCTCTTCCAATTTGCAAATCCTCTCCCTGAAAACGCGATGTTAACTAATTTGTGACTACTATCAGAGGGGTACAAAAAATATACAAAAGGTGGATTCATTGTTCGATCTAATGACTGGTTACTTTGGTTAACCATTTCCAGATTTTCAGTGGTGGATTTCTTGTGGGAAAAAAGTTACAAGAATTGTATGCAAGAAGATATTACTGATTCTGGGAGTAAGGCTCTGATACAATGTTAAAATATTTGGAGTAAACAGAAGCCAAACAATGAGATCAGTAATCTATTTTATTTCATTGAATGCAATTGAATTATACAGATAGAACGGGTATATACATCTAGTTGATAGAGTCAAGAAACTAAACTAATTCTTTAAACTCTAGTTAACTATAACTACCTAACTATAGTTGTTACATAATCAGTAACTAACTAACCCTTTATAACAAACAAACCATCCTAACAACCTAAAACTATTACACTGATAGATTGTGCTGGTTTGCTGCTTTATATGTTGGATGCTAGGCTTGTGAGCAAGGCTGCAGACTTGTGATCTTTATTTGTAAAAAATCTGCTTTCACTCTTGGGAATCGTCCTTCACACTTTGGGAACCTATACTCTCAACATAAACTATTTTATATACCTAGCAATGTATATATTTTATAATATACACTATTTTATCTAATTTAAAGAATTTCAATATGAAGTACATTTTATTGATTTGGTTGCAAAATGACAAATGACATAATCTAAGAGTTTTGACATGTGTTTTGTTCATGTTGAGAATGAGTGAATTATTAGATTGTGGATAGTAAGTTTGTAAGCATGTAAATTTCGATACAATTATTTTTGTAAAAAAAAATATTTTATTTCACAAAATTAGCTACTTTTGGGGAAATTTATATAACACTAAATCTTTATTAAGGTCGTTTCACTGTGAAAGGACTTCAATTGGGTTATTCCAAACTATTTAACAAAAATAACTGATTGTTGTACAAGTGGAAATTCAGTTTTCATTGTCTTTTGTATGTTTTTTTCACTAATGAGCCTTTTCTATGGACCTGCCTAAAGCCCTAATTTTTTTAGGGTCCAAATTTTTTTCTTCATATACTAGACCTGAATTAACTTTTAATATGATTTACCTTTTTGCTAAGAAATGAGTTATTAGTTTTTTTTTTATTTTTATAAAATAGTTCAAACATAAACGATAAAAATTCAAAAGAAAATGTTGTTTAATTTAATACGCCTTAAGTTTTTAAGGGCCCTTTTTATTATTCGCTACTACAGTAAGTCACACTCTCTAACTAATTAACATTAATTAATTTTAATTTGGTGCTAACTATATTCAGCTCGTCTTGTATAAGACCGTCTCACTATGAGACATGTCCATTTAATAACCCATTTCTTCAAACGATTACTTTAAGATCATAAGTAATTGTTTTCAGGTTATAAGTAATAAATGTACTCTAAGACTATCAAAACTAATTATATCAAAATTATAAGTGATTACTTTAACATTATAAGTGATTGTTTTAAGACAAAAAATATATATTGGGCCAGCCCAATAAAGATGGTGTGATACGCCAGATTTAGCTTTAAAAGAGATTGATAGACTACTCATATCAACAAGGTGCATCTTCTTTTCTAGGAGCCCATTTGTTAAGAATTTCACAGTTAAGCGTGCTTGATAGGGAGCAATCTTAGGATGGGTGACATCTTGGGAAGTTTTCCGGGTGCGCACGAGTGAGGACAAAGTGCGCTGGAAAGACTTGTGTTGGTTTGTGGGGTTAGTCTATAGTCTCTATGAGTAGTCACCGGTGGTCCGTTGGGACGAGGTGTTACAAATGGTATCAGAGCAACCTTGCGACCGTGGCTGATTGTGTGTTCAGTGCAAATAGCGGGGGAAAAGATCCTAAAATGATGGTCCATACAAGAACTATTAATTACTATTATTAGTGAATGTCGTTACTTTTTCTCTTTGATTAACTAATTAAAGATAAAATCATGTTTTTACCCCTATAAATACTATTGTCATGCAATGTTCATCAATCGTCCATCATTCTATATACACAGCACAAGCAATAAATTCTAAAGTATATTTCTTAACTAAAATCCTTCTACTAGCATTATTCTCTAACTTTCCTTCTTCAATTCTCTTAGTAATACCCTTTACTCAGTCTAACTTATTCTTTCTTGACATTGTTATTTCTTTTAAAGGATCTATACAATTCTATACATATATAAATTCACCTAACAACCCTATTCAATTAGATGATCACCATTTATTCATAATCATCATATCTAATAATTCTATACATATATAATTTCACCCAAAAATCCTATTTAACTAGATGATCACCATTGAATCATAATCATAAATCTAATAATTATGGCAAAAAAAGTTGTTAGTGCTTGAGAAATATTGATCAGGAGCTTGTACAGAATGGTAGAGTGGGAGAAGAAAGAGTATGTAATTGTATTTTTAGGGGTTTGCATAACGAATAGTATATTGAAAGAATTTTTTATTATATAAAAATATAAATACCTCTATATTAGGCACTCCATCCCTTACCATTTTGCATTTTCTTTTGCTTTGCACAATTTTTTTTTAAATATATGTTCAAGAGTTAATGTTACTAAGTACCAAATACATTTCACAAAAATTATAAAAAAAAATATATTAATTTTATACGTCGACCAATACAATAAATTTAACTTTTTGAGACATTGAATTTAGTGGCATTAAAAAAATGTCAGTTATTCATATTTTTAATGTACTAATTATTGGTTTTTATTTAAAGTTCCACCATAAAGTGATTTAGCGACAATATATTTGGTCTTTAGTGGCATATGTGGTTGTTACTATAGTCTTTAATGGCATTTGTGAAAAATGTCACTAGATCCTATGTCGCAAAATCACTTTATGGATTGTGATAAGATTTTTAATATCTACCTTGATTAACTATTTCATGTATGTATTGAAGCATGTGATTACTTCATTTATATCTCTAATAATTTAGTAAACATGTTTTGTCTTTCAAGATATCAAACAAATGACGTGTTTTAACAAAATCCAACTTATCATGTTTGTGTTGAGCATCACATTTATGACTCTAAATCGTCATGCAACTTCTACGATATTGTCATAAAATTTCATCATATTAAATAATTCCTCTCCTTCAGGTTCTTTTTATATTATTCTTGTATAATTATATATTCTTTTCGATATTATATTCATTTTGATATTTGATCTTGTTACATAAGAATGACATCGGTCTAACAAAACACTATATTTGTTATCCTCATTTATATTGTAATTATTGTTTAAAACACTATACATCTAAACTGCATATTATTAAATTTTTTAAAGTGTTCTTTGAGACCAATTGTCAAGGAACCACCTCAACCAAAAGAGTAAGCTTATGGTTGAGGCCCCAAGATATGTTATATACTCTAAGACGCCCCTCACACGAGACCGCTTTGGGCTAACTAGAAATGTGGATGCATCACATGCCCTCCTCAAACATGGCGTTAAAATATTCCACTTTGAATGAGAGGTGGTTGAGATTCGAACCCCTGACCTCTTGTCACGTTGCCTTCTGATACCATGTTAATGAACCATCTCAACCAAAAGCTTAAACTTAAAGTTGTGGCTTTAGGATATGTTATACTCCTATAATTCAAATGTTAGTTCAAGGAAGAATATGATCAAATTACATAATAATTAAATCTATTTGAACTCTTACTACTCACTGCAATCATTTAAATTATGGGCTACTTTTCATTTTTTTTAATATATAAAATGTCCTTTAAGACCAATGAATCAAATGTTAGCTCAAACTAGAAAGCATATAATCAAATTATTAAATAAAAGTTGAGCCTAGTGCCTACTAAACTCTTAATTTGTGTATCACTATAGCCAATGATGCCCATGCTCCAGCAAAAAGACATGTTTATATCCAAATGCTGGGTCACAGCTGGAATTTCGGATATTTACATCTTGTTTTCTTTAATCAAATGTATAATATCGACTCTTCATATTGGGTTGGGGCACAAGCTAATGGCCCTATTTTAGTCTTTTATGGCGGAAAGGGTCCAAAATCTGATTTTGTCAACGATAATTGCAACATTAATCTCAGTGCCAGTAAATTTGGTGCGTCGATTGTCTACATCGAGGTAACCTTTTTTAAAAAATATCTATAATTATACTTCTACTAGCCACATAGTATTTTAATGTTCTTAATTAAAAAACCTAATCTACAACATCATTTCTATGGAGAATTAGTGCCAATGTGGTCAATTGACAAAGCAATAAATGATCCAGACACCAGGATTTGTTTAAATGTTGAACAAGCCCTGGAAGATTTCTCCGATATCATACAACATATCAAACAAAATCTCTCGGTGCCAAACTCTCTGGTGATTGTGATGATAGGTGGATCATATGCAGGGAGTAAGTATTTGATTGACTATATTTGTTAATGGGATGGTTTTTCCACATTGTCATTTGGTTTTAGGATAATGGTATATCTCCTTGGCATATGGAGGGTGTGTACTTCGTAATTCCCAATCATGTGCTGATATTAACAGTAAGTCGAGCTTAAATTAACATGGTATCTAAGTCAATGGTTTGATTAAAAATTAAAATAATAGTTCCGAAAAAAATTACATTTCAACCCTAATTAACTACTCCAAATGTGAACTAGATGGGGGTTGCATGTGAGAAGGTATTTGGATGGATTATGCCACATCAATGAATAAAAGATAATGTGCACACTTTAAAAATTATTGGAGTTCTTTCCTCTCTCATCAACTTATAATTTTGGTATCATATCTCCTTTGATTAACAATATCCTAATGTTTTTTCTTTTTGCTTACATAATAACATTAATATTTAATCTCTTGTCTTCCAATGTTAGCTGTATGGTATCAATTACGATACCCTTTTCTATCAACTAGGGCATTAACATCTTCAGCTCCACTACATTTTGGAGTTATTTCCCAACAACACCAAAATTGTTGGATAGTTAGTCAAGATTTTAAGGTAACTTAGCTTATGTCATTCTTACATATTAATTTATTAAAGATTAAGCCATACTTAATTCTTAAATACTCAGTGATGTAATTTTTTTTACAAAATATATAGAAAGAAAGTGAGAAATACTACATCATAAGAAAATCACGGACAATAATTGATATAGTAACTTCTCAACCAAATGGACTAACAAGTCTCAGCCACCAATGCAGAACGTGCAAGTAAGTTGCATTTACTTAGAATTCCATGTAAATTAAGCATGAGATAATGTCTGATATGTATGTAATATTTATTCTCCATTTCCAAACCATTGTCTTCTGCTTGGGATCTTAAGTCGTATTTGTCAGATTTGTACTCAGACTATGCACAATAAGATACTCCAAGAAAGAATATCGGGAGGGGGTTCTAAAAAATAATTGTAAAATACATCCAATGGTGATATTATTCAAGGAATTGCAAGTGCTGTGAACAAAATGTTCTATACATGCAATAACTTCAACGAACCATCGCTATTAAGGTCTACACAATTCGGCCTAGATTATGCGTCTTGAGCACCTTGGAATTGGCAGGTATTAAACCACTATTCTCATGAGAGACCGTCTCTGAAACAAAGGATGTTTCAAGAACAACTGATGTGCTCGATTTAGAGCACATGTATAGCCCTACTTTGGTGTATGGCTTGGCTGTAGAGCCTGATGTGGAGTATTTTCGCCACAAAGCGGCATAGGTACTGGTTGCTTAGTGAGTGGTGGAATACGAGTAGCTTGAAGAGTTGCAGGAGCACGTGCAATCGGCATTCCTATATAGATTAATAATATTAAAGATATTGACAAGTGTGAGTTAACATCCTTAAAAATTAACTTACTATACACTACCTTATTTAGAAGCTTGTGCCTGATGTAAAGTATTTTCGCCACCAAGCGGCATAGGTACAGGTTGCTTAGTGAGTGGTGGAATACGAGTAGCTTGAAGAGTTGCAGGTTCACGTGCAATCGGCATTCCTATATAGATTAATAATATTAAAGATATTGACAAGTGTGAGTGAACATCCTAAAAATTAACTTACTATACACTACCTGATTTAGAAGCTTGTGCCTGATGTGGAGTAGTTTCACCACCAAGAGATATAGATAATGGTTGCTTAGAGAGTGGTGGAATACGAGTACCTTGAAGAGTTGCAATAGCACGTTCAACCGGCATCCCTATATAGATTAATAATATTAAAGGTATTGACAAGTGTAAGTGAACAACCTAAAAATTAACTTACTATACCCTACCTGATTTAGAAGTTTGCGCATGATGTGGAGTGTTTTTGTCACCAAGGGACATGGGTACTGGTTGTATAGAGAGTGGTGGAATATGTGTACCAGGAAGAGTTGCAGGAGCACGTTCAATCGGCATCCTTATCGATTCTACGGAATTACAATTCTATAAATAAACAAATGCAAAGTTAGAACAATCATTTGGACATATAATAAACTAATAATATAATCATATATTCTTACTGATCTATGTTGAGAAGCTTGTTCAACACCTTTAGCCTTTAGTTCAACAACCTCATTCTTCAAGGTATTTATCGTTTTCATCATTTCTATCATGATTTCAGATTGATTTCGATAATGCAAGTTTTGTAGGTCTTTAGCAGTTACTCTAGGACCAAATCCCGTAACCCTTCCCTTGGTTACTTCTCCCATTAGCTTCTTATAAGCCAAACTCTCAACATCTGCGGTTGTTTCTGAGAAAACAACTTCTGATTGGCCTGTCTTCTTTTTTATAATATCTAACGCCGAGTCCTAATTTCATCTAGAAAACATACAATATAAGCATCATTCATTTTTTAACTATTTATTCACCCATTAATATTTTATAAAAAAATTTCAAGTACCACAAATTCTTGGGTAATTGGTTCTTGGAATGTATTGTCCTTTTTCTTATGGGTTTTTATAAACCATTCAATATCTCCTGGCTCACGATTGTGCTCCTTGACCTGAAATAAACATTTTAGAAGTGAAACAAAAATTGAAGTGATAAGTATATTGTAATTGTATGTTCAGTTTATAACTCACAAATTGTCACGTGTAACTGCATAACTGGCAGTGCCACAAGTATGCGCATGCAAGACCAATCCTCTAGCGTTCTTTCCAACTGCAGAGTATTTCTATCAACAAAAGTATTCGTATCAATAATAGGGTAAGCTTCATTAGCAAAAGTGAATCAAAACTATTACCTTAAACTTTTCTGAAAAACACCAGTCCACAAATTCGTGCCACATAGCATCACCTACTGCTTTTGGACGAGTGAGCTCATTTTCTTGTCCTCCATCTGCCGATGGTAAGTTATATAAATCCTCCTTTGTTGTTTGTTGATTGATGTACTTCATCCTCAAACATCGTTTATACCATCTTAGCCTTTCACCAACCGAGCTTAAAACTTTTTCATCAACATTTTCAGAAGATAACAACAGAAATTTTGCCTAAAAATGTTAAGATGTCAAGTATAAGATCAAAAGTGTTGGTGAAAACAGTAAAAAAATGTGCATATTAACTCACAAGAAAATAAAACTAACCCGAATAAAGGTGATGATTTTCTTTTTAAAATATTGAGGGACTAAGCGCCAATCTTTATAATTACGAGGACATAAGGCTGGGCGCTTGGTAATATCAGAAAGAAATCGATTGAAAATGGAACCCGCCTTTTTCACCGGTTGGTAAAACTTGTTCAACGGCACCATTATCTTATTTGAAGCTTCCAAACTAAACACCTTCTTTATTGTTAATCTTCCTTTTAGTATTTTGACATTTCCTTCTACATCTACAATACATGTTTATCTTCTTGTGACAACACTAAAAGATAAATGTTTTTTGGACTTATTAAAAATTAAAAGAGATTTATACCTATGAGTAGCACCTCTTCATCATCATTAAAACCTTCCGGAATAGGCACAAGAGCAGGATTATAGTGTAAATGATTTTCACCACTTTCAGCTTCGACGACAACATCATCTCCACCATTTTCTTCATTGTCCAAGTTAAAAGCATTTGGAGGGGCTCCCACTTCATTTTCTAAAGAGTTTATATACTCTTCATACGTACGTCTAGACCGAAACATGACTATATAGGCATAAGAAAAAATATTGTATAACCCATTAGAAAGAATGTACGTAAAATTTAGACTAAGCAACATGACTAAATAATCAAAGGAAAAAATAGCATATAAACATTATATCATATATTTTCATATTAAAGCAAAAGTATCTTTAGGAAAAAATTAAATACTTTAGTATAAGACAAGGTAAAATCATCATCATCATCATTTTCATAATAGTCCCTTATTAGAGTATAACTCATTATCATTCGAAGGCACACACTGAGGGTACAAATCATCATCATCATCATTTACATATCCTAACTTATAAGAGTCCCTCGGTTTAACTCGAATGATATGCTCCCATCCTTGATCTTTCTCATCTTCAACATAAAAAACTTGTTGTGCCTGAGATGATAAAATGAATGGATCATCCTTTAAATAGGACCCTTCATGCATTCGATGAGCAAAATTTACAAGAGTGAAGCCTCTTTTATCTTTCTTCAATCCTCTATAGTTCACATTCACCCAATCACAACGAAACAATACCACCTTATTATCTGAAAAATAATCCAGCTCAATTATATCATTTATCTTTCCATAATATGCCTTGCTTTCTACTTCCACCATCACTCCGAAATTTTGAGTTTTCTTTGACCTATCTCTCCTTTGAGTGTGATAACGGAATCCATTGATAATAAACCCATTCATCCTTTTAACTATTGTATTAGGACCACGCCCTACTACTCTTATCATACTTGTGCCAAAAGTGTAATCATCATGCTTGGACACCTAGATTTACATTAATGGCAAATACATGGTTAGAATAAATTATATATTCTTTAGCCAAATTTGTGTTAACTTTGAAAATATGGTTACCGTTTATTGCAACCAGGCAGGAAATTCTTCAACCAACCATTTATTCTTAACTCTATCATTCACCTCTCGATCATAAGCAGCCATACGTTCATTTAGAAAAGACCTAAACCAATCAAATTAGTAAAAAATAGTTATTATGTCTAAAAATGATATATGACGAGCGAGGCATGCGTCAAAAACCTGTGATATTGGTCTATATCATCAACATGAAGAAATATGTATCGATGAGCTTGTTGAAGGCTTAGCTCATCAATTTCAACTATTGATATCTTCCCTTTCGGTCGACCAGCAGTACCAAATAAATAGATATCGTCATCGTTTGGAGTATCCTCATTTCTCTTTGGTCGATTAAAGACAGTTTCCACTCCATCAAAGTATCTTGAACAAAAGGTTATACATTCTTGTGCAATATATCCTTCTGCCATTGATCCCTCTGGTTGTGCTCGATTACGCACCTTGGCCTTTAAAGATGCCAAATACCTATAATAGCCATATAAACATGCTCACTTGCATTGCTAAAATAAGAACATTTACTATTAAAACAAATACTCACCTTTCAATGGGATACATCCATCTATATAAGACTGGCCCTCCCAGCTTTGCTTCTTCAGTAAAATGCACAATTAGATGAAACATAATAGTAAAAAAGCTCGGCAAAAATACCTTCTCCATTTGACACAATATTATCACCACATTATTTCCAAGTTCATCTAACTTCTCCACCGACAATTCTCTGGCACATAACTCCTTACAAAAATGTGATAAACTAGATATTATGTCTAGAATATCAATATCTTTTGCAGCTCTTAAGGCAATAGGAAGTAAATCATGCATCAAAATGTGGCAGTCGTGTGTCTTCATATTGAATAACTTACACTCCTTCAAGTTAACACAACGAGAAATATTACTTGCATACCCATCTGGAACCTTGATATGCTTTAACACCCTTAAAAATCGCATTTTCTCTTTAGACGACATTGTGTAAGGAGCATTAGGAAGTTGAAATTTACCATTAGGCAATGCAATAGGATGAAGCTCCGGCCTAATCTTCATAACTTCAAGGTCTTTGCGTGCCTTATAATTGTCCTTTAATTTTCCCTCTAGGTTCAATAAAGTACCTAAAATGTTATCACATATGTTTTTTTCGATATGCATTACATCTAAATTATGTCAAAGCTTGTTGTACTCCCAATATGGTAGATCAAAGAAAACACTTCTCTTTTTCCATAATTGTTTTTCATCCTTTTCATCAACCTCATTAGATGAGACACATTTTCCATATTTGAATGTTGTTCTATTTAGCTCAACAAGAATCTCACTACCACTAGACGGTACAGGAGCACAACTAAGCTCAAAATTACCATCAAATCCAACATCATCATAACGAAATGGATGGCCATAACGCAACCATTTTCTGTGCCCCATATAGCAAAATTTATGTCCATTTTCTAACCATAAAGAATGTGTTTGGTCAGCACATGATGGACACGCATAACGACCCTTTGCACTCCAACCAGACAAGTTTGCATATGCTGGAAAGTCATTGATGGTGGAATGAAGAGCTACCCTTAACTTAAATGTTGTCTTGCTGTATTCATCAAAAGCATCAACCCCTTCCCACAACTGTAACAATTCTTTCATAAGTGGTTGCAAGTACACATCAATATCATTACCAGGAGCTTTTTCCCCAGGAATTATCATTGATACTATGATCGATGATTGTTTCATGCAAAGCCAAGGGGGTAAATTAAAAGGAATCAATAACACTGGCCAAGTACTATGTGTGCTGCTCATGACACGAAAAGGATTAAATCCATCACTTGCAAGCCCTAATCTAACATTACGAGGTTCACACGCAAAATCAGGGTATCTATTATCAAAATCTTTCCAAGCTTTACCATCAGCTGGATGCCTAAGAATTCCATCCTTAACTCTATCCTTGTGGTGCCAAATCATATCTTTAGCAATTCTAGATGACTTATACATTCTACGTAGCCTTGGTATGAGAAGGAAATAACGTAAGACTTTATTTGGTAATGTTCTATCTTTATCCTTCCATCGTGAGGTTTGACACTTGTCACACTCATCTTGGTTTTCTCTTCCATCCCACTATAAAATGCAATCATTTGGACAACAATGGATTTTTTCATATTGAAATCCCAAATCCTTATTCAATTGTTTACAATTATTCCATGATGACGGAAACGGGATGATATTAGGGAAGACCGTTACTAATAAAGTCAATAACATATCAAACGACTTGTTAGACCAACCATGCATGGATTTCAAATGAAATAGGTGCAAAATAAAAGAAAGTTTCGAATAACTTGATCCTAGATATAGTACTTCGTCAGCCAATTCTTTCACTCTTGCATATCCAGCATCCTCATGATGTTCTCTCTCACCCATTCCATCGTTAAAATAAAAACGATTATCATTATCATCGTCTTCCCCCTCTAACGGATCTCCCATTTCAAAATCATGACCAAGATTGTTATTCTCGACACATTCTTGTCCAATAGTCTCAAATATATCATTCAATAATGTTCTAGTATCAACAACACCAACAATCTCACCATCGATATTGGTCAAGCTAGGCCTAGAAGAATTAAGATTAGAAGATGTTGGCATGTGAATTGTTTCCCCGTGATATACCCAATGTTTATAGCTACGCATGAATCCATTGACATTAAATGACGAGTAACAATTTCTCTACTATACCATGTATTTTTTCCAATTTGGCATTTAGTACAAGGACATATTATCCCGTTTGGATCCAAAGAGTGCGCAAAAGCAAAATCAAGAAATGACTCTACTCCATTTATGTATTCATCGGAGGTCCGATGCATATTAATCCAACTTTTATCCATTGTCCTTAAGTAGCTATAACCTAGAAGTTAACATTTAGGTAACTCAAATAGATCAAAAAACTATCATTTGTAATTTGTTTAATGATTAATAAGAATAAAATGAAGCACGAACGAAACCAAATGAAAATTCATGACATTTTCGACTAATACAGTAATTTAAATACTTGATTTAAATTCACATTATCTTTAAATTGTGAATGGGTAGAACAATTGCTATAAAAACTCAATATCTCTAAGTATTTGTGTATGAACTATCTAGCACATAATGTTTGAACAACGCATTTAGCAGAAAGTAGTTTACAATTTTTAACAAATACAAATCATAATTTAAATATTAGTACAAATACACCAAAATTAAACCAGCCCGAGATGATGCACGAAATCAAGATGAAGCACGAGCACGAAATCAAGATGAAGCATGAATAACAGTACAAATACACCAAATTCAAACACGGTATCGACATTTGGTTAGAATTATCATGTGACAAATCATGGTTGAAAATTAAAACAAAAATAATATGAAAATTAAATACACAACAAATTGAGATCAATTTGTTCTTTATGGGAGGACAGTAAAGCGAGGACGAAGCAAAATACACAACAAAGTATTTATGGGACGAAAATGAAGCAAAAAAGATTTGTTAATACACAACAAAATCACTTTCTCCATTGAGATCAAAGTATTATTTATGGGAGGTCGAAGAACAGCAAAATACACAACATAATACCATGCAATTTTGCTCTTTAACAAGTAGAAAATGGAAATTGAAAGATTTGTTAACGTGTGCATCATTCTGCAGTGAAAAACAAAACTTGACTTGTTCTTAGTGATCTTTTATATGATTAATGTAAACTGAGATTTATCTTGGAATCTAACATTCCAGAAACATGGGCTTTAAAAAAGAAATAATGCAATTATATATGATGCCCAACCTACTGATGAAATATGAATATTCACAAAGTGCACTAAATCTCAATCTTAACAAGATAGCTTCCAGAGTATTTTTTTGTGAAATCTTGGATAAAGACATTATTATATGTATAGGTATTTATATAAAATTTGAAAATAAAAGCTATTTAGCATCAAACGTCACCGAAAAAATCCACAAAGAAAGTTGTCATAAGCCAGTCTTCTATGATATACTTCTATATTCTTTTTTATTCTTTTTATAATTTCTAGTGCAATTAAAATATGTTGAGGATTCAACCATTTTTACTTAGCTTTGATAATGGATGTGCAGGGAGATATTAATGGAGTATTCAAGACAAATAATTAAGCTAGGAAAATTGTCATTTTATAACCTGCAAAAGATCACAATGTTAAAGAGCAAGATTTTGACATTTACGTGGAGATGGAGAATTTTGACCAGAGAATTTCGAACCAGAGAATATCGACCGGAGATGGAAAATTTCGACTGGAGATGGAGGATTTCGACTGGAAATGGAGAATTTCGATGGAAAATTTCGACTGGAGATGGAGAGAGTACAGCGATTTTAGGGTTGATAGTCAGAATGTCATGAATAACCAAGAAGATGAAACGCCACTCTGCCAAACCCGCGAAATCTAACTCTTTTTAATTTTGTTAGTCACGCTTATTAAGTGTGGCTGATAGGGAGGTAGCCGTTTTTTAATTGCTGTTAGCCTCACTTATTAATTGTAGCTGATTTAAAAGTATTTTTCTAAATAATATTTAGCCTCACTTATTTAGAGTGCCTAAGTTTCTTATATATTTTTTACTTTAACTTTAGCCACGCTTATTAACTATAGCTGACGTTCTAAATTTTTTTACTTAATTAATGTAGCCACGCTTATAAAGTATGGCTGAATTGTTTACATACATTAATGAATTTAAGTTACCTTTTAGCCATGCTTATAAGTGAGACTAAAATTGCCACACTTAATAAACACGACTAAATGCAATAAGTGTGCTTAATTACAAAATAGCTTGCTTCACTTATTTAAGCATGGCTATATAAGTGTGGCTAGCTGCAACTTTATTTGTAGTGAATATGGATTTTGTGTGGATAGTAACGGTCTTTCGGGTGGATTGGGTTTATGGTGGAGGGAGGATAATGCTAGTCTTGTATCTTATTCTAAAAATCATATTTCTATTTTGGTGGATGATGATCGGTTTGGAAGCAAGTGGTATGCGCATGGAATTTATGGGTGGCCGGAAAAATCTAATAAACATAAAACGTGGAGCCTTATGAAATCTTTGATTGCGGGTTGTTCGTTACCTTATGTTTTCTTTCGAGATTTTAATGATATTTTGGTGGGTTCGGAAAAAGAAGGCGGTGCTCCTCGTGATGATAAAGATATGGGGCTTTTTAGAGAATGTGTGAATTCTTGTAATTTGGTTGATTTGGGGTTCGTCGGGAGTTGCTTCACGTGGTGTAGGGGTAAGAATCCTTCGACGATTATTCGTGAGAGGTTGGACCGTTTTCTTGCTTCGACTAATTGGATTTCGTTATTTCCAAATGCTTTTGTTCGTCATTTTCCAATTTATAAATCGGATCATGCTCCAATTCTTTTAAACTCGGATGGGGGTAAAAATGATTTTCAAGATAGGATTTTCCGGTTTGAGTCGTTTTGGCTTTCGAGTGACGAGTGTAAGAAGGTTGTGGGCAAGGAGTGGAATGAGATGCTTGCTAGTTCGATTGAGGCAAAATTGGAGCACTGTGCTTTTTCTTTAAAAGAATGGGCGGATAAATCGTTTGGGGATGTTAAGAATATGATCAAAGTTACTGAGAGAAAGCTTGCTAAAGCGCAAAAGATGTCTCCGGAAGCTCGTATGTTTGAGGCTTGTAAGTCTTTGTCCATGGAGCTTGATAATCTTCATAGGGTAGAAGAGGCTTATTGGCACATGAGGTCAAGATCGAATGAAATTAAAGATGGGGATAGTAACACAAAATATTTTCATCATAAGGCCTGTTCTCGTTTAAAGCGGAATAGGATCCAGGGTTTGGAGGATTCGAATGGTAGATGGTGCACCGATAAAGTTGATTTGGAACGACTTATTACGGCTTATTTTGAGAGTATTTTTGCTACTAGTTCGCCTTCCGGTTTTTCGACTGCTCTTGAGGGGATTGATCGTGTGGTGAGTGATGAGATGAATAGTATTCTGGATGAGGAGCCGACTTTTGATGAGGTTCGTGATGCTCTTTTCCAAATGCATCCAACGAAGGCTCCCGGGATTGACGGGTTTCATGCTATTTTCTTTCAAAAGTTTTGGGATCTTATTGGTGAAGATGTGGTTGGGTTGGTCAAATCTTGGTGGAGGAGCTATGTTAATCTTTCACGCATTAATAAAACTTGTATTTCTCTTATTTCGAAATGTTCAGATCCTCGGGAAGTAGGGCATTTTCGTCCGATTAGTTGTTGTAATGTCGTCTATAAAATAATTTCCAAGACTCTTGCTAACAAATTGAAAGGTTTCTTGAGAAATATTATTTCGGTACAACAAAGTGCTTTTATTCCTCGTCGATTAATTACCGACAATGGTCTTTTAGCTTTTGAAGCTTTTCATGCAATGAAGCGATGGGGTGTGGGTAGTAAGGAGGTGTTTGCTCTCAAATTAGATATGAGCAAAGCTTATGATCGGGTGGAGTGGTGCTTTCTTGAGCGTGTTATGCTTGGTATGGGTTTTAGTGATGCTTGGGTTAGGCGTATTCTCTCTTGTATTTCTAGTTTCTCTTTTTCTTTTAAAATAAATTGGCGTATTTGTGGTAATGTGGTTCCCTCTAGGGGTCTTAGACAAGGTGATTCGATATCTCCTTACTTATTCATTTTATGTGCGGATGCCTTTTCTCGTCTTATCACATTAGGTATTGAGCGGCGTATGATTCATGGTATTCAAATTTGTCGAGGGGCGCCTATTTTGTCCCATTTATTTTTTGCGGATGATAGTATCCTTTTTGGGAAAGTCTCGGTGCAGGAATGCTTGGCGGTTGCTAGTATTATTAGCATTTATGAAAAAGCTTCCGGGCAAAAAGTGAATTATGATAAGTCTGAGGTTTCTTTTAGTAAAGGCGTTAATCATCATTTGCGTCAAGAGATTATTGATATTCTAGGGGTTCGGGAGGTGGAGCGTCATGATCGTTATCTTGGTGTTCAAACAATTGTGGGTCGGTCAAAGAAGTTATTTTTTCTTGCCTTAAAGATCGCATTTGGAAAAAGATTAAAGGTTGGAAAGAGAAATTTTTATCTCTGGCGGGGAAAGAGATCCTTATAAAAGCAATTATTCAAGCAATCTCAATTTATATGATGAGTATTTTTCGGCTTCCGGATGGTTTTATTGATGATATTCATGCGATGTTTGCCAAATTTTGGTGGGGGTCGAATGTGGATAAAAGGAGTATTCATTGGCATAGTTGGTCGAATCTTTGTCTCCCGAAGCGTATGGGTGGTTTGGGTTTTAGAGACTTAAAGATCTTTAAAATGGCCCTTCTTGCGAAACAATCTTGGCGTATCTTAATTGGTGCTAATCCTTTGTTAGTTGCGGTTCTCAAAGCCGGGTATTTCAAGAAGTCCGATATTTTAGATGCATATAGGGGTTATTCGCCTAGTTATACGTGGCGAAGTATTTGGGGGGCTAAGTCTCTTTTACTTGAGGGGCTTGGTTGGAGGATTGGGAATGGTTCTTTGGTTCATGCTTGTTCGGATAAGTGGGTGCCGTGTGGGAGTGTGTTTAAGCCGCCTAATCTTTTAGGTGCGCCAAGTGATGATTTGCATGTTTCGGAGTTTATTGATTTTGAAAAGGGCTCGTGGAATCTTGATTTGTTGTTGCAATGGTTTGATGATGAGTCGATTAAGGCTATCCTTTCTATCCTTTTAGTCTTTGGTGATATGTTAGATGGTCGGTTTTGGTGGTACATTAAAGATGGCACGCACTTATTCGGTTAAGAGTGGGTATTGGTTGGGTTTGCTTGGATGTTCGGAGATGGTTGGTTATGGGACTAATAATGAGGAGTGCAAATATTGGATGCTGGTGTGGATTTTACCGGTGCCTCCGAAGCTTCGTCATTTTATTTGGAGAGCTTGTCGTGGGTCGTTTGCTTCTAAACATGTGCTCTATAATCGATATTGTCTGCAGTCCCCCACTTATGAGCGGTGTCTTTTGGACTCGGAGACTATTATTCATGCGATTTGTGATTGCCCGTCGAATGATAATGTTTGGGCGGTTTCATCGTTGGTTTCTTTGCTCCCTAGTGCTCCTCGTTCATCGGTCATGGATTTTCTTGTTTGGTTTTATGAGAATTCGTCTCAAGAGGATTTTCTTTCTCTTTGTACCACATTATGGGCTCTTTGGTTTGTTAGAAATAAGCAGATTTTCACCAATGAAAAGGTTGATGCGGTTGCTCTCACGGTGTCTTTTCACAAATTGGTTCATGAATATCAATTATATGCGTCAAGAACATGTGTTTCTTTTGCGGGGTCTCTTCTTCGTTTTCAAGATTGGCATCCTCCGTTGACAAATTCGATTAAAATAAATGTCGATGCTTTTGTCCCTTCGTGTTCTAGGCGTGGTTTGGGTATTATTTTTCGAGATTGCTATGGCAAGATCGTTCTTGCGGGGGTCCGACGTGTTGTTGCTAGTTCGTCCTCTAACATTTCGGAAGCGGCTGCTGCTCTTTTTGGTGTGGAAGTTGCGGTCCGTTTGGGTTATCGTTTTGTTCAACTTGAGGGTGACTCTATAAATATTATGAGGGACATCGATTGTAGTGTGAGCGGTTTTTCCCCCATCCATTTGTTGTTCGATCGTATCAATGCCTTAGTTTTGTGAGCTCCGTATCCCGCAAAGGGAACTCGTTGGCTCACTTAGTTGCTAGGTGGGATCCGGGCCCGGATCTTGAAAAATTGTATTTGAATTCTTTCCCCCATGAGCTTTTGTCTTTGGCGGCTTGTGATGAATAAATTGGTTGCAGGTTCTATTTCAAAAAAAAAATTATTTTTGAATAGGTGATAATAGTTGTTATAATCGAGAGTGTTAGTCACTTTTAATAGTTAAATAAATTAATTATGCTTATAATGGTGAGTGTCGTTATAGTTGGTTTTGTGGTGATAATAAGTACTAATAAAGAATTATTGTATAAAAAAATTACTAATAAGGAACTAGTGATGAAATTACTTGTAAAGAATTATTTAATAAAATTAATAATCGAGAATTATTATATCATGTGTCGCTAGTGATCGACTAAGTGTATACTAGAACAATTGAAAGTTACTTGTCGTGTTGTTTTGATTATAGTTGTATCTAGCTTTATAGAATGTAAATATTGCGATTCGATAACTCTAAAATTTGCCTTATCGTTATATAAGTGTTATATTAAAATTTTAAAGCTAGTTGTGATTAGTTATTTTTGAGTAACGTGAATCAATATAACTCACATTTAGTTGAAGTAAATAAATGATTCACATAATCCTTTATTCTTAAATCGATGGGAAGACTTGTGTTGTTGTTGAGTTAATGATCATAACTTGTATTGAATGAAATGTGTGCGTGTTAGAGTAATGGGAAACTCATATTGCATGAGTAATAGTGGTTACTTTGAATATCAGCTGGTATGACAAGTAGATAAGTAAACTTATTAGTTCTACCCTTAACTTATATAGGTGCATGTTTCATAAGAGGAAAGTAGATATTAGTTGGGTGATTTTTGTAACTTTTGGTCGTGCATCGACGCTTGTAGGTACGTATACGCAATAACTAATTCTTATATGGAATTTTCCTTTAAGAAATTATTGTACATTGTGTATTGTGATATATGCATTGTATCGAAATTATGAAATATTAGTAAGTAAGTCTTGTATGAAGAGATATCGATTGCGAAATCCTTGAACATAGAATAGTTTAGAGAATGAGAGTATTAGTAGAAGGCGGGGACCATCCCCCTCTTTTGGATTATGCCTTACTTGGAGTCATAATGACTCCTTTATGGGTGAATTTCATATTTCCACTAGTAAAAAAATCCTTATTTGTATCTTGTTTTTAAGCTCATTTGTATCTTATATTGGAGGTTACTAACAAGTGGGTTACAAATAACATATTATTTGTATCGCTTGAAAACCCAAGATACAAATAAGGGTTATTTGTATCGCATGTTTGAAACACACGATACAAATAACAGCTTATTTGTATCCCATGTATGAAAAATGCGATACAAATAATGGGTTATTTGTATCCCCTGTTTGAAATAGGCGATACAAATAACCCTTATTTGTATCTTGGGTTACAAACAGGCGATACAAATAACCTAGTTAATTGTATCCCCCTATTTAAACCTTAGATACAAATGACTTTGTTTTAATTAAAAAAACATATATAGCCTATATAACTATATTAATATATATATGACATCAAGATAGTACGAGACATAACAGATAAAAAAATTATTATTATTATAATATACATTAGAAAAAGTATATACAACTAATATATATCTTTTAAAAAATAACCTATATCCAAAAACAAACCTCCTATACTACTAAAATACAGTAACTTGTACACCAACACTATACTACAATAGCCTACACTACTCTACTTGGATCCAAGCAACTCTAAGGACCAAATTGAGAAATTGCATCAGCGTCGAAATATCATTTGTATTGGTTCTCACTTGTGAACACTACAAGAAAAGATGTGAATGTAACATGGATTCAGTTTGGCACATGACAAATCAGTATACATAATAAAAGAGGAAACAATAATTAATATAAAAGGAAAACACACAAGTGCTACCGACCTGGGATGTTTCATGTTTCATCAATCATCACATTTATGCATTAAATTTGGACATTTTCCTTGAAAATCCCTTGTGTGTATGTCTTTAATTTACTGAAGCCTTTTTATTCTACATGTTAGTTTCAATGTCAATGTTATGTGCTTAGTGTACTTGTGCTTTCTTTTGATGAAAATAACAATTTCACTTCATGGTTCTTGCAGCTATTACAACATTTGCATTTATTTAACAAATTGAGTTAATAGTTTCAGATAGGATTAGAGAAGCAGATTAAGAAGCATTATGCAGCAACAAGCAACTAAAGCAATAATCATAAAAATTTTATTCAAAAAAAATAATAGTCAAATTCATTTGAGTTGCTCAGTGGGTTTCGGCGTTCTGCTGTCCCAGGGCATTCATTAATAGTCAAAATCGGGAGTTATTCCCCTTCGATATAGTACTAAATTATGATTAGTTGGCGTGACTCAACTGGATTATATCCGGTTGATTTAGTAGTCCCCTATGTGAGGTTCGACGGGACCACCGTAAGGGGGGTATGAACATACTTTGTCAATTGGGCGTCGGGTGGCCGATAACGCCCCTTGACCGAGGTGTCACTATGCGGGCCTTGCAAACCCCAATATGGTTGCCTCTCCACTGGATTGGTACCCCAGTGTTAGTTTCCCGAAGGTAGGACCCGAGAGGGTCAGCTGGAGGGGGTATGAGCTCATGCTTTGCCATGGGTGCTGGGTGGCCGATAACGATTATGGCCGTGTCACTATGCCATGAAGTGAAGAAAAGATTTGCTGATAGAATGTTACTCATTGATAGAAAGCTTATTCATTCATAGAAAGCTTACACGTTAATAAAACGTTTACTCATTGATTATTCAATGATAGAATAGTTTATGCTAGTGAGAAGTGCGCCTAAGCGAACTTACCTCAAAGGAGTTACCAGTCCCAAGAATGAGCTATGAATACGCTTACTCTAAGATAGAAAAGCTCTATAGGGTTACGTGTTAGGTAGTCTGTTAATGCCTTGATTGAGTGGATACTACGCGTGTTCTGCAAGAGTTTATGTTCTGAGAAGAGAAATGAGAAGACCTGCATTCTATCCAAGATGCATAGGTGGACAGTAAACGGTAAACGGTAAACGAGAACTGTTTGTGCTTGTGTCCTATGAAATCATCTTATGTTGTATAACATACTATTATCTATTAGTTGGTCTTATTATATTTGATGCTAGTTACTGACGTGTACGTGCTTGTGTTTATGTTTGATTGTTTGATGACTTTCTATGATTGTCCTGCTATGACACATTGGCCTTGGTCTGATGTCGAGCAGCAGGAGGATCATGAACAGTCGTAGCAGGTATTGGAGCTTCTTTTTGCATTACATTGCATTGGGGGAGAGTGACAAGGGCGAAGAATAATATGTATCATATCGTTATCCTTTGATTTTGTAGTTCTTATTTATCTTTTGTAAACTTTGGCTGTATACGTTTGTTATGAGGCCTTGTGTCCTCCTTTGTATATTTGTATTTCCGCTGCGTAGTTTATAACATTGTATGGTTTTAAAGAGTCGAGTTGGTTATAAACGCAAGCGTTGATACTGGAACCACGATCCATGCTTGACATGTCTATTTGAGAGCCGGCGATGAATCATTCCGCCGTGGTGTGAGATTTTAAAGGCCAAGATGCCTTAGATTAGTTTAATGTTTTCATTGTGCTAACTCCTCTGCCTAATGTTTAAGTTTTAGCAGAGATGCTGCCGAAATTTCCACTCACATCTTTAAAGTCAATCTTTAACGTTTATCAAAACTCTTTTTCTTTTTTTCTCTTTTATGTAACACCCGAATTTCCTCCCGTCTTTCACGATTTTTTTTCGTTTAAGGGGCCGGAAGTTCTGGGGTGTTACAGTTACAATGAAGTGGTTAAACACTAGTAAGGGAGTCTCTGGCATAGGAAACCATTTTCAAATAAATAATTTCACAAATGGTGTCGGGAAAACAACCCGTTTCACTGGTCAGAAACAAAGATTAAACATTTAAAAAAAAAAACCTATGTGCTTATAACGGGTTTTTTGCTCTTTCGACGAAGCATGAAATTTCAAAATCATACCCCCCCCCCCCCCCCCCCACCATTTGACGGTCGCCGCCAAGTTGTCGGCAACTCGGATCGGTGGCAAAGCACAATTAACCACTACTGCGTATTCCGGTGTAAAATCATCGAACAAACATGTGGTGAAAGAGGAAAGTATGGTCGAAAAATCGATCCGTGCCCATGGTGCCAAGAAAAATTCAGAATTTGAAGAGAAGGTTGTGGTAGAATTCGAAAATGGGGAAGCAAATCTTGAGAAATTGATTACAATTGTCGAAAACGGAAAAGCAAATTTTCAGAAACTGAATACAATAATTGAAAATGGGAAAGTAAATAGTGGTCTTCTAGCCAAAACAAAAGAAGGGAATTTTGGTCTTTTAGTTGACAAAGTAATGTTTAAGAAAAATCAATTTGTGGATTTCATGAAAAAGTGGAGTTCTGGAAAAACCAAATTCATTTTTACAGAACAAATCCCACGAATTAGTAGGTCTTCTTTGCACTCAAACCCATTCCCCATGGATTTTCGATTGTGGGGCAACATACACCATGACTTATGATCCTTCGGATATTATTTCTCCTACTCTCACAAACCGTAATCATATTCAAAAGGCCAATGGAGAGTGTGTTGGTGTGACTAAGTCGGGGGCTGTTGATATTTCCTCCTCCATTCATTTAAAAAAATTGTTTTCTTATTCCTAGTCTATCTTGTAAACTGTTATATGTTAGTCAATTGACAAAAGAACTTAATTGTACTTTTATCTCATGACATCTACTCATTGTATTGTACAGGATACTCGGATAGGGAAGATTCTTGGGCGTGGTACTGAGCGAGGTGGTATGTATTACATAGATGAGATAACTCAAAAGGGACATACTTTGCTTACTCAAGGATCGTTGGATCAACAGTTGTGGATGTGGCATAGACATCTTGGCCATCCGTCAGTAGGGTACTTAAAATGTCTTATACCATCACTTAATAATAGTAATGAACTTTTATATTATGAATCATGTGTTCTAGCTAAAAGTCACAAACATTTGTTATTTTTCTAGCAAATCTCGTAGTAGTAAACCATTTGCTTTGATACACTCTAATGTTTGGGGACATGCTCCTGAATCTAATAATCATGGATTATCCTATTTTGTTTCTTTTGTGGATGATTATACTCGCATATGTTGGGTATGTTCTCTCAAATCTAAATCTGATGTTTTTGATGTGTTTCTAACCTTTTATAACATGCTCTTAACCCAATTTCAAGCCCGACCCCAAATCTTGTGGTCTGATAATGGAGCAGAGTATATAAACCACAAAATGAAGGAATTCATGATTGGTCTAATCCACCAAACCATTTGTCCCCATACTCCACAAAAAAATGGAGTTGTTGAAAGGAAAAATCGAACCCTTCTCAAGATTACTCGCCCTCATGTTTGAAGCTAAAGTGCCTGCCTCCTTTTGGCCTAAAGCCATAGCCACTGCTATATAACAAACAAATCGAGTTCCCATAAGAATCCTCAACTATCAAACACCTCTAGATACCCTCCAAACTCACATCTCTATTCCATCTCTTCATTCTTTACCCCCTCGTGTGTTTGGGTGTGTTGCATATGCTCACTTTCCACAACATACCTGCCATAAATTTGAACCTAGAGCAGTCAAGTGTTTTTTCATTTGGTATGAAAAGGGTACATGTGCTTCAATCCTCTTAAATAAAACAAACTTTACATTACGATGGATTGTGACTTCTTTAAGGAGAAATACTACTACTCCTAGCTTCGTCCTTAGGGGGAGACCATAAGCGATGACTGATAACGGGTTTCTAACGCGTCGTTTAACGCTAGAAACCTTGGCTATGCAAACACATTTATAAACACCCTAAATACAACTATAGCGAGTATAGAGGTAAGTTGGGGATCGAACCACAAGGACAAGGGGTGTTAGACCAAAGAGTTGGTGTGGGAAAGGTTGGATGGTTGGTAGGTTGAAGGATGGATGAACTAAACTAAGGATGAAAACAAACAAGGAAAGAAAGCGGGCTTAGGCTAGGTCCACCCTAGGTAGGTCTATTGGAAATAAAGATAGGCTAGGTCGAGGGAGATCGACCGAAGGTCAATCGAGACACTCTAGATAACATGGGGAAGTTGATGACCTATAGTCAATGCGAACGACCCATAATCGCCCTATGTGTCACTAAGGAGTGGCAGGACAAGATATGCATCGAATATCAATCAATCAAACCAACATCAATCTCAACCATCTTCCTAAACATTAAACACAAGACCAAAACCATAAGGTTTCTCTAACCCAAAACCCTAAAATCTACTCTAGCATAATGAAAGAAAAAGCAAGAAGAAAGGAAAGCAATAAATCTATTCTAAAAAGCATTAATGAAGAGAAAGACATAAAAGCATTAAAGAGAAAGCATTAAAGAATAAAAAGACATGAAAGCAATAAATCTACACTACAAAGCAATAAATGAAAGCATAAAGGAAGCATTAAATGAAAGTAATGAAAGATAGAAAAGCAATAAATAAAGAGAACTTACATAAACGAAAGGAAGAACAATGTAAAGGAAAGCATAAAACTAATCTAGGGCAAAAACTAAGAGAAAAGCAATAAAGAGTGATGAACAAGAGTGGGAGGGTTACTCCCTCTCAAGGCATGCCCTAAACATTCAGATTAGAGCCCTTATAAAGGCTGTACAAAGGGGAACAAAAAGCCCTAAATAATCCTACGTGGCAAAGCTTACGAAAAATCGAAACTGCACTGTTTTTATGTCCCATTCGCCCGAATAGAAGGGTCCATTCGCCCGAATCTTTGCTTATTCGCCCGAATCCAAGTCATTCGGGGTTTCCAGAGAGTTCAAGAACATTGTTCGAGAAAAATTCAGGCATTCGCCCGAATGAGAAATGCCATTCGCCCGAATGGTCTATATTCGCCCGAATGTGTCTTTCAATTCGCCCGACTGCAGGCTGTTGGTCTTGTTCTTGGGCTGCTCAAGCTCATTCGCCCGAATGAGTGATGGGCTTCGGCCGAATGTGGGTCAAAAGCACTCCATCTTCCTTCGAAACATATCCTTGATGCGTCGGAAGGTTATGGGACTTTGCGAGGACTTTAGGTATGACTCGAAACACTCGGGAATGCCTCGAAATGCGTGTTTCATCTTCGATTGAAGTGTCGAAATCTCGTACGCAACGAAAACACATCAAAATCTCCCGAAAACACCTAAAAACACCTTAAAGCACCATGGAGACAAAATCAAGGTAAATCATGCGTAAAGTATGCAAAAAGCCAATATGAAACGAGAGATAGGACACTAAAATGAGGAGATAAATGTGCTCTAAATCGAGATTTTGATTCTCATAGGTCCACAAAGATATCGCTTACCGCTACGACTTTGGATTCTCATAGGTCCACAAAGATCCATATGAATTAATTCAAGTGGTCTTGAGGTGGTCACGACATTTTTAGGTTTGAAGGATGACCTTGCATGTTTTCCTTTGGCACAAGGATCACATACTTCATTCTTTTGAAATTTAAGGGACGGTAATCCTCTTACTAGGTCTTTAGATCGTAAATTATTAAGCAATGAAAAACTAGCATGACCTAATCGTTTATGCCAAAGAAGAGGGTCATCTTCTATAACACTTAGACATGTTACACTGGTTTTAGGAACAGTGTGCAGGTCCACCACGTAGGTGTTCCCTTTTCTGATTCCTCCCAGAATGATGTCTCCTGTGTCGTTCCTAAAAATGATGCACTTTTCAGAAGTAAAGTTTACAGAGTTACCTTTGTCGCAAAATTGAGAAATACTTAAAAGATTGTGCTTTAAATTCTCGACCAAAAATACATTATCTATAGCATGGGAACTTGACCTTCCTATCTTGCCTTTTGCAATGATTTCACCTTTCATGTTGTCGCCAAAGGTCATAGTTCCTCCATCATAGACTTCTAGTGAGAGAAATTTTGATCTATCGCTTCTCATGTGCTTGGAACAGCCACTGTCGAGATACCATGAGTTGTTCCCCCTCACTAGAACCTGCAAAACGAAATTAGTTGTTAGAGGGTGGAACCCAGCCATCCTTGGGTTCCATGTCGATTATACAAGAATTATATTTCTTAATCCAAACTCTATCGACATAAATTTGGTTCGTTTTGTTATGTTGTTCATTTTTTAAACATTGATGTTTCAGGTGCCCAGTTTTGCCACAAAAGCAACAGACTTTTTTACTTGGGAGATCAACGTAAACCTTTTTCTTTTTATCATGTTTGTCATATCCTAGACCTTGGGTTCCTTTGGTTCTAGCATTAAGAATCCATTTGGGAACTTCTTTGATTTTCCCTTTTTCTCTTGAATTTAATTCAAGCTTAAGTCGATCATTTTCTTTTAAGGCGGATTCTAGGTCTAATTTCATTTGTACAAGGACACATTTAATTTCTTTATTAGACTCATAATTTACTTCCATCTCAAATTGCTTAAGTTGATTCAATTTAATATTTAACATGATATTTTCTTCTTTAACCTTTTCTATAGCTTCTTTTAACATCACATTATTATCAAGCAATTCAAAGAATCGAGTTTGCACATCGGACCTAAAAGAATTAAGGTAGGATATTTGGTCTTTGCATGCCTTAAGGTCTTTTTCAGTTTTGAGACAGATGGCTGTTTGTTTTTCTAAATTTTCGTGAGATTCTAAAACCATTTTAAATAATCTATGTTTATCCAATTTAAATAAATAATCAGAAAATGGATCAGAAGACAGTACCTCTTTTCCTTTAGATTTTTCCTCATGCGTCGCCATGAGACAAAGATTGGCTACTTCTTCTTCTTCAACGGGAGCTTCGGTTTCGGCCTCGCTTTCGGATTCTCCCCATGCAGCTATCATGGCTTTGCGTAAATCGGCTTTGTTGAAGTTTCCTTTTGTAGGTTGTCTTCCTGTTCCTCTTGCTTTCCCTTTACCTTTCTCGGTCTTCCATAATGGGCAATCCTTAATGAAATGCTCGGTACTTCCATATTTGTAGCATTCATATGTTTTGGTATTTGAAGTTCCTCTTTCTTTGTTGTTTCTTTGATTTTTATACTTGTTGTTCCTAAAAAACTTCTTAAATCTACGTATTAGCATTGCTGCCTCTTCCTCATCAGTTTCTGATTCTTCTTGATCGTTCGCTGTCAGAGCCAGACCCTTGTTCCTGGAACTGTCAGCTGTTCCCAGATGTAATTCATGAGTCATAAGGGAACCAGCCAACTCTTCCAGATTAAACTTTGTGAAATCTTTAGATTCTTGAATGGCTGTGACCTTCGCTCTCCAACGATCATCTTGAGGTAGGCTTCTTAGGATTTTTCGCACTTGTTCATCTGAGGGAATTAGCCTTCCAAGGGAGACAAGCTCATTTGTAATGTTTGTGAACCTAGTAAACATTTCTTGAATGCTTTCTTTAGGTTCCATAACAAATCTTTCGTATTTGGACATGAGCAAGTCAATCTTTGAACGCTTTACTTCACTCGTTCCTTCGTGGGTAACCTCCAGCAGATCCCAAATTTTTTTGGTGGTTCTGCATCCCATAATGCGATTATGTTCGTTTGGACCAAGCCCACAATGAAGCAATTTGATAGCAAGAGCATTCATTTACATCTTTTGAAAATCTTCTTTCTCGTATTCTGTAATAGGTTTGGGAACAGTCTCGTTATTGGAGTTGGTAGTTGTTACCTCAAAATCTCCAATTTCGATGACTCTCCAAACTTGATAATTTTCGGCTTTGATGAAGATTTCCATCCTGTTTTTCCAATACGTATAGAATTTGCCATCGAACATTGGTGGTCTCTGAGTAGAGTACCCTTCTTCCATGTGTTCGTTCATTTTCATCATCTCTAATACACCAAGATACGGCTCTCAGGGTTTTCTGATTAAATGAGGAATAGGGCTCTGATACCAATTGTAGAAACACTTAGAGACAATGAACTGCAACAAGAGCGGGGGTGAATTGTTGCTTTTGCCCTTAGAGTATTTTTTGCCCTATTTTCTTGCGGAATTTGAATAATGAAAAAACTCAAGACAAAATAAAGAAAACTAAAAATAAACACCAAGATTTAACGTGGGAAAAAGAACCACGACCCTCTAGAGATTTCTCTTCTCTATTATTTTATGTAAATCAATTCTCTATTACACAAAATAATTTCTCCTTCTCGATCTCTATTCTCTTCTCTTTTTCTCTTTCTCTTCTCTCGGTTTCTCCTTCTCGTTCCCTTTCTCTATTCTCCTTCTCTTTCTCTATTCTCTATTCTCTATTCTCCTTTAGACTTACCCAAGTCTAATTACAAATTCTCTCAAATAAACCCATACAAGATTTATCTAAAATGGATGAATCAAAACAAGAATTGCACAAGGATCTAATCTTGAAATTAATTAGCAATTAAAATCGATCAAGATTTCCTTTTCTTTGATTTAGAAACTCACGAAATATTTTGGGCACAAATATTTTCGGAAAAATATTTTTCTCTCAATTGATCACCATGGGAGCACACGAAAATATTAACATGAATATTTTCTCCCAATTTTCATAGGAGCACTCAAATGATTTTACATAATTATTTCTCCCCTTGTTGATCACCAAATGTGCCGGTTAAGAAAAAATGGTTTAAATATATTTTAGATCTAGTTTAGCCATGATCCCATGATCTAAAGATGTGGGAATTGTGGGCTAATGACGTGAGTAAGTGCTTAGGAAAACTTGGTGGTTACTCCAAGTTTTTCTTGTCTTCTAGCTAAAAATAGCTAAGACAAATTTAAGAAATCTTAATTTTAAGATTTAAATTAAAAAGTTAGTTATTTAATTTAAGATCTAGATTTAAAATAATTTTAAGATAACTACCTTGTGCAACCTAGTTTTTATCAACCGTACAACAAATCTAAAAAAGAAAAATAAAAATTAAAAATTATTTTCTTAATTATTTTTGCTGACTTCTTCTCTGACTGCTGATCTGGGAA
The DNA here is from genome assembly GCA_019776075.1 of Amaranthus palmeri. NCBI lineage: Eukaryota > Viridiplantae > Streptophyta > Magnoliopsida > Caryophyllales > Amaranthaceae > Amaranthus > Amaranthus palmeri. The sequence continues at coordinate 14,303 of JAAKBH010000426.1, read as the reverse complement.
CACTGCACTGTCTCCGATTGACCAATCTTCGAACTTTGACTTGATCTTGAAACAGTTACTTAGTAATCCCTTTTCAACGTTTAATGGTCCATCAACGACCCTTTTAAAGATCGGATATTTGACCTATCACACAATCTCAAAAACATAATATGTTTGTTTATAAATGTTTATGTTATCATCAAAACCAAATGGGCCAACACGTTGGCTTAGGGTTAAGGTGGGATACATTTAGGAATGTGGAGCTAAGTAGAGGATAGCAAATGACCCTAAACAAAACACCCACAAATATCTCACAATAAACAAATGAAAACTATATCCAACAACCATCAATAACCCAATAATCTCATGTAACCACAATGATCTCCATCATCAAACACTATCAAAACATGTAAAATCTCATAAACACAAGTGTTTCTAAGCTCATCTCCCAAATGAATATATCGACCTCCTCGCTCACATGAATATGTATGTGTATAAAAACTCAATGAAAAACAAGAGAGAGGTCTCCTCAAAACATAGAATGTGTATGAATAATAACAATGAAAGCATGGGAGGAAATAGGAGAGAAATAATATGAGCTGGAAATGAAATGAGTAGAGTCATATGAAACCAACAACCAACAACATAACCAATAACCCACTAATCTCTGTAGCACACAACAAACCCCACTATCACTAAGCTATCCTCTAGGTACGAAGAGGGAACGTTTGGCTCAAGTGGAGGCTAAATAATGTAGCTACAAAAGAAAAGGAAAAGGCAAAAACTTGGCTTATCCTAAAGTCGATTTACGTACAAGGTAAGCTATTTGGCTATGTAGTTAAATTCTAGCGAACGTGTTATCAAAACTGGTCTCAAGAAAAGCCGACTATACTGGAGAAGAACCGACACAATACTTAGATCCCCTAACTAGTACACAAAATGAATGGAGCTCGCAAGGAGTCCAAGAAGGCTCAATACTCACAGGCTAGTCGAAATGCGCCTCTAAAGGTAGTCAACCAAGCCACCAACCAAGCAAACCCCAATTCCCCCAAGCTCTGTGGAAAATAGGTCAAACTCTAGGTCCCAAAACATGCACAGGGCTAATGAAATATGAGTTTGCATAAGTTCAGACCACAAAAGTACACACCAGAAGAAAGCATGCCAGTTTCACAACTCAACCACCTTATTGAAAACTAAACATGAATTTGCAATATCTACACCATGTATGAATGCAAGATGAATATGCGAAAAGATATACAAAATGATGCATGCCATGAGAAATGCCATTCGCCCGAATGTGTCTTTGAATTCGCCCGAATGCAGGCTGTTGGTCTTGTTCTTAGGTAATCGCCACCCCCAAGCTAGGGTGAAGCTATAGTCTTCATGTTTGTCTCATACGCACTTTAGAGCCTTCTTTTTCTTACTCACCCTTGCGGGACCGTTAGCATTGCCCCTCTCAAAATCGTCAAATAAAACACAAGCAAAACTTGTGGAGGGTCAATTCTAAAAGCCCTTTGGGTCTGCAAATACTAACAAACAACACTACAAACCAAACGTGAGCAAAGACTAGCAAAAATGCAATGCAATGAATGAAAAACAAAAACGAAACAAAAACAATATCTATAGTTGGGTTGCCTCCCAACAAGCGCTTCTTATGGGTCTTTAGCTAGACCTGACTCACTACGGGGTAGCGAGTCAAACTCCGTAGGAGTTTATCATATTCACTTCCCACAACAGCAGAGGTTGGGGAGTGAAAGAGGAAGAGAATAAAGTAGGAAAGAGGAAACATAACAAAAATTGACTTTTCATAACATGACGAAAAGTCGGGTGAAGAATGAACGGAGGGAGGGGGAAGGGAAGCAAGAGGCATAACCACACAAGCATCAAAGCAAGCATGAACATGAACGACCGGGAGCTTCTCATGATGACAAAGAGGTGTAAGGTGAGACTCAACAAAAGGCACAACAAGGGTATGCACATGAGACTCCTCAATAACGGGCAAGTCTACCTCTAGGTCATCGGTTCCACTAGCTAGATGATCGTGCACATATGTGAGGGATGAGTCATATTGAGGTGCGCAAGGGACCTCATAATGAACCTCATCGGTGAGTGGTGCAACGACACAAGAACATTGATCATCTAGAGGAGGAAGAGAGCTAATGATAGGGTGAGGGGAGTCTAGGTCATGGTAATGGGACTCGAGTCTAGCCTCAAAAACCCTTCTAAAGGTATTAACGCTCCACGTTCTCTCTAATTCGGTCCCCTTTTCAACCCATGGGTCACTAGAAGGGTAGGCCGGTGGAATCTCAAGGAGAGGGAGAAAAGGGTACTCTTTCCTATAGAAATGCTTGGCCATACCTTTGAAGAAGTTCAAGCAAATCACAGGGGTTTGGTCAAGGAACATGTCATCGTGATACTCATCAACGAGTTCCCTAGTCTCATTATTCAATCCTCCGTAAAGATGATGACAAATTTGCCACCTTTCAACATTACACATGCGGAGGAAGAACATCTCATATCTAAGAAAGAAACTCCAAAAAGATTCATGCTCGAGTTGATAAATGTTGCAATCCATGAAGAGAAAAACAAAAATAACAAAAACAAGAACTATTCACAAACCACACCAAAACTAAAATCTAAACAAACGCCTTGTCCCCGGCAACGGCACCATTTTGATAACCGGTTTCTAACGCGTCGTTTAACGCTAGAAACCTTGGCTATGCAAACACATTTATAAACACCCTAAATACAACTATAGCGAGTATAGAGGTAAGTTGGGGATCGAACCACAAGGACAAGGGGTGTTAGACCAAAGAGTTGGTGTGGGAAAGGTTGGATGGTTGGTAGGTTGAAGGATGGATGAACTAAACTAAGGATGAAAACAAACAAGGAAAGAAAGCGGGCTTAGGCTAGGTCCACCCTAGGTAGGTCTATTGGAAATAAAGATAGGCTAGGTCGAGGGAGATCGAACGAAGGTCAATCGAGACACTCTAGATAACATGGGGAAGTTGATGACCTATAGTCAATGCGAACGACCCATAATCGCCCTATGTGTCACTAAGGAGTGGCAGGACAAGATATGCATCGAATATCAATCAATCAAACCAACATCAATCTCAACCATCTTCCTAAACTTTAACACAAGACAAAAACCCTAAGGTTTCTCTAACCCAAAACCCTAAAATCTACTCTAGCATAATGAAAGCAAAAGCAAGAAGAAAGGCAAGCAATAAATCTATTCTAAAAAGCATTAAAGAAGAGAAAGACATGAAAGCATTAAAGAGAAAGCATTAAAGAATGAAAAGACATGAAAGCAATAAATCTACACTACAAAGCCATAAATGAAAGCATAAAAGAAGCATTAAATGAAAGCAATGAAAGATAGAAGAGTAATAAATAAAGAAAACTTACATAAATGAAAGGAAGAAATATGTAAAGGAAAGCATAAAACTAATCTAGGGCAAAAACTAAGAGAAAAGCAATAAAGAGTGATGGACAAGAGTGGGAGGGTTACTCCCTCTCAAGTCATGCCCTAAACATTCAAATTAGAGCTCTTATATAGGCTGTACAAAGGGGGAACAAAAATCCCTAAATAATCCTATGTGGCAAAGCTTACGAAAAATCAAAACTGCATTGTTTTTATGTCCCATTCGCCCGAATAGAAGGGTCCATTCGCCCGAATCTTTGCTCATTCGCCCGAATCCAAGTCATTCGGGGTTTCCAGAGAGTTCAAGAACATTGCTCGAGAAAAATTCAGGCATTCGCCCGAATGAGAAATGGCATTCGCCCGAATGGTCTATATTCGCCCGAATGTGTCTTTCAATTCGCCCGAATGCAAGCTGTTGGTCTTGTTCTTGGGCTGCTCAAGCTCATTCGCCCGAATGAGTGATGGGCTTCGGCCGAATGTGGGTCAAAAGCACTCCATCTTCCTTCGAAACATATCCTTGAAGCGTCGGAAGGTAATGGGACTTTGCGAGGACTTTAGGTACGACTCGAAACGCTCGGGAATGCCTCAAAATGCGTGTTTCTTCTTCGATTGAAGTGTCTAAATCTCGTACGCAACGAAAACACCTCAAAATATCCCAAAAACACCTAAAAACACCTTAAAGCGCCATGGAGACAAGATCAAGGTAAATCATGCGCAAAGTATGCAAAAAGCCAATATAAAACGCGAGATATGACACTAAAATGAGGAGATAAATGTGCTCTAAATCGAGCACATCAATGACTTAAGCTGGTTAATACATCCAATTATTACAGACCCTGGTCCAAAAGAGTAAGTAGGTAATCCCGCCAATGTTGCCATTGAAGCTATAATACTCCCTTCTCCTCAGACTGCTCCAAACCTGTTTGAAGCATCTGAAGATCTTCCAGAACAAGAGGTACATCCTGAACCAGATATTATTGATATCGATGATATATGCACTACTAATGAAACTTGTAGATATGAACTCCCTCCAAGGAGAACTCAGGGTAATCCACCAAAAAAATATGATTCTGAGTTTGAGGGGCAAAGATCTCGATATCTTGTCACTCAAGATAATAATAGAATCTTCTCTGACACCGCCATCGTCTTCAATGCATCTCTCTACTCTAGCACCATACCTCAAACCACTAAAGAGGCTCTTGGATATCCCAAATAAATGATGGAAGATGAAATTGCAGTTCTTAAGAAAAATGATACGTAGGAAAGTTGTATAATTCCCGGGGGAAAGAAAGTTGTTGGTTGCAAATGGGTGTTTATACAATTAAATATCATGTTGATGGAACCATTGAAAGATATAAATCTCGCCTTGTAGCTAAAGGGTACACTCAAACATATGGGGTAGATTACTTTGAGACTTTTTCCCTTGTTGCCAAAATTAATACTATTGGAGTGTTGTTTTTAATAGCAGCAAACAAGAACTGGCCCTTGTATCAGTTTGATGTGAAAAATGTCTTTCTTCAAAGAGAGAATAAAGAAGAATTTTTTTATGAATGCTCCTCCCGGCTTCACAATTGAGTTTGTATCAGGAGAAGGGCGTAAGCTGAATAAGTCTCTCTATGGCTTATACAATCCCCTCGAGCTTGGTTTAAAAGATTAACCTTAACAATGAGAAAGTTTGGGTATGTACAAAGTAACTCAAATCATACACTATTCCTAGATTAACCTTAACAATGGGAAAGGAAACTTGATTACCTGTTTGATTATCTATGTAGTTGATATGGTTATTACAGGAAATGATGAAAAGGAAATAAGCAATCTCAAGAAGAAATTATTCCTAGAGTTCAAGATGAAGGACCTAGGGAGCTTGAAGTATTTTCTAGGTATTGAGGTTCTAAGATAAAAACAAAGAATTTTCATATGCCAAAAAAATATATCCTTGATCTTTTAGCTGATAATGGAATGCTTGATTGTAAACCAACAGAAACACGGATTGTAATCAATCATGGACTACAAACCTTAGAAGATGGAGAGCCGACAAACAAAGAACAATATTAGTAGTTGGGAAGCTCATCTACCTATCCCATACCAGACCAAATATCTCTTATGAAGTTGGAGTTGTTAGAAGGTTTTTGCACCGACCACAAGATCATTACACGAAAACAGTCATAATAATCCTAAAATACTTGAAAGGCACTAGCAATAGAGGAGTCTTCTACAAGAAAAATGGGCATCTTAACCTTGTAGCTTATACTGATTCTGATTGGGCAGGAGATAAAGACAGCAGGAAGTTCACTTCAGGGTAGTAGCTCTATCAAGCACTGAGGTTTAATTAAGAGGTATTGCCAAAGGTGTAACCGAAGTTTTGTGGTTGAGAAAACTTCTCAGTGAGCTAAATTTCTCACAAGAAGAAACATGCAACTTGTTTTGTGACAATGAAGCAGCCATTAATATCTCAAATAACCCAATTTAGCATGACAGAACAAAACATGTAGAAGTTAGGCACTGGAGAACTATGACCTAACTTGAGGGGGAGTGTTGAAATATATAGAATATTTGGAAGTATCAGAAAAGTATCAGAAAGATGAGTGAAAGTGCAAAGCAGACTGAAAATGTAGATACAGGAATGGAGGTGTTTGTTTCGTCATGTCTAAGCTATTAGCTAAACAAAGCGTTGTTAATTATTCAATGTACTGGTACGAGCAAGACCATGGAAAAGCTAATTCACTATTTGACCACCCGAATACCAATAAAGAAAAAGTTTTACAAGTACAAAAGGAGTAAAAGTTGCAACGAGCAGCAACTTATTGCAAAATGCTTAAAATAATTTTTAACTTTTAAAAAAATCTCAATACACGTCTTTTGAACGTGTAATTTTATTATTATAGAAAATGCTTATAATAATTTAATGAAAAAATTACCCTCAATAATCTAATCTTGTACTGATTTTCCTACAATAATTTCAACTTTTGATTAATCATAAATAATCCCAAATTTTAGGCCACTTACCCATGAATGTTGTTGTGTCAATGGTAACCTGTTTTTGTACGTAAAATAACCCAAAATATAAAAAAATAAATAAAATAAAATAAAATAAATAAAATAAAATAAAATAAATATTTAAAAAAAAGAAAAAAAAAATCTCCCCTCACTAATGCCTACAAAACTTATCCCCTACCTCACTATTACAGTGACACTACCCACCGTCAACCATTACAAGCGAACCACCACCTCTTATTTTATATCATCCTAGCTAATTCCTTTTCAGCTCATGTTAAAATCTTCTTTTTATATCTTTCCGATTCCTAAAATTGTGTTTGGATTAGTTCTATAAGTTATTTTGTTGGACTTGGAGCTTTAACAGGTTATTGAGCAATTAGTCGAGAAGGTGATTGCTGAGGATAATAATGACTTTGTTGAGATGATTATTAAAGTTGATTGTATTTATTTTATCCTAACTTTCAATCTTTCTTTCTTTTGCTGGCTCAATAACCATTATAATTTTGAGAAAAGAACTTAACTTTAAGAGATTTGGGTCAAACAATGTTCAATGATTCAACACTGAATTCAAGTATATAAAATAAAGAGAAACCAATTGGAGATTTGAACTGGGTTTATGAACTTGAGCGAATGCTTTGGTGTGTATGTGTGGTTAATTAAAGAACAGGGACAAGGGATGGGGTGGGGTAGGGATTTGGGTTAAGTTTTTATTTTGTTTTTTAGTTTTTTATATTAACTTTTATATTTCTGTGCTTTTATTTAAATTTAACTTTTTTTATTTGTTTAAATTACTTGTTACAGCACGTTACCGGTAGCAATGGTGTGTTTTTGGCAATTATCCATCAAAGTTCGGATTATTCAAGATTAATTAATAGTTGGGATTATTGTAGGAAAATCGAGTGAAGTTTGGATTATTAAGGGTAAATTTTCCAAATTTAAAATAGTAAATAAATTTATTTTTAAATGATAGTTTCAATATGGCCTATGATTAATTATTTTTGGACAATTTTCACATAAAAAACCTTTATATAATTTATCATTTAAATTCTAAATTTAAATAATCAACATAATCACTAAAAAATGAAACTTTTAAACAATAACAATGAAATTTAATATAATTTTAAGGATAAACTCATATATCAAAATAATGTATAATGACGACAATTTTAACATGATTATACTTAGTAAAAGCATGTTCGTAAAATAGCACAAACCTTTATAAACTAATTTAAAGGCAAACATAGGCATATCAACAAAAATTCTAACACAAAAATCATCTTAAACATAATAACATTTTTAAAGTAACACATAACCCCCAAACATATTAACACTAGTTTAAAACATAAATAATACTTATTATTAGAATACATTTTTTTCACACAACTCTCTAAACATGTTCAAAAATTACTAACTGAAATAATAAAAATAGTTTTAGTATAAACATATCATATGATCTTAATTATAATTTCATTAGACTAAATTCTTACTTAAACATACTCAATATATTTCATACTTTGCATATTGTAAAGTAAATATAATGTAAAATTCCATGTAAAGAGTATGGTAAAAAGTTATATCATAATAACATCAACGATTAGTACTAAGTACTAATTAAAGAGATAAAAAAATAAGATCCTCCGATAAATACTCCAACCTTTAAGCTCCAAACTCCAAACTCTAAAATTAAGAAAATGATTCTCTAGGTACCTAAAGTGATAATCCAACAATGCTAGTAAGTGATATTATAAAATGAAATAAGTACAAAGTATGATTCCTAAGAACTAATTAAAGAGACAAGAAAATGCTAGTACTTCTAAACTCTAAAAATAAATATCCAACTTCAAAAATAATGATTCTCTAAGTACCCAAACTAATGACCCAAAAATGCTCCGAAATGATTATGTTTTAAGTTAAATAAAATTGTTCTAAACTCCATCTTCTTGAATATCTTCAACTAATTAATATTAGAAGATTAGTAATTGATATAACAAAGTGAAATTAATTAGGTGGAAATGGAAGAAAGGTAGATTACTTAATTCCTTAATACTACACAACTAGAATGATATATTTTGGGAAAGTTTTGTTTTAATTTTGCAAGTTAGAAAGTTAGGAAAATCGCTAAGATATTTTTTTTTTTGAAGATATCGCTAAGATATTTATGGGACAGCATCTTATAATGTGTGGACAAAAAATAATATAAAAATCATGGCTCCATATCTTATACATAACCATCCAACATGATGGTAAGGATGAAATTTGATTTCTTTTCAAACTTACTTTACTTATGTAAGTAAATAGTAATAAAAACAAGGTAGGTTTTGACTAATAGATTTAAGCAATTATGATCATTACTAGCTTAATACCTTAATTAAAGTTATTAATAAAAAATACAAGGGATAGTTTAAAATAGTTTAAATAAAAGTGTTCAAGTCGTTAAAATAATCGTTAACAAAATTAATTAAGAAGATAAGAATCTTTAAACGTAAAGTTTTCGTAAACCAAAAGTTAATTGAATGATTTTGAAACTTTTTACGAAATAAAAAATATTTATCGAAACTTTTGGACTATAAAAAAAATATTCAGAGAAGTTTTAGAAATCAAACAAGTATTAGGAATCAACGGAAATTAAATAATTAAAGAACTTGAAAATTGAATTGAAAGTTAAATAAGAAATTAAATCAATTGGCAAATTCTCGATCAGCAAAGCTTACACCATCTTCATTGCTGACACCCCCAATGTCAGATGGAGAAATATCATGAAGAAGAATCTTGCTTCCCCTAGCGCCATCTTTATCACCTGGCTAGCAATCCAAAACAGGCTAGCAACAAAGGACCGCATCAGTAAATGGATAGTAGATTGTGATGTAAACTGCGTATTTTGTCATCAGGAGGAAGAATCGATGGCCCATTTGCTTTTTGACTGCCCCAATGCTCAGCAAATTAGGATTGCTTTTTACAGGTCTTCAATTCCATCACAACAATCATAATATCCAAGAAGAAATCGCTCAGCAAAGATCGCTGTGATGTTATGGACAGAGATGATTTACGGGATTTGGAAGCAGCGTAATTTTATTGTTTGTGCTAAGAACTTTTGTAGCCCCAACCAGATAGCTAGAGAGATCATTTTTAGAGTGTCTTCTAGATGTACAGATAGAATGAGAGAGCATCTTATCATGTAGTAGTGTCTGGTTGGCCCTCAGCCTGTTGAGGTGTTTTGCTTGGGCCTGAGTTAATTTCGGGCCCTTGTTTTGTTTTTGGTCCTCTTAGTATATATTATATACTTATTTTCCAAAAAAAAAATAATAAATCAATTAATATATAGTTATTTGGAATATAAGGTTTTAAAAATTCGATAAATTTGGAGCTAGTAATCAAGAATTAGGACTTAAATTGAATGAACGAAGAATTAATCCGAAATGTTTAATCGGACGATTAAGATTAGAAATTTTGAGTCTGCTACAGTTTCGTTCCGAAAAAATACTTACCAAAAGGTTATGCCATAGCTCTCATGTCTGCCTTCTTCTTCCAAGTAGCTTCTCTGTGGTTTAACCACAGAACCTTGATCAACTAAATTCTAGACTTCATCAATTCCTTGACTCGGGCATCCAAAATCCTTACAGGTCTCTCCTTATAGATTTTGACTCATTAATTTGAGGGGTTCATGAGTTAGCACATGTGATGGATCATGAACATACTTCCTTAATTGTGAAACATGAAACACATAAACTCTTTCTAAATTTGATGGTAAAGCCAAATTATAAGCAACCTCTACGACTCTTCCAAAAATTTAAAAAGGCCTAATAAATTTTCAGTTCAACTTTCCTCGTTCTCTTAACAAAAAATATCAGTTTAATTTTACAATTTCTAGATCCTCTAATTGCGCCTCAATGATACGATCAAACAAAGTCTGTTTGTACCATTATTGCTCCCAAGTTGGCTAAAAATCTCTAATCCCAAACTATGCATTTCACATTAAAACTCTCAAGGTACAATTTTTTTTTAAAAAAAGTCTGATTTAAATCAAGAAAAGAAACAAAAACACTGAATAAGATGAAAACTCAACCCGCCATCATAAAAAACTTCGAGAAAGGGAAAAAGTCATTGGACCACGCCCCAAACTAAGAGGCTCCACCAAAAACAACATAGGTGTGGATTAGAGTTGTTCATGGGCGGGCTACCCGCTAGGCCCGCCCAATCCGGCACGAAAAACAGGCGGGCATGAACAACGTTTTCAAAAAAAAATTAATGTTTGGACGGGTAATACCCGCTCGCCAAGATAAACGGGCGGGTAGCGACACCAAAAAAAATACCTGCGGGTATACCCGCCCGCCAGCTTAGTTTAATATATTATTTCTTAAATAATTAATTTTATTAAATATTAAACTATTACTATTACATGACTCATACCCAACTTTAGTTTATTACCTAGCCTTAAGGTTTACTTCTTTTAGACTTTAATATTTTTAACCCTCAAAGCACTCAAGCAATCGACTATCAAAGTTTGAACAAGTAGCGACTTCACCGTCTGTATTCAATATTCATGTAATTTGACTATTTTGAGACTTTATATATATTAGAGTATTTTCGATAATGTATTATATTTTTTTTTGTTCTTCTAAAACTTAACTTTATAATATGTTTTATGTTTTAAATTTTTATATAAAAATACGCCTACCCGTTGGTCCCGCCCGCTTTAAAAATTGGCGGGTAGCGACAAAAAAATATGCCCGCGAATGCGGGCGGGCTCCTGAAGATTTCAGCCCGCTAGTAGAATTTTTAGGTGGTACCCTATCCGCTACCCGCAAAAGCCCGCCCATGAACAGCTCTAGTGTGGATTATGTTCACAATCCATAATCAACAAAACAAAAACTTACAAATCCAAAACACAAAAATAACCCCACAAAAACACCAAACCAGAATCCAAATAAACTGTGCCATACACAATCCAATCGAGGCTTGAACAAAACAATACAACTCAAAGCAGTGGCATACGAGACAACCTTCAAGGCATCTACCATAGCAGCAACTACCCACATCATAACCAACTTCCACTAACAACATACCTAAAGAAAATCATAGTTGTCCCTCAGAACAGCAACCAGCAAGGTCAAGAACAAAACTCAACAGAGGACAAGGCCTCTTAAAATAGAGACAACAATTGCACCCTTGAATAGCCAAGCAAACCATAGCAACATACACAAGCAGAAACAGTCCATGCGGTAGATCACATCAAATCCGACATCCAATCAGACATCTGCACCAAAGTAGACTGCAATATCAGACAAACGTACCTCACAAAAACCTAAACCCAACAACAACAAAACTAAACAAAATCTACAACGGACAGCAAACCAAACCAACACAACCAACACTACAACCATGGATAGACAAGCCACCTGCAAGAGGGATCAATCACCTTACAACTACATAAAAAAGTGGACAAGACTCCAAACTGCTAAACATAAAAGACCCCCAAGCTAGCAGCCATGACATAGCCTATTAACCCATGTTCATAAAAGATAGCAAACAACATCAGCCACCTACACATCCAAACCGAGAAGCATCATACCAAACAAACCGCACAAACAAACTAAAGCAGCAGTAGCAACACCGCACTTCAACTAGTAAAACTACACATCAATACCTGCAATAGGAAAAACCTAACCCCTTCTCAGCCCAAAACCACCGCCTGCCCAAATACCATACTAAGACACCATACATCAAACTATCAAAAACCTTCCAAAGACCCCTAAAAAGCATCTCCCAATCAACTATAAACCAAAATCATCATAGTAGCAAACCTCAATGGATACACAAAAAACCCATAATCAATAAGAAAAACACTACCTATGACATAGAAACAAAACTACGATGCAAACAATCAAAACCCCAAAAAAGAGACATGATGTCCAAAAGAGACACCAAAACGTTCAAAGCCCACATATCATCACAATCATAACTCGACCCACCCTACTACTCATTCACCCAAAAGCCAAAGCATGCTTTCATCATTATATTCATATGCTCCCTTCAAGGGACCATCTATTCAAATTTCGCTTTGTTTCGTTCATACCAAAGATTCTAGTATACACAAAACACAATATTCCACCACCAAACCAAATCTTTCCGATGAATAAGCCCCTACCAACCCCCAATCTCACTAAAAAAAAATCCCCTTGTTACTTGGATGCCGCCCTAGCCTTCCAGAACACTCATCCATACGGACCACGAGAAAGAGCAAGTTAGCAAGATATGATCATTAGTGTCCACTACAAGAAATATAATTTTTAGCAACAAGTTATAGCAACGACTATATTTTTCTCGTTGCGAAAAATGTAAGTTGTTGCGAAATCCATTTTTATTGCAAAAAAATCGTTGCCATAAATAAAAGTTAACTTCCCGCCATTTAAAATAATTTTTCGGTTTAACCCACACTTTTAGCAACAAAAAAAATTAGTTGTTAAAACTAAATAAAGTATATGTAACCATATATTTTGTTGTAAAAATTAATTAGATTTATTAATACAGTAAAATCGTTGCAAAAACCTTTACCCTAACATTTTTTACAACGACTCTCTAGCTCTCTAGAGTCAAAACCCACGCCTAAAACATTCCCTCTCAATCCTAAAAACCCATTCCTTCTCAAACCTGAAAAGTGAAAACCCTATTTCCTCTCAAAACCCACGCAGACAGCTCTTCTCGCCACCCATAGCGCCGCCCATCTCGCCGCCCTTCAGCGGGCTCGTTCTTCTCAACCATTTTTTTGTCGATTTTTCTGCTGCCCTTCTGCTACGCCTAAGTAAATTTCCTTTTTCCTTTTGTTCGTCGTGGTTTGTTGATACAAGTTTTTCAAAATGATGTGTTGATTTGTTGATACAAGATTTTGTTTATCATGATTTATTGATATACAAGCTTTCGTTCTTAATTCGCTCTTTTCTTTTAGATGTTTGAGTTTCATTTCTCGTTGTTTTGTTCTTTGGGTTTTGGTAATTAATCTTCAATTTTTGACTTTCTTGTTTATTTTCTATGTTTTATTGCAAATGTTTTTTACTAGTAGTACATTTTTTTGGTGCCCTAATTATTCGCTATTTTGATGGAGTTTCTTTTGTGTAATATTAGTTTTTCATCTCCTATTTTTGTTGAAAGCTAAATGTACTCTTCATCGTAGTTGCTAGCAATTTCATTAAGCTTTCCTACAAAGTAAAGAGTCAAACCTTGGTAGCGTTTTGTATTCTCAACTACTGAATTGTATATATATTGGTAAGGATTTCAAAATTTTTGATGTTTTCCTATAAATAAAATAGTTCTTGCAATCTGATGAATTTTTTTGATGTTTTTTTTGTACATTTTTGATTTGTATTACTAGTAAGTAGTTGATGATTATGGATTATTATGACTGAAAATCCTAGCAATTCATGTACAAGATCGAGCTCAAGTGTTAACAAGATAATGTGGCTAAATAATGGTTGCTTCAAGAATTGCTCAATTGTTAGTAAATGATGAAAATTTGAGTATTCCTCAAATTTCAGTTCCATTCAAGTTAGTCTAATTATACAAGTTCTTGTGTTCTTATCAAATACAAATGTTTCAAGATAAGATAATTGTATTGATTTTTATCTCAAAACAAAATAAACGAATGGTGAGCATGTATAAGTGTATTGATTTTTATCTCAAAACAAAATAATTGTATAGACATCTTATTGACATCTTATCAAGGAAATTAAAACTTTGGCCTAAGTTAAAGCATAAGAACATAGTAAAATTAAAAGAGGTAGTGATATCTCAAGATGATTCATCAACTTGTTATTATTTCTGCATTAAGTTTTTGATGTTATAGTTCATAGTTTTAAACTCGTCCATTTGAAATTAATGGGGTTTCCCTCCAAGTCTAGATAGCAGT